>OY997382.1:7709859-7872997 GCA_963921505.1 Phakellia ventilabrum
ATGTGACAGTATGTGGCACTGTAGACAGTACTTCCAAGAGAATGGCAACAGTGCTAACAATAGACATGCCTCTCTGTGGTTAAAGTGGCACAAAGAGAGCGGTGCCGTGGAGCAGAGCACGTCAAAGGCGCACACACACAGTTAACTTCCGTCTGACTATGTAATCACACCCGAACAGGCTTCGGAGGAAGTGTACCCCAACTCTACCCTCGAAGATACAAGCAGTGGTAGCTGCAAACACAGATGACAATACAATACCAAAGTTACTGCAAAATGTACCACAGGGTCCACTGGAAAGGTAATACCATCTCGTATTTGTCAACATTCAGCACAGACTCACCGAACACTTAGTCTACTGACACTAATAGTGATCGTATCATTCACTGACGCTAACAGTGATTGTATCATTCACTGACGCTAACAGTGATTGTATCATTCACTGACGCTAACAGTGATTGTACACATAGCTGTCAATCACCGAACAATCTATCAAGCTTGGTATCTAGAAACCGAAAGTAGCTCAGTGTGATAGATATCTGAAAAGCGAAAGTAGCTCAGATAGGGCTACAGCTGTTATGTAATCAGATGCAATCAGTATGTAGTTTGTTTGGTTGTATGTGTTATCGGTAACTTTGGCAGCTTTTGCAACACAGTAAAGTCCTGTGGTGCTACTCCAAGCCAAAAGAGAGAATGAGCTGCAGTTTGGGCAACTTCTTTCAAGGAGAGCAGAGACAGCAGTTCAAACGGTCTGCAAAGCTAGCAGTCAGTATTGCTGCTGAAGGGGTTTCATTTACCAACATCCGGAGCTGACTACACTGGAAAGTACTTAAAGACTGTTTCTACTAGCAGCAAACATCGAAGATCACTCAACTAGGCGGTGCAGTTGTAAGTACAGTCTACCTAGCTAGGCGTTGAGGGCATTCCTATCTAGATCTTGAATGGGAGTAACCTGACATAGTCTACCTAGCTAGGCGTTGAGGGCATTCCTATCTAGATCTTGAATGGGAGTAACCTGACATAGTGCACACATGGATGACATCACTACGACATCAACCACACCTGTTATTCATATCATGTGCTCGGGAATGATGTCACTGCTTTCACAGCACCATGAGGTGGACTCCAATTAAGATCAAGTATTTGCGACAGGTACTGTGGTGGCTTCTTTCATCCACCCACTCATTATGGTACGTTACGAGCGCATGAGCCCGCAAAGGAGCTTGTCACCTTGGTGCCATCCAAATCCAGATTAGTTACGTAGTTCGGCTCGTTCAAATTGCTTGTGACGTCACAGCTTTCTTCTCAGCTAGTTGCACTCCCCTCCCAAACTAAACGCTCTTTTTGCTTGAGGAAATTCACTAGGACCCTCGCTCTCCTGACTAGCTACGCTTCGCCATGACGACTGTATCAAAATGACGGTAGGTAGTGCTGTGGCTCACAATTACATACTAATGGCCATGTGCAGCGTTCTCTTGTCAGTTTACATATAAATTAACGCTCGGTTTCCAAATAAGGAAAGTTATCAAATTCGAAAATGGATTTGGATGGCACTAGCAAGTAAGTTGAAGTTGCATGCTCCCTTGGCTGCATTCAGTGACCCATGGGCTCCTGGGTACACCAGGAGCACACAACCCTTTGGATCATGTGCTCCTGGTACATGAAGGCCATGCATGTATTTAAAAAGAGAAAGATAGGACTGGGTGTGCTCCTAATAGGGTACATTACATCATGTGACTCACAGTGACGAGGACACATGCCCACATGCCACACCCCCCGACGATCCCAATGGCAGAAATGATGGTGGTGATGACCCCGGCAATGATGAGGAGCACTCCTCCAGAGGCATACTGGGTCCCCGTCAGGAAGTCAAAGTCGTTCTGAGTTGCCACCAGCCAAATACCGACTCCAATCAGGGCCAGGCCTAACAGCTGATGGGGGAGGAGGTAGGGGAAAGAGGTGGGGAGAAGGAGGTGGAGAGGGAGGGGTACATTAGAAGTCGACCAAACTCTCTATTTTTTAAGAATTCAGATATTGTACATGTAATGTTGACTTGATTCCAGCTGGAATGGAGTTCCAGAACCTGACTGGAGCATGGCCAATAGTATGAACAAAGCATTTAGCCATGCAAAATGTTAGCACTATTGTACTTTATTAACTACACACATATGGCTGCATGTATAATTATACTCCTCTTTTATTAAGCAGTGGTGAGACCTCGGGTGTGTAGTGGCTGTAGTGATGAGAACATCATGTGTGTACAAAGAGCATATGGCACAATGTATTTTTGTGCTCTGCTATCAGCCCTTAGTGTACATAGCAACAGATAGGGTGTACATAGCAACATCCACCGCTATTCTAATCTTATGGCATACATGTTATCATGGTCATTTTAGGTGGGCACTTGTCGGTACCCAGGCCTCCCCTTGCAGCATTTTTCGCAGATATGGAAAAAGTTGTTGTGACGGCTACAGTTGCTACAGGCTACGCTTACTAGAGGCTATGCTTGTCAGAGGCTACGCTTGCTAGAGGCTACGCTTACTAGAGGCTATGCTTGCCAGAGGCTACGCTTGCCAGAGGCTACGCTTACTAGAGGCTATGCTTGTCAGAGGCTACGCTTGCTAGAGGCTACGCTTGTCAGGGGCTACGCTTGCTAGAGGCTACGCTTGCTAGAGGCTATGCTTGCTAGAGGCTACGCTTGCTAGAGGCTACGCTTGCCAGAGGCTACGCTTGCTAGAGGCTACGCTTGCCAGAGGCTATGCTTGCCAGAGGCTATGCTTGCTAGAGGCTATGCTTGCTAGAGGCTATGCTTACCAAACTCTACAGCTGCAATGGCCCACCTCTAGCAAGTGTAGCCTCTAGCAAGCGTAGCCTCTAGCAAGCATAGCCTCTGGCAAGCATAGCCTCTGGCAAGCATGCACAGCACACAAAAGTTATCAAACTCTGATTAGCTTATTGTACTTGTGTAGCTATTACTAGAAGCAGAGTGCTTTAAATAGCACAGAACCACACACACATAGCCCCTTCATCAGTTATGGAAACAAAGATAGTTAGACAAACTTGCAAGAGATGCACAAATGCTTTCACAGGTGTTGACATACTGCTGACTTTGTCAACAGTGAGGGGGGTATTCGGAAACAACTGCAGTTTCAGAATATACTTAGCTAATGCTGACTAATGCAAAGTGGCCTTGCTATTACTGTACACGGAGCAGCCTTACTCCAGCGACGATTACCTGATAGCTAGGACATTGTGCTCTCGTGACTGGCACTGAGAGTGCTTAGTGTTTCCCGCGTCTGTTGTTTGTTCATCCAAGTGCGCTAAGTTACATCATGGCGGTACTATGCCACTATAGGCACAAGCACAGAAAAATGTGACTAGAACTTTGCAGGCTCAATAGTCCAGGGCATGTCAAGCTAGCAAGTTCTGGCTGCTGTAATGAATTGCTGACTCAGCACTTTCACTGCAAAACATAGCTAATTATTCCCTAGCTAGATACACTTCTAGGCTTTCTTAACAGCCTCTATAGAGCCCTTATAAGGCTTGACTAATACTTCACATAGCTATACACAATCCATTTCAAAGGCTACATACACCAATGGTAATGGGTATACTTCGACTGCAAGCGTTGCAAAATTATGCTACTCTCGCGTAGCCAGCGAGAGGGTACGAATAATTTTTGCGAGACTGTGCATAGCTCTATACTCGAAACTGTGCATAGATCTATACTCGTACCCCGGCCATAGGTACGAGGCTAAGATCTATATAGAGTAAGAACTATGTAACTACAGGAATAAGAGTATGTGCTTCACTGCTTGGCAGGTCACTTTACTTTAGCAGCTAGCTCTATAAAACTCCATGCACAACAGACTCACGAGGAATATGATATTAAGGATCACGAAGGTTATCCGCCATGCTTGCCGGCAGTAGCTGTAGCATTTCTCTTTGTCCGCCATCTCCTTGTCTTAGTTGGTAGCCTATAGCATGCACCACGACACAGTACTGACTGCTATAGCGTTACCGCATGCGGCTGGTATACGTACGTACGTAGTCAATAAACTAGCCACACCTACTAGCACTGCCTTCTTTTTACGCATGCGCACTCAACAGGTACCTGCTAAGGGAAATTAGACCCCGAAACTCTCGCTATTACGCCAATCCATGCAGAAATCTGGCTCCACAGTGCAACTAAAACATCACTCAACATGCTTGAGAAAATACACTTGTCCTACTGTAAGTATGTACTTGGAGTGGGAAAGTCAACCCCTACAGCAGCTATTCTGGGTGAGCTTGGAAGGTATCCACTGGAACTCCAACTGAAGCTAAAGAAGGTTCTATGGTGGGATAAGGTACAAGACTCACCATCTCTGTACGTCCAAGATTGTCTTCAACTTGGAAAAGAAGTCAACCTACCATGGTTTCGTCACCTAAAAGATATACTAGCAGAAGCGCGAATGAGCCACTTCAAGCCCCTGCCAGCTACATACTCGGACCGAGAACAGAAATTGTATGCTGAGGAGTGGCTGCATGTGTTAAGCCGAACATCAAAGTTGGACTCCTACTCATCCTACAAGACTTCATTTAACATATCACCTTACCTACAGCACATTCATGTTCCCTGTTATAGAACGGCATTAACCAAACTAAGAACAACAAACCACAACCTGGAAATCGAACTAGGCAGACGTACCGGCACACCCCGAACTGAAAGACATTGTAGGCTATGCCAAACTGGTCAAGCAGAAACTGAAAAACACTTATTGACTGAGTGCCCTGCATACGAATTAATGCGATTTCAGTTTGTAAATAGTATAGATTGGCCCGAGAGCATTGTGGATAATCACCAATTGTTTTTGTATCTCATGTCAAATACACTAGAGTGTAATGTTTTAGGACAGTATGTTTACAGGCTTTTTAAACACAGAAATTTACTTTTAGACAGATTATCTTAAGTGCACATTATTTATGAATTATATTGACTAATGGGCCGTCCCGGCCTAAATGTCATTAAAATTTCTTCTTCTTCTTAATGTCAAATACACTAGGACATACTGAGTGTAATGTTTTAGGACAGTATGTTTACAGGCTTTTTAAACTCAGAAATTTACTTTTAGACAGATTATCTTAAGTGCACATTATTTTATGAATTATATTGACTAATGGGCCGTCCCGGCCTAAATGTCATTAAAATTTCTTCTTCTTCTTCTTCTAATAGCGGCAACACTGACTACTGCATGCTATAATTACACTATTTCTCAGAAGCTAAGTACAAAGTACTGCAAAAAAAATCACCACGGTAACAAAAAGAGAATTTTTCCGAGCTAAGAGTGGAAATTGTTTTGACCTTTATATCAGAAAGCGACTTCTTTGCTATATAATATTGTAACACAGATTATACTTGTACTTATTATTGTGATCGCTATGCTGCAGCTCCACCCCCTATTCACTGACGTTTTTTTGCAGTACATCAGCACGTGATCAAGTAATTGTGCCCCCCCCCCGTTAACGCGTTAGGAAGGGACAGGTATATATATATAGCTTGAACAGTATGAGCTACATGTACGTTGAGTACCAGGGGCATGAGGGGCGTATGGAAAACCTGGAAATGAAAAATATGGAAAATGAATATGGAAAACGGAGCAAATTGAAAATGCATAAAAGAAGCTGAAGCTCTACTAGAAGCCTGGATCTAGATCTTGTAGTTAGCCAATTTCCATATCCATTCCATTTTCACTTTCCAGTTCCATATGCCCGAGTAACTAACTATCAGTTTTTGAAAGCGTTGTTTGCTCACACTTATTTAATACACTGTCATGTACATGCGCTATGCACTTATGTACGCACGCAGTATAGTCTAGTCTAGCTGCTAGACCCTCCCTCTCCCCGAAAAAAAACAACGAGGGCCCCCTCGTTGTTTTTTTCGGGGAGAGGGAGAGACTAAGTATAGTCATACACATGCACTTAACTCGGAGTAGGTGCTTGGTAGGGTGGAGTTGAGATGTCGGAGTAGGTGCTTGCGGAGTTGAGATGTCAGAGTAGGGCTGGATAGGGGAACTCTCGCAGCTGCAATGGCTGGAAGGGGACAAGAGAAGCAACTCCATCAGCGGATAGGATAGCCGTCTAATAAGTTTGAAAATCCGCACAGCCGTGACACTCAAAAGTGAAGAATTGCAACCGTTTTTGTACGTACGAGTTTCGCGCGTAAAACTCGGCTCAATTTGCAACTCTGGCCAATGAACAGTAAGGAAAAATAACCGCCAATTCTTATGGGTCAGCCAGGCGAAGCGCGATAGCCCAGCTGAGCTGCCTCAGGCAGGCACCAAAAGCCTGCATTTAATTCCATCCCTCAGGCGGCCTGCCGATCCCGCCAGTTACGCGGATATGTCTAGTCACGCGATTGGTACCCAGACAGTCTCTGTGTGGAGGTTGAAGTCAACATCACAGATGCATAATTCACGATTGAATGCTAGCCTCGTACTCAGGCCTCCTGCAGCCCACATGGCTGTGAAATGAAAGTAGCTACGGGTCGGAGGCCTGCAGCTGGGTGTACAAGGTTGGGTACTGCATTCCAGAATCGCACCTTGGAAAATACACCTTTGGTATAAGTATGTCAACTGTCATTATGCTGCAGTTATGCAGCAAATTTACCACTTACAGAACAAGTTTAACGATTTCCTTTCAGCCGTCACTGGACACACCATTGCCACACAGAAGTGGCTTAGTCACATTTTGTGACACTATAGTACTAGTGACAATCCCAGTCCTACAATATCTAAAAGCACTCCCTAAATATTGCTGGGAAGACTACACGACCATAAGTCAATTTCCTATGAAATTATGAGGATGGTCCGTTACTGCCTGGGGCCAGTTCAACTAGTACTAGGGACTTGATTACCAAAACACAATTACAGCGGAGGTAAACTGCAGGACATTTACAAGCTGATCCAAATAGAGAGTCGTGGCGGAGGTAAAACTGCAGGACATTTACAAGCTGATCCAAATAGAGAGTCGTGGCTAGCTAGACTATACAAAATTAACAACGACACCTGAATAAGCAAGTCAGTCCTAAGCTACTAAAAACAAGATTACTAGTTCTATTAACCACACTGTCAAGATCAGTTCACCAGTACAGTACAAGGTAGGTGGTGTGGTGTTTCAGACGACTACGTCCTTGTTACTGCTTGTGATAGCGCAGCAGAGACCCAGTGCCAGGAAGAACCCAAGGATCTGTGGGCAGGAAGGAGTTAATTATTACAGCACATGCTTGTAACAGTAGCCTCGTTCCCAGGCCCACATGCACATTTCACTTTAGCGCAGCTGTGCATATTTTCTCACATGCATGACGCGTAGAGTAGAAGGGTGAATTTTTGCGTGGGCGAGGACAGCTGCAGTTCTCAGACGACGATGGAAGGCAGCGAATCTGTACTTCTTGCAGCTACTCTTTGGATCCGTCTGTGCCACAGACCAAGCGCTGAAACAATGTCACCAGCAGAATTACAGAAGTGCAATCGTCTTTCGAGCGGTCCCTGCCCACACGCAATTAAGTAAGTCAAATCACGTGAGAAAATATACCAGGCTCTCCAGCAATGCGCATGTACATATACTACTGTACAACAACAAATTTTCGAGGAGTCAAATTTTTGCGGTTTTTGTGGATTTGGCTCAAACTGTAAAAATTATACCCTCAAAATATTAAATACAGTTAGGCACAGCTCCACCATGTCCGCCATCATCGAAATTTATTTCGGGAAGAGTTTACCGTAGGTTGATCTGCTAAATTTTTGGGCTATAATACTGCACAAATCGGGTAACACTTCGACCATACCAACTACACAAAGAGAAAGACCACGACAGGAAACCTTTCTTGACTGCGCATGGCAGTCCTCACCTGAACAATGCCAAAGGCAATGCCGATCCCTCCCACGATGTAGCCCAGGTCCTCCAACTCGTCTCTGGTCTCATTGATACAGCCCTGAGGGGATGGGAGGCAAGAACTGATGGAAACTATCAGTCTCAGACAAAGTGTCCAGCACTGTGACCGACTGGTCGCACCCCAAGCCCATACTGGTCGCACCCCTAGCCCATGCCAATGGCTAAGGACGACCTACTGGATACTCAAAGCCATCTTTAGCCACTGATAAGGGCTGGGATCGAGACAGGCTCTGCTTCCCAGCAGTTTTCATGCAGAGTGAAATAAAAAAGCCAGGGAGTGGAGTCTGGGAATGAGGCTAGACAGGTGTTACGGTGGGCTAGGATTGTGACTGGTGGTAGGGTGGCCTCTGATCGAGACTGGTGGTAGGGTGAGCTGGGATAGAAACTGATACATATAAAAGAACAGGCTAGACTGATGGTAAGGTGGGCTGGGATTGAGACTGATGGTAAGGTGGGCTGGGATTGAGACTGATGGTAAGGTGGGCTGAGATTGAGACTGATGATAAGGTGGGCTGAGATTGAGACTGATGGTAAGGTGGGCTGGGATTGAGACTGATGGTAAGGTGGGCTGAGATTGAGACTGATGGTAAGGTGGGCTGAGATTGAGACTGATGGTAAGGTGGGCTGAGATTGAGACTGATGGTAAGGTGGGCTGAGATTGAGACTGATGGTAAGGTGGGCTGAGATTGAGACTGATGGTAAGGTGGGCTGAGATTGAGACTGATGGTAAGGTGGGCTGAGATTGAGACTGATGGTAAGGTGGGCTGAGATTGAGACTGATGGTAAGGTGGGCTGAGATTGAGACTGATGGTAAGGTGGGCTGAGATTGAGACAGATGGTAAGGTGGGCTGAGATTGAGACTGATGGTAAGGTGGGCTGAGATTGAGACAGACGGTAAGGTGGGCTGAGATTGAGACAGATGGTAAGGTGGGCTGAGATTGAGACTGATGGTAAGGTGGGCTGAGATTGAGACTGATGGTAAGGTGGGCTGAGATTGAGACAGATGGTAAGGTGGGCTGAGATTGAGACAGATGGTAAGGTGGGCTGAGATTGAGACTGATGGTAAGGTGGGCTGAGATTGAGACAGATGGTAAGGTGGAATGGGATTGAGACTGATGGTAAGGTGGGCTGAGATTGAGATAGCCTCGTTCCCAGGCCACGTGGTAAAATTCGAAAAGAGTGGCCTGGTATCCACTGTTTGCGCATGCGCGGCTCCCCAGGTTTTTCTGGGGAACTTGGAAACTAGCGGATACTACGCCGCAATATCACTCCGTCTATCATCGTATTATCGTTCGTTACACGCATACAATTGAAGGTTGTGTCACTTTCAGAAGAGTCTAGGAACGAGGCTAAGCCGGTGCTGATGGTCTTTCGCCATGTAGATACCTAGAAAAGTATTGTTAGTTTGATTGTTCGATCCCGTTTACCTCTGAAAGGCCAGATCTGAGATTGAAAATCGAGCAGCTACTAAGAGAGAGGCGCTTCCGAATTTCTATGGTAAGACAGCTACAGGTAGTTTTGCTATTCTTGACTGGTTAGAAAGCCTTTCCAGTTGTAGAAAGTATAAAACCAGACGGTTTCTAGTTCTTCCGCTTACTATACCTGTATACTGCCTCCGTACTACTCCTCGCCATGTGACTGAGTTCGTTCGCGGACACGTTTACTGGCCTGGTTCCGTAAATTCTCGCGCATGCGCAAACAGTGGATACCAGGCTCTACTCTCCCCTCCACTAGAGCCTGGGAACGAGGCTGAGATTGAGACTGATGGTAAGGTGGGCTGAGATTGAGACTGATGGTAAGGTGGGCTGAGATTGAGATTGATGATACAGTAGGCTGGGATCGAGATTGGTAGCAGGGTGGGCAAAGATATTTCGTACCTTGAAACAATACATACATGTACACGTACACACACACACACACACACACACACACACAAACATACACCTAGACAGTCAGACACACACGTACCTCTCTCCAGGAAACAAAGGAGAATGGATTGTTCGGCAGTACAACTACCCCCGATGCAGTGCAGTTGACTGTCCCAGAAAGAGCCACACACAGAGTAGGAGTGGCAGTGGGATCACACTCGCAGGACGGTGGTGGCAGACCAGCATTGGTACAGAGATAGTTTGGGTTGAGAAGGGGCCAGTCGTTAGGACCATCAGCTCCACAGCAGTCAAACTAGAGGGAGGAGGGAGGGAGGGAGGGAGGGAGGGAGAGGGGGAGGGAGAGGGGGAGGGAGGGAGGGAGGAGGGAGGAGGGGGGGAGAGAGAGAGAGAGAGAGGGAGGGAGGGAGGAAAGAAAAATAAAATTGCTGGTCACACACCTAAAGCTCCATGCTGTGTGGTCACATACACTGTACCCAAGGCTCCATGCTGTGTGGTCACATACACTGTACCCAAGGCTCCATGCTATGTGGTCACATACCCAAGGCTCCATGCTATGTGGTCACATACCCAAGGCTCCATGCTGTGTGGTTGCATACCCCAGGCTCCATGCTATGTGGTCACATACCCAAGGCTCCATGCTGTGTGGTCACATACACTGTACCCAAGGCTCCATGCTGTGTGGTCACATACACTGTACCCAAGGCTCCATGCTGTGTGGTCACATACCCAAGGCTCCATGCTGTGTGGTCACATACCCCAGGCTCCATGCCGTGTGGTCACATACCCAAGGCTCCATGCTGTGTGGTCACATACCCCAGGCTCCATGCCGTGTGGTCACATACCCAAGGCTCCATGCTGTGTGGTCATATACCCAAGGCTCCATGCTGTGTGGTCACATACACTATACCCAAGGCTCCATGCTGTGTGGTCACATACCCCAGGCTCCATGACAGAACACAGTCTCAGTGAAGACTATGAACACTTGACTCACTCGGTCCTGCACAAAGTCCACTGCGTCGTTGACCTCCTCTTGGAATTCATCCGGGGTAACAGTCTGTACACGAAAATCTGCGACAGCATCACGCATGCGATCGTCGATTGCATCAGCCTATGCCAGTGAGTGTGAAGGCGTGTGAATGTGTATGTGTGTGTGTGTGTGTGCAGGGGGGGTGAATGCTGTCATAATACTAGTCTCATGCCCAACCCTCCACCCGCCCCCACAGGGGCAGGTGGATATCGAGGGTCTGGGAACGAGACTATCATAACACCAGCTTAATTTCACATGATTATCCTTTGGCTTGGTATCTCCCCTTAATTAGAGCACAGCTCACTAAGTTGTAGCAATTTCATTGGTCAATGATAGGTAGGTAAATAAATGACTTACAACTTAGTCACCTACAACATTGCCTACAGCCTCAAGGAGAGGGCACTCCCATAGACTCTATAGTCACAAAGTTCTGTGACCAGTCGGTCAATGGTCAAAGCCGTTCAAAAAGGTGCAGTCAACCATCAAAGTGTACTCAGAAGCAAGAGAATTGCCACTGAATGGTAAATCTGGGTGGGGTTTGTGTGAGGTCAAAGGCTGAAAATCAACGCAGTCAAAGTGTACTCAGATGCACCGAAAATTGCCACTGAATGGTAAATATGGGTGGGGTTATGCGTGAGGTCAAAAGCTGAAAATCAGCGCAGTCAACAGTCAAACCGCTGGTCAAGGTTTTGACCCGCAGTCGCAGTTGTGACTTTACAGTCTATGGGAGTGACCCCTTGAGCCTAACCAATCAGCTCCGTGCTACATGTACATTGGCTGTCCACCTAGCATTTAAAAGCAGCCTACCATAGCAATTGCTTCATTCACTGAAAGAACCAACTGAGTAATAATGTGATAATGGGTCTTGAGGACACTACCACCAACTTACAATGTCATTTCTGAAGACAAAGGCCACAATTCCAGCTGCAATCTCCAGGATGACAATGATGACAACAGCAATCAAGTACTGTGCATGTGTGCATGTGTGTGTGTGTGTGTGTGTGTGTGTGTGTGTATATGTATGTGTGTGTGTATGTATGTGTGTATGTATGTTTGTGTGATTGTGTGTGTGTGTGTGTGTGTGTGTGTGTGTGTATGTGTGAAACCAGATATTTACTACTTGTCTTGGCTGCTGTCCCTGCCTGTAATGGCTTTTCTACCAATTAAGGCAGGACTCTAATGTCACATGATTCTCAGGCAACTGTAGGCAGTGGAGCCTGTTGTTTTAATTGTCTCTCATAGCAAGAACATGTCAAAGGTCAGTTGGACTGTTGGATTGGACTAATGCTACCATGTGAGCTACATTCATAATGGAGGCGTGCACTATACCTAAATAGAGCACACTTTATAGAACTGTTTCCACTAGCAACCAGTTTTTTGGATTATTTGTAGCAGTTGATACACTTAAGAAACCTTCACCTTTGAAAATCGATCATAGCTGGTTCATTAACAAGATACAGAGAGTAGATTCTCAAGTTCAGAGGGTTAAGGTGTTCAAGTGACCCCTACAGTTTCTACTCTCTTAGGCAATGAACCAGTTATAGTTTCCAAACTTTGAGTTTTTTTTTCTTCTTTTCTTCACAAGAGGCTGGGGACAATGCAGGTTGCCTCATCTTACATGATCAGAATCAATTAATAGGTACGCTATGATTGTAAACGTCTCTGCTTTGTGGCATCTCATTCCAGTCCACAGCCTTAGCAAGGCTCCTGGCTGATGGCATCTCATTCCAGTCCACAGCCTTAGCAAGGCTGATATTCAGCTTCTAGACATCAACATACTTCTATTATGGTGCTGATGGCGGTTGCCAAGCAACCATGGCTGACATTATAGGTTTGCAGCTGCATTGGTATTTACTAGGCAAATGCAGCGCATTGTGGGGCGAGCCTGAGCGAGTGCACAGTATACATGCATGATGGAGTTATTGCAATGACATGACCTTAGATTGTGATCGCTAATGGAGATGACCATATATTGACGTATGAAAAAACACTGATCACAAATGGGATGAGGGTCCCCAAGACAAGTGTCATTCCAGGTGAGGAGTGGCAGGCAAAAGATTCTGTGAGTAGAGGACACCTCCAGTGCAGCCATATGTTCATGGAACTTTTGCATCTTGGCTTGTACGGCACGCTGTTGAATAAGTGGGAGATGCAACTGGCCAAGTGTTTCTTGCACTCGCCGCTCCCTGCGGCTCTCTGTCATGTTGTAGCCTAACCTCCCTCTCTTCCACATTCTCAGCAGCTAGTCTCTCCCTCTGAGAACTACTCATCTGCTGCAGCCTCATCTCCATCCCTTCAACACTCTTAGCAGCTAGTCTGTCCCTCATTTGCTGCAGCCTCGACTCTCTCTCATCCACAGTCTCAGCAGCTAGTCTCTCCGCTTGACAGCTTCTCATCTGCTACAGCCTGGCCTCTCTCTCTTTGGCAGTTTCATCGACTAGGCTAGACGCTGCCTCCTTTGCTGTAGTATAGCGTCTCATTTCTCAGCAGCCTGAGTGCAACGCCCATCTCTTTGTCTTCTTAACCAGACATTAGACAGAAAAAACATTTGAGCAGGGGATCATACTACCAGAATGCTGGTCTTCCTACCAACCTTGCTTCAGGTTTCTTGGAAGCGCGACGTTCCCCTTTCACGATCTCGCTGTCTGTGAAGCCTCTCCTCTCTCGCTGCACTGGTAAGCTGATCGTTGTACTTGAGATCTCTCCTCTCTTTCCCGAAGCATCTTATGGAACCGGCAGCAACGAAGTATCCATAGTAGGCTTGAAATCTTGGTATAGCTATACTCTTTCAGTTTTTACACAGCAAACGCACGTGATTAACATTGTTTACGTAATACGTATACGCAAAAATAGAATTTTGTATACATATTCGGTAAGACGTACGTACCATATATACAAACATTATACAGACACGGGGGCAGAATTCGACTCGCTAGTGTGGGACTCGCTCAGGCTCGCCCCAATTACCCTGTTGCAAATGCACTACTGTCTAGAACACTAGCTCCACCTCTTTCCTAATTTAGCCGTAATTACGTCTAGAAGTAAGTGGTTTACACTCACAATGACGAGCAAAGGCCGTGCCTTGCAGAAGGCACCCAGGAGTCCAACTGCCGTCAAGATCATGGTGACGCCACCCACGATGATCAACAGTGCGCCGGCAGACGTGAACCCGCTGCCAGTCAGCACCTCTCCATAGTTGTTTGTCTCCACGACAAAGTAGATCCCAATTCCGAGTGCCGTGGCCCCGAGGGCCTGGAGGGAGGAACAACATGCTTAGTTCTCATAAGAAACAACATCTTTAAAAATCACATTTTAGATTAACTAGCGATCTCCAATCCGGGAAATTACTGATGCAATAGGTACCCTGGTAGTGCCCAAATTACTGATGCAATAGGTACCCTGGTAGTGCCCAAAGCTTACTGATGCAATAGGTACCCTGGTAGTGCCCAAAGTTTACTGACGCAATAGGTACCCTGGTAGTGCCCAAAGCTTACAAAATTTCAAGTTCTGCTCTACATGTCCTGTTCTACTGTAAAGTCACAGAATGAACTATATATGCAAGCCTAGCTCTTAATGTATCAGTTTGTATCAAATATTTAGTCATTAGATTAATGCACACGCTGTTTGCAGTTCACTGTACGGTTTGGGGAGTCTCGTGCCCTGAGCCGCTTCGACTCTCGTCAGACGGTCTGGTGATCCCTTGGTTCTTGCAAGCACAGCAAATGCATAGCGCTATTCGAACGAAATTTAGTCTTAAAGTCAGCCTATGAACCCTGGACCCTGGAGATGATTAGCCTCGTACCCAGGCCACGCGTTCTACTATACTCCCCTCTACCATACATATACACGAATCAGCTGGCATGAGCCTGAGTGAGCCCCACACTAGCGAGTTGAATTCTGCTCCCATTTCTCTATGCTGAAAGCAGCCAATAGGCCAAGGTAAGCTGCCTAAATGGCAAAGGTAGTGATGATAATCCTGCTGTGGTGTGTTCTGGTTTACAACAAGAACAGAGAGGCACTACAGAACTGCTGAGTCAGCACTTTTGGTAGAAGCTGTGCAAGAACAACAGCCTAACCAATCTACTGCTGCACTTCACTTGAATCTGCCAGTTACTGAGCACAACCTTCAACCTTGTCTTAATATGCCAGTTAGGGGGGCTATGACCTCATTAAAAAGTTCAAAGTGCAGGACATGTCTATGATGTAATTGGCTGCAAAATGTACATAAGAGTTCAGTCCACCGGAATTGTCCTCAACACCAGATGAACACTCCACTCCTCAACCCTGTTCCATACTTGAACCTCCCCCCCTTCCTTCATGTTTGTATAGCCATCAGTACTCACGAGATTTACCCTCGTATCCCTAGTAGCCATCAGTACTCACAAGATCTACCCTCGTGCTATCTTCCTGTTGTATTGTTTTTCCTGCCTAGTCCTAGGCTCCAAGGTAGTCTCGTGACCCCATTGCGCAGGAAGGGCATCTGGTGGAGATGCATCGACGCAACTGGGAACTAAGGAATTTAACTTTGCCATAAGCAGCGGCACAAATGATTAGTAGCTCCAAATCAATATGGCTTCCTTCTCAGTGCTGATGGTGAAGTATATAGAGTATGCCATCTCCATTTGAGATTCGACACAGAGGCGTTGTCTTTGCTCCAGCTCGTCAGAATATGTTCTGCCCATCGTAAGCAAGTTCGTTGAACAACGAAGCCCTGCGTTGATAGGCTCCAAGGGTCTCTGCACAAAGACTACAATATGGGGACTACAGTATTCGACCACGAGGCTGCATGTTGTATGGCAGTATGCACAATATAACAGCAGCCTCGCAAAGGCTCGCCGCCCTGTAATAGCTATAGCTATACAGAGCAATCATTATTTATACGACAGTAAACGAATCGAACTTGAGGGCGGCACCCCGAGTTGGTTTGTTTTAATGCGATACCATATAATCCCCTGACTATCAGGAATCCCTCAGCATCCCTTGAGGCAATGCAAGTGTACTTGAAATTTGGTCAACATGCATACAGAACTCATGCAGAATTAATTAAGTCATCCGGCATGCAGCACTCACGAAGAATAAGAGGTTGATGATAATGAAAAAGATTCTGACGCACTGAGCGCCGCTTCCAAGCTCTGTAGACATCCTGCTCTCCCTAGCTTTGTTCGCAAGCTACAAACTAATGGCTACCGGTGTTAATTCATACCATATATGGCTGAAGAAGTAGGGGTCCGCTTATATATAGACCATTGCAGTGATGTCATAAATGGGTGTGGCTTCTCCACCCACCATATATATCCATATAGGCCATCTAAGCGCGTTGCTATGGTAACAAAGTTTTATTAGCAGGTAGTTTAGACATAGGATGGAGCTAGTCTCGCCGGCCAACCTGAGGCTGGCCCGCAAGACTAGGATGAAAGAAATCTGACATACTGAAATCTGACTATCAGCCTCAGAAGTTTCGCACTCTAGCTACATTTGCTATATTTTCTCTACAACCTGGTAAATATTAAAGGTTGTACAGAGTTTCAGGGTTGTAGGGGTTTAGAGGTTTTAAAAGGTAGTCAGTGGATGTAGAGGAGGTTGGTAAAGGCTGTACAAGGGTTGTCAATGGTTGTAGAGGAGGTCAGTAAAGGTTGTACAGGGTTTCAGGGGTAGTAGCGGTTTTAGAGGTTTTACGTTCTCTATGCAACTGTTATAATGTTCTAAAATTTTCCTAATGAGTCAACAAGCACGCACAATACTTGCTACACAATATAGCTAGGGAGTCTAGTCCTAAGTCTGAGATGATGAAATTTCAACAAGCATATCACAGTCTTGATCGAGAGGATGAGGCTTGAGTGATACAAGTATGCATGATATAATTATGTTCTAATGATTATGACTCTGGTCTTAACTAGTCCTGTGGATGAACCACAAAGCTTTTTATGGCCACCCTTTGATTTTGAATTTTTTGTGCTGTTCCATCTAGGCACACACATACGAAAACCCATGTATTGTGACCTTGCGACCCATTATCACGGAAGGGATGAAACCTGCTGAATATTGAAGTGCATTCTTTTCTTCATAACTTAGACTTGGTTCCTGGGTTGCAGGTGTGCTCTGCTCAACGAGACTCACATGCTGAAAGAAGAGAGGGCATGCCTCCATGCCTCAGTGTCGACTGACTAAGGAAAGCTTCCACTTTGCCTGGTAGGAGTCAGATGTGTGTGGAGTTTGTAGAATGCCCTCCAACGTTTTCTCTCAATTGGCCCCCTGGGATTTATATTGTACACGTAGACAGGCGTACAAGTTCTGATGAAAATGAGCAGAGTGCTGGATGATGAGCAGGGTTGTCACACCACTACAGTAGCTGCTTCATTGGCTTTCAGTGGTGTGGGTAACTGGATGATGAATCTACTGTCCACCAGCACAGCCTGTACTGCTATTGTCAAAAGTTCACGGAGATCCAGAATATACGCATTTGTGTTTATCGAGCTAGCCCCAGGGGGGTGGGGCTAGCTCATTATGTAGTTGCCGAGCGCCTTAGCGCGAGGCAACTAATCGCGCAGTGTGGGCTGAAATCTCAGCTAGCGTATACAATGTATATATATGTGCGCAACTTCCGTCACGCTTAGGAATGCAATTAAATCTCCGGTTACGTTCCTTATACGCGTTATTACTATGTCTGTACGTTCCGTATACGTGTTGTTACTACAGCTGTAACGAAACGCTTCCGGCCTCGGGTGCATCCCGGGGGGCAAGCGCGTGTTCAAGATGGCATCATGGATGCCGCCTTTGTACTTCTGACGCCCGAAGGATTAGAGATCTTGACAAATCGATTACTTCTTTTTACCCAGGTAGGCTTACTATAGCTCCAACGTGATTAGAGTTTGTGTAGCCTCTGTTTCAGCAGAGATCTGACCGCTGGAGACAGACGGTACGCGGATCGATCGCCAGCAATACGAACGTGAGTTTCAAGCAACTCTGCTCTCGTGTAGTAGCCATAGCTGGTCCTTGGAACTGTGTTGTATACTGAGACATTCGTCTCCTGAAGGCTCATTCGCGTACAGTAGCTTCTCCGGCAATTGCGTGGGCGATGCAGCTTCTAGTGGGTGTGGTTTTGTGCTTACTTACGTCATACCTGTGCGCGAGGCTATCTGATCTGCGCAATGCGTATGCCTAGTACCATCATAGATAATATAGTTACGGAGCTATATTATCTATGGTACCATAGATAAATCTATGGTTCGACACTATACAAGTAGGATGTGTGTAGCTATGCGACCTGTATGAGTCAGGCTCATAGTCACAACTAGCGCTATCTGTAGCTACCTAACCTTTATCCCCAGTGCTTGTACTATAGCAGACGCTCTCTAGCCATCATGCTGCTGACATGCAGTTGTGCACTCATTCTGGGAACAATTCCATATAGCGCACACTACCCTGGTTACAGATATATATAAGGCGAAATTTTTCACACATCTGCAGATCTGACGGGAAGTCAAGGTGGCGCGTTCGGTTACAGACTGGGGTCGGAACGTGGCCTCCCCAATAATCGGGTCGCGTGTCCGAGGCGCACGCGCGCAATCTGATTCTTGGCTTTCTAAGCCTACAGCCAATACGTCGGTAACTTCCTTCGGGACTCCGAAACTGAAAGGATGACTGGGTACGTTACAAGGCCTCCTGTGATTCCCAGCCATCGCCTATCCAGCGCTCCGGGTGTCTGACACTCCGGGAGGGATGGGAGGCTCCCTGGGCTTTTTTTCTTCTCAAGTTTCTGTTTTTTTTTCTCTAAGTTTCTTTTTTCTTCTCTAAGTTTCTTTTTTCTCTCTTTATAAAAATGGCACAAAAGTTAAATAATTTATAACTTTTCATGACTTGTGTACAAAGATCAGCACATTACAAGTAACACCAAGGCAAGGCAAAAAAAAGAAAAAAGGCAATGACAAATTAACGACAGTAGTAATAAAAATTTAAAAAAAGGAAATGTAAATATAGTTTATAACTATTTTTATAGATTCTGTGTTTGTGTTGTGTATGCCTGTACATGTTATATACAGGACTCCCTGGTGACCAGCCACAAACGATCCCAACACAGACAGCGTAAGTGACTGGGAACAAGCCACTTACTGGAACTCCAAGTCTAAAGAATTGTTTATAAGTTTGACCATCCAGGAGGCAGGGAAGTAGGCTTCTATTTCTCAGCAATTAAATAGTCAATCTCTACTCCACTTGCCGCATTCCCAATTTCCACTCCACTGGCCCCATTCCCAATCTCTACTTCACAACAGCTTTATTATTACAAACAGTTCTCTAATCACCGTTAATGCCTGTACTAATTCAACTAAGGGAAAAGATACAGCAAGCTACTGAAGTTATAGAACAACATTGGAATAGCAGAGGCTGCACTAGCAACGTTAAAAACTACAGTAAAATTGCAAAAGTACAGTTTATTGGGAGAATACAGTCTATGTGCAGTAGGTTGGGTGGCTGGCATCTCAGACGATCTCCTGCTTTTGGCTGTTTCGGATGCACATGCAGAGCCCGAGGGCCATGAAGAACCCAAGGATCTGTGGGCGGGAACAGGAAAGGAGGATATCTTAACCTCATGATCCAACGATGATCCGTTTGAGGGATCTACCTGGTCCAGGGGTTTACTTGAGCTCATGTGATAGTCACATGTGTTGCGATGTGAGTCAGAGGATCAGTAGCTCTAGTTAGTGCTCACCTGAACAACGCCAAAGGCAATGCCGATCCCTCCCACGACGTAGCCCAGGTTGTCCAGGTCGTCTCTGGTCTCGTTGATACAGCCCTGAGGGGATGGGAGAAGACAGGGTGGGGCATGCTATATACCGCTAGCTTGGTAAAAGGACCATAATACTGCATACAATCAGTAAACAATGACTGAAGTCAAGAGCGACTACCAGAGGAGGTCGGCCAAGGTCAACCTTTAGTAATCAAGGTCGCTTAATGATTGGCTAGTCACGTGACAAGTAGAGCGCCTTAGCTAGTTTTCTCTGTAGCTGTACTGATTTTCGAAGGGCTCGGCTTCTATTATTGCAAAGAGAAGGACAGCCATGTCTGAATGAACAACTTACCTCCGGGGCGCGATGGAGATATGAGCGATCTCACTCAGGTATGGAAGAGTCAGTAGCTGCCTTAGACTGCAAAATGGTACTGCTGCAGTAGATAGTTAGCGGTAAAAAGCCTCAGAATCGCTAATCCAAGCACCTTTCACCAGTAAACTCTACTTACAAGCCTACTCCTGGTTGTTCCTGTCTGCTCCTCAGAGACAGCGGACTTTTTGCCACCAGAGCCAACAAAGGCCTCACAGTTGTGCGGGGAAAACTCAACCAGCAATAATTTTTATTCCTTGCAAGTCCATTTTCGAAGTGATCGGCCAGGGGAAAACAGGCGAAATCTTCAATTCTTTCTCTATGGCGTTTGCAATACTTAACGGCTCATTATCGTCGATCACATGCAATATTGACTTTAGATTGAATATGTCATGTGATTTTAATGAGACCTGATTATGAAAGGTCAACCATGGCCGACCTCCTCTGAGCGACTACTGTAAGAGTTTGTGGTAGCCGAGAGTAGAATTGTTACGGTGACTAGCTATCTCAGGCCCAGTGAACAAGAGCAGCAACAGAGACTTACCAGAGCAGCCCTCATCCGATAAGTTACGTTCACACTTTGGTACGGGTAACTATGGCAACCCAGTAAGTGAAATGGTACCCTAAATAATGGTACTTGAACTATAGTGCACGCCAGCCAGGGTAAGCCCTATGATTTATATACCAAATTGCAGCTTGCGAGTAGCTGAAATCCCAGAATAAGCCTGGTGTGCTGAAATTTGATTTCTACTCTCGACTGCCACATTCCTAATATGGCCATGAATTTCACCATCTATGCACTGCAGCAGAGGGTCCTGGTGTCTCTGGACATGAGTGCTGCAGCACCAAGCATAGTTCCCAAGCTTGTACACACACACACACACGTACTATTCTCCAGGATGGGAAGTCGTAAGTCAGCACCACCTCAGTCCCTCCCTCAGTGCAGTTGACTGTGCCTACAACGTTGAGGTCACATCTTGTACCAGCATTGCCGTCACAACTGCAGTCATTTGGCGGCCTCCGACCATTGGCACAAAAGAAGTCTGCATTGAGCATCGGCCAGTCCCTGGGGCTATCGGCTCCACAGCAGCGGAACTGCAGAGAGGGGGGGGGGAATGGATCAAGAAGTTAAGGATTAGAGACCACACCCCCATAAACTGTGCGCAGTGCAGGGGTGAGGCTATTATGCTCACAAATCTACCATTTATACAATTCCTCAAATGGTCCAGTACTACGTATTGTGCCAGAAACCATGCTTGATAACAGCAGCATCTCTAGGCCAGGGGATACTACGCCCACTGATACGTTAGCCTGGCCTCATTCCCAGACCACATGCACTCAGGGCACAGGACAGCCCGAGTCCAGGTCAGGTGCCATAAGCACAACTTACATTATCTTGTACAAAGTCCACTGCTCTGTTCACGTCCCGTTCCACCAAGGTGTCGTTGTCAAAGCGATACCTACTGACAGCATCACGCATCCGCTCATCTATTTCATCAACCTTGGAGAAAGATGTGAGAATGAAATAATGCAAAAAGTACTGCAAAACCACGTAACATTATTTAGCTCATGTGTGAGGTGTGTGAGCAGAAACTGCCCCTTCCGATCACTAATGTCAAGCGTAATTATACGAGAGGCTGTCCACTCCAGTGATTCTGGCACTCATACTTGTACTGTTACGAGAGGAGGAGTGTCTGCAACTGCAAGCATTGCATTTAATGTTGTGGGTACGAATATCAGACTGGTACAAACTGGGTAGGGGTTTATTTAGGAAATCCCCAAGAGGGGCAAAAGCACATAGGAAGACATTTGGGGGGGGGCATTCGTATGGTGAACACTATTTAATTTTGAAGGGTTAAAATTCCTGTGGAACGGGAGCATGTGGGAGCATTTCTGTAAGCTGCACCAAAACCCGACCATGTGTGCATATTTTAATTTACTGCTATGGGCCGGGTGATTGTGTAGCTGTGTCACCACGGGAGACAAAGTCTATATCCTAGCACCAACTCACAATGTCATTTCTTAAGACGAAGGCAGCAATTGCAGCTGCAATCTCCAGGATAACAATGATGACGATAGCAATGAGGTACTGTGTGCGTGTGTGTGCATGTGTGTGTGTGAAAAAAATATTTGTAAAATTTTCTAGTTTAGAAAGCAGCTGCCAATGAACAAGTAAATGACTTCGACTAGCCTAGCTCCCCATGGGAGATGAGGAGGGGAGGGAGGGAAGGGGAAAGGGAGGGGAGGGGCGGGAGGGAAGGGGAAAGGGAGGGGAGGGGCGGGAGGGAAGGGGAAAGGGAGGGCAGGGGCGGGAGGGGAGGGGAGGGGCGGGAGGGAGGGAAGGGGAGGGGTTCGTTGTTCACAAATACACTAGCCCACCGACTAACTGAGCCTTTTCTGCTAAATTCTTGTGCATGCACAAACAGTGGATACCAGGCATTCCTTTGGCCTGTGGGCAAGCCATCCCTGGAATAAAATTAACCAGGAATACAGTGATGCTTGGACGGTATGAAGAAACTCCTCACAATGAATTGACAAAACTAGCAGAATGGCGTATTCATGGAGCTGTTGTCACCCCACCAAATTAGGTGTGGGTGGCACCCCAGGCATTTATAGGAATAGCAAGTCTGTGTGCATCCCAGAGGAGGGTGAACACCGTGGTTACAGAGTTGTATGGTGTCTCTATGGAGCTGCCTGTACATGTACAAAGTCATCAACTGTGTGTGCGTGTGTGCATTTAATTCTATTCTTAAACACACGCTTTCTTCAATAGAGTACAGGCTTAGATCACATTGTGCACATTAAGGCACCTTTTGATATTTAATTTTACAACTATGGCTTCATGCACCAAGTATGCATACCTTTTACATCAGCTTGCAACTACACATGCACTCGCTCAGGCTCACCCCATATTGTGTTCTACACCCACCAGTGTGGATTAGAATGCATAGGGAATGATGCATGCACATGTGCAACTATGCCCTTGCTTGTAGCTCAATACTGATGCAAGCTCTAAACTCACTGCTACTGCGTTTATAGTAAAATTTACTCCAAGCACCTTACACACTTTTGCAGGCTATGATCGTATACGCCATAGGTTTGTAAAAAACAAAACAAAAAAACTCACAATGCCTAGCAGGATCTTCGACTTGCAGCAGGCGCCAAGGATACCGATGGCCGTCACGATGAAGGTGATACAGCCGACCGTGATGAGCAGAGCGCCGGGAGACGCCGCGTTAGATCCCGTGAAGAACTCAAAATCTTCGCCTTCTGCGATGACGTAGGCTCCAACACCAATAACAGTGATGCCGAGGGCCTGGGCAGGGTAGAGGGAGGGATGGTATGAGTTTTTATCGCGCTATAAAAACTTCAGCGCAAGTAGTACGCACACGCGCATCAGTGCGTACGTACGTTGGCGCGGTTTCAATTTCTTACGGTACCTGACTAGCGACTTACTAAGAAGACCAAGTTCATTATAATGAACAAGATCATGGTAACTTTCGCACATCCTCCAAGAGGTACAGACATCTTGCTTTCCTTGCTACTGACTTGGCTTTGGCTTTGCAAAAACAACTCGATTTTACGCTCTGCAGCTAATTATTAATTGACCTCGCAGCTTTTGTACACAACTGTACGTACGCCAGCCACACCCTGTTACGTCACAATACTGTATTTGGCGGGATATAATTATAGCATTCCATTGCAATGGGTATGCATCATGTATGGCGCCAAAGGCGATAGAATTTGGGTAAAAACTAAACTTTTACAAAAGCCAGAAAAAAATGAAACAAACTCAACACGCAATAAAATGTCAAAAGTCACCTGTCTCACTTGCACTCTTATCACATGCACTAGAATCAGGGTCTTCTGCCGACAGTTCCTGCCCAACAACCTCTCCACTGACATCAGTCTTACCGTCTGACACACCATCAGAACATGCCTCAGTGCTCACTGACAAATCCCGCTGTGTTCCTCCCTCGACTTCACTGGGAGCCAGTGGAGTAGCCTCAGGCAGATCATCAGTGTCCTCTCCTACAGGTGGGATAGTAACAACATCGTCTTCGGGAGCACCTTGCAACTGGCTCCCAGCGGCAGCAGCTATGGGAAGGTCCCGTGGACGATTATGTTCTCCAGAGCTGTGGAGTGGGTCTTCAAAGTTATCTACATCGGCTAGAGAGAAGCCAAGACTGTCTCCCTTCTCCAGAGAGTTCAGGAGTCCCGGCCAAGATCCTTCTAGAGGAGAGGAGTTAGCCAGGGGACTTCCCCTTGGCATTCTCTCAACCGGGTCACTGGAACCTCCGCTAGAGGCAATGAGATAACTCTCCTCTGTTCTCAGGCCACTGAGGGATCGCTGCAAGTCCCCAGAAGCCGACAGGGTAGGCAGCTCCTCTGATATTGGCGAGAGCGGCCCATGCTCCTCACGGTCTCTCTCCTCTGGGCTCTGGATGGTGAGGGCCGAGAGAGCCTGAGAGAGAGAGAGAGAGAGAGAGAGAGGGGGGGGGGGGGGGTTACACCTTAAACTTTCGCTAGGTGAATATCAATAACAAATTCAAGCATCCCTAGATGGAGTCGCAGCAGGATTGGCCTACCAAGGGCTCGGGGTGTTAGTTTAGAGAGACAATGTACCCCCCCTCCCCCCCATAGGGCCTAAATCTCCTTTCAAAGATTGAACATCATGTCATAATGACATAATAATACACGTAGTCCATGCATGCCCCCCCCATGGCAAGAACACTACAAGGACCTATTGCAGGAGAAAGAGATAACAATACTGCAGTATTGCAGTACTGCAATGCTCGGGGGTTGCTGGAGGTGATAATGGACCAAGTAATCCAACATCAAAAATGTGTCTTCATAGCAGTTCATAGCAGTCTTTTGGCCAGTTCACACCACATACTAGGACTAGAGGAATGATGTCAAGGTGGTGATGACACAGGAGTCTGTACACTCACCTGTATGACATCCTCGGGTCGAATCCCAAGTTTCCGCCATTCGCTGAGTCCTCCTCCCTCCTGTGGAGTGGATTGGGGGACCGAATAGGGGGCCGAATTTTCCCCACTGTCCTCCCCTCCAGCCCCACCCTCCTGGGGGCTCATGAGGGAGGCGAGGGCCGAGATGAGATCCGAGGCTGAGATTGCTCGATGGAGCTTCTGTTGGCTGATGCTACCCTCGAGGGGGGTGGAGGGAGGGGGGGAGATGAGTGGCGTACTACCGAGGCTAGCGCTCTGGACAGTGATCCAAGCCGTAAGGGCAGAGGCTATGGACCCGGGGAAGATCGGGGTGGGCGTGTTCTCCCGAGGGCTGAGGGAGATGGGCGTGTCCTTGTTTTGGATCTGTCCCAGGGCTTCTAGTGCTGATTGGATCATGGTGGGCGTTATCTGGGGCTTGTTGTTGCCGTTGGTGAGGAGGGGAGTGGAAGGGGGAGGGGTGAGCGAGTGTGGAGAGGGCGGGTCGCTCTCAGGCGGTACGAGTAGCATCTCCGGTGAGGCTGTGGAGATATCTGATTGGCCGTCTGGGTCCTCCCGGGACAGCAAACAGCTGTCCACAGAGAGGCTGCCGATGGAATAGTGTTCCTCCTCCTCAACAGCGTTGAACACACCCCCAGGCACTTCCGAGGAGGCAGTGACCAGCCGTGGTGCCAACAGAGGCTGTTCCATGGAGTCCTGGGGAGGGAATGTTAGCAAGAGCTCCATTCACACATAGCACTAATGTCGGATTAAGGTTAGGCCCAACCAGAGCCCTAGAGTACATGCACGTGAAGATGCACTTATGTGCCTGAAATACACTCGTTGCGAAAAGTAAACTGAATTAATAGAGTTGCTTCCTAAAGTGTGTGTAGCTACTGCAGCAGATTTACAGAATCACACATCAAACAGTTTTGATTAGATCATGAAGTTGGTAGGTCAGCAAACAGATGGTATCATAACACAGCAGTACCTCTGAGATAATGGAATAGTCCAAGTGCTCCATTGGCGACTGGCGTCCACGGGAGGCCACACCCAGGGGAGTGGTGGGGCCGGGCCTTGGCCTCGCCCCACTGTGCCGGGCCACTGGGCTACCATGGCGATCACCTGGGGCGTGGACCTGGTGTAGGAGGTGTGGCAGGGGGCGGGGCGGGTAGGAGGGTAGGAAGGAGAAATGGAATTTTATCAGCAGTGAACTCAAACAACCTAGCTGTTTCATTCCCCATTCCCAGATGCTGTCATTCCCCAAACCCAGACGCTGTCATTCCCCATTCCCAGATGTTGTCATTCCCCATTCCCAGATGCTGTCATTCGTCAGTAGCCAACAGTGAAGGTCAGACAAAGCTAGCCTGGTTCCCAGACCCTGCTTTGTTGGCTGACACAAGTGGACAAGAAGGGGGTGATTCTGCTAAGACAATGCACCACATCACATTCAAGGTGTGATGAATCAACTCAGCAGTGATAACCTTCCACCCCTTGCAGCTAGTACAGTCACCAGACCCCCAAACTAATAGGACAGTAAGTCAAAACATGTGTAAGCTACATAATTGTTATCAATGCCTCCAGAACAGTATGGTAGGTGTACACTACCAGCAAGCAACTTGCATACTGTGTACGTTCTATCCCACCAATCCCTAGCCATCCCAGGTTTCTTTCCCTTGCAGTAAGAATAAGCTGTGATGGCTGGGGCTACCCCTCCCCCCACCACCACCGGCAAGCTAGCTACATACCCTTACACTGCCAACTCCTACCTGCCATGAGAGCTGCAGCTGTGGCCGGGGGTCACCTGGAGGAGGGGTGTGGTCAGAGACGGGGCCACCAGTGCTCGAAGGCATGGCCTTAGCAAGAGGCCAGGAGTCTGGATCACTGCCGTAGCGTTCCTGGAGTGAGCGGATCTTAGCCTGCAGACCCAGGGTGGGGCAACAAGGTTCGTGTCAATACCAAAGAGCTTGAAGCGTCTTGAATTAGCCTCACACCCAGGGCACACCCCACAATTAGCCTCATACCCAGGGCACACCCCACAATTAGCCTCACACCCAGGGCACACCCCACAATTATTATTGTGGAGGTGTGGCTGGGGAATAATAGTTTTTGATTTTGTGCCTCATATAATTTTCAAATGGTACTGAAGGAATTTGGCCTCTGTTATTTTGCAAAATGCTAACAGTGTTACGTCATTCTTGTTTCTAACCTCTCTTTGAGGTTTCATGCACTACATTTATTGAGAGTAAACTTGGGAATAATCTGCAACACTGATGAATAACAGGTGGGATTCTCTCAGAGCACAAAGGAATTGAATAATAGCGTGAATTCCTTGGAATAATATCCTCAGGCCTGCTTGTGGTGTAGCTACCTTGGCTACCTTCTGGGCTTGAAGTATGTGAAACCTTACCTCTTACTGGAACTACAAACAATGGCATGTTGCCTGCAGACATATACACAGTAGCAAACAAATGGTAGCACATGAGATATGTGTCGCCAAGTGGCCTGTTTAGGAAATAGTTAGTTCCAATTGTAGGCTGTGACAGAGTACAGGTCTGATTACATCACCCACCCTGTCATATGACCTCTGCCACTATTACCTGCTCTTTGCTGGTAGGCTCTTGGCCATCCAGTGCAATCTGATTGGAGGAATGAACATGACATCAACATGATATCATGGTAGCTCATGCGAGCACTCATGTGACAGTGCTCCAGCCAACTTACAGTTCTGGAGGTGAGCATGAATTTGGCCAGCACCACCAGACGAGAGCCATGTGAGGCAGTGATGGGGTTGCCTGGAGAGTAAAGAACACATCTGAGATATTGCCTCAACCACATTCAAAGGGAGGAATGGCATTAGTCACTTCATGAATTACAACACAATTCATCTGAGCTGTAGATATCAGGTTACCATGAGCTCATATCTATTCATCTGCTGTTTGCTCTCTGAGAACCTTACTCCTACCTCAGTTCTCACCTCCCATTGCATTCAAGGCTACCAACACCTAGGGCTGTTCTACAATACCCCTAGGGTGCCAAAGGTATAAAAGAAGTTCAGATAGCAAAATTAGTATCTGGGTAACCAGAAGGCTCTCGCAAGGCCAGCCTTCTAATGCGGTGGGACCCATTAGCTGGCGACCTAGTTTTGCCAGCAAAACCAGCGTGGTCTCATAGCGGTCCAGAGGACTTAGAATTGTCTCATACGCTGCCAGCAATGACCATGACAACCATCAGTGACCATGACAACCATCAGTGGCCACGACAACCGTCAGTGACCATTACAACCATCAGGACTGCCAATGTACTCGGCCATCTGGCCCCCTTTGAGTCTGACGAAATACCTTGGCTACATCTTGATTGCAACCGGCTCACCTGACATGGTGAGCCTGGCCAGCCGCCTCAGCTGGGTCAGGCGGTCTAGGTCTGCCTTTGATGACACAATGTTGTAGCTCAGGTTGAGGGTCGTCATGGCAACAAAGGCATGGAGGCCTTCTAACGAGTGTAGGCGGTTGTGGGCAAGGTTTAGCTCTGTCACGTGTTCCAAGACCTGGTAAGGAGGGAGGGTGTGAGGGTTGAGGGCGGAAGAGTTGTAAGTGTGTGAGTGTGTAGTACAGCACAGTGCTGCCTTCGTCTACACTAAACGCCTACTGTCAACCAATTTATGTGTCAGCTCACTACTTGTGACTATGGAGTCTATGGGAGCTACTCTCTTGGGTTACATGTAGTGTTTTTAATCTGATGGTCGAATTTTAAAGAGTCCTGACCAACACCAGATACAGTGTACATGTAGAGTGGAACACACAGGCTATGTCAGTGTTACTAGGTGATTTGGGAAGTTCATGGGCTCCAATAGTAGCAGAGTACACGTATCTCAGAGAGGCCTGGTTTCACGATTTTCACAGCTCTGTACTTGCATACAGTCTTAGTTAACCTTGTCCAATGTCCTTTGGAGACAAGTATGAGACATGTTCTGGCCATTATCTGGCCTAGTGGTGTGTACAGCAGCGAGGTGTAAGTGGGCAGACATGCCAGTGTGTGTGTGACAATGGCATCCATTAGGTTGTTGATAACACACTATAACTCTACAAGGATCAACCCATGTGACTCCCAGCAGATGTAAGTGTATTTTGATAGTCTTAAATATAAATTTAGCTTCAAAAAAAAGTCGATGTTTCAACTGCTAGGCTGCAGTGCTCTCCGAGGCACGAATCAATCCAGAAACTAAATAAGACTGCAGCCCAGCTGTTGAAACGTCAGCGTTTATGATGAAGATTTTTGTGAGGCCAAATTTGTGATCAGTAGAAAGAGGATTTCGACTGGCATGGACTCATAGAACTAACCCGAGATGCCCTTGGCTTGTGATAGCATGGGCTGAAGCTGAGTGCTATCATCCTTCCTGAGGGCATTACAAGTTAGTCTACCGAGCAAGACCCTCTCCACCGCCAGAAAGGCGAGCCTTTCCGACGGTAGAGATGGTCTAGATCGATAGACTAATTACAAGTGGTATTACCACAGTAGTTTGACAATAAAAGCACGGGTTGGAAGCCTTGGAATGAGGCCTGGGAATGAGGCCTGGGATTGAGACTGGGAATGAGGCTAGCAAGGAGTATGACAACACGTGCCTTCTTGTCATCCTGTATTCTCTGGATGGCGTTGTGGGCGACTGTGAGCTTCTGCAGTGAGGGCAGACACAGGTAGTGGAGCTCTAGTGTCTGGAGCAGGTTGTGGCTGAGGTTCAGCTGGAGTGGAGGGAGGGAGGGAGGCAGGGGAGGGGAGGGAGGTAGGGGAGGGGAGGGGAGGGAGGGAGGCAGGGAAAGATGCCCTTGAACATAATTTTGAGCATAATTCTTGAGCATAAATGGCAAATTTTGTGAGCATAGCAAAATCATTAAATTTTTGTGGTTTAGATTGCATTCCAAGCTCTCAACAATGGCTTCCAGGTTACCACCTCAAAATCGGTTTTGGTAAATATCTGGAGGGCAGTTTCTGTTGCTAGGCTACCACACCACCCTCTGCCCTAGCAACACAGAGGTGTGGTATTCTTTGAGGCCTGCCAACACAGACACTACAATGGCTCAATACAGACAGCAGTTGCAATTAATCCTGTTAGTAAGTTCCTATTACTGTCTCTAAAGCTATGGCTATTATAAAGTCATGTTTGGTAGCTCAGCTACAGAGATTAAATAGCTTGTTTCTGATCATAGCCTCTGCTTATAGCGTAGGCAGTCCAGCTAGGCAAGTGGAGCAAGATTAAATTCTCAAACATTGCCAGCTGCTCCAAAAGGAGATTCTCCATTTCAGTGAATTTCTCTCTCTCTAATTTGTGAGCATACACACCAGTAGACGTGTATGTAGACACTGTTTACAGGTGCTCACTCCATTCTTAATAGACACATCAGAATGTGAACTACAGGCTCTCCTCGCTCCATTGTTACATGTGCATTTCTGTCACTCAAGTGGTTGGCCAGACAAGTGAATTACAGCGTTCACAAGATTGAAACTTTACTTTAAAAATAAAATTTGAAGTTGTGATAACTGAAAGTTAACCAAGCAGTAAACCATGCTTTAACAAGGTCACCTCATTCTAACATTACTGTGAAGTGTCCTTGCTTGTAATAAAGCTTTACTTAACAATTGCTTTGTTCCTCACCGAGTATAATCACAGACTAAAGTACATGTAACTGTCAAAATAAAATCTCTATATAGTCAGTGATTCTAGAGTACCCACTCCTCACCTCTCTCAGGGCAGGCAGGACCTGCAGGGAGTCATCGAGATGAGTGAGCTGGTTGTGGGAGAGGCTGAGGACCGTGAGGGCATGCCAGGGCTGTATCACGACCCTGGAGAGGGAGGGAGGGAGGGAGGGAGAGAGGGAGGCTACATAGTAGAATTCTCAAGACATAGGGTATTGAAGATCGTACAATCTCTGGTTGCTCTTACTCTGGTCCTCTGATTGGAGATCATGTGGACATGCATGGTCAATGGCGTGAACACTACTGCAGCCATATGCCTATCATAGGATCAAGGAATTGAGTACTCTCTTAGGTGCATGTAAGGCTATCCTCTGATACTACTTCACCAACAGACTACTGGGTGGATAAATTCCTGACACTCCACTGTGCAGATTACCATGCAGCGATCACCTGATCACTATGCAGTGATGACCTCATCACCATGCAGAGATGACCTGATCACCATGCAGAGATGACCTGATCACCATGCAGAGATCACCTGATCACCATGCAGAGATCACCTGATCACCATGCAGGGATCACCTGATCACCTGATCACCATGCAGTGATTAGACTTACTAAATATGGCATACCTGTTTTCGGTGAGTTTGGCTGTGGCCGTTAGTCTCCACCCCTCCACCTTAGAGGTGGGCGGGGGGCTGGGTGTGTCCGTTATGCCTCTGTTCTCCTCCACGGCCTCAATGAGGAGCTCGCGGAGTGAGCGGATGGATCGGTGGACCGACAGCTTCTGCAGCTGTTGCTGGATGCTCTGTAGTCCCTTCACCTGACTCAGAGGGACCTTGTCGAGCTGGGAGGTGGAGGAGTCACATGAATATCACATGACTGACATGTGAGGTCTTGTGATATGGACCTTAAGTAGTTTTTTGTTCTACTTCCCTTTTAGTGTCTGAGCTAATTACCACCAGAGTCCTACCTGGCTCTAACATCGAAAGTGGTTTATACCTGCAAGCTTTATGCTTTTCACTTTTGGAGTTGCAAGTTTTATCAGTAATGGCTCTAAACTATGGAGCCCACCCAATTTTACAGTTCTGGTGCAAAGTGGTTAATGAAGCTTGCTACATCTGTTATGGTGTAACCCCAGGTATGGAATGTTAAGGAATTACAAAAATGGGAATATTTACAAATTCCCAGCTTCCATTCTCTAAGTATGCTAATAACCATGGCAACAGAAGGATAAGGTAATTGTCTGAAAGGTACAAAGGTCTATGCACCTTAATGCAGTAACCATGTGAAAATGGGCTGGAGATGGGCTGCCTTGAGGAATGGAATAGAGTTGGGCTGTGTGAGAATGGAACGGGCTATTGTTAGCTGCATGTACCTTGAGGCCGTGCAGGGAACGGAACGGGGCCATCTCAAATGGCATACAGCAGACAGAGACAGGTGGAGGGGGCGGGGTCACCCGTAGTCGCTGGAGCTGGTGGACGAAGCTATACAAGTGTGCCGGGTCTGCTGCAACGTCACTGGGATCTGGTGTGTGTGTGGGGGGGGAGGGGGGGTTACACAGAATGCTTTTCTGCAGTTAATCATCAATTACATGTCAATTTCAGCCCTCCTGCCAGGTTGCTATGGCGTTTAGCTTAGTCATACATGTATGCAAGTACTGGAGTCTGTAACAAGAAAGATTATGGTATTGCACTTTCTTGAAAGCTACCTTCATGCATGTTACTAGTCCATCTCCTTCAGCAGCCAGATCTTTATTCACATTGCATAGCCTCATACCCAGGCCACACCCCCACGAGGCTACACACAGCAGTGCTAGTCACCCTTTACTGGTACCATCATCCCTGGGGGTGTGGCCTGGGGACTGGGCTAACAATACTGGAAGTATGTAGGCCAAGCTAGCACAGTTTTACATCGCCTAGACAACATGACAATATTGTTCTAGTAAGCTATTAAACTGATAGTACACTAAGCAATTGCTAAGTTCGCACTTTTTGCTGTATGTTTAATAAGATGAACAGCCAATCCGGCTACATTCAGCTTGGCCAGATTTTTTGAGCCTCGGAATGATCCCATTGAAAACAGCCAGGTTGGGTTATATACTAATCTGGTTTACACAGTTCTTGGTAAATGCATTCTTATCCAGTTACACAGTGGCAGTGGAGAATGTGGTCCTTCTTTGAAGAGCTCTCTTGAGTGGCTTGGCAACCACCATGATTGCATGCTTGTGTTGCCAAGGGCAGCCCAGCCTATACCACACCCAGACATGAGCACCCACTTGAGGCAAGAGATTACCTTAAGTGGGTTAGACTTGGCTTGGGAGAAAGGTCATGCTGTACTTGAAGGTCATCACGATAATCAATATTGCAATTATCAAAATATTATCATGACAATTATATTGTCAATATCATTGTCATTATTAATTACTTTGGCAGTCTCGACTCGAATAATATTACTACCTCACTATAATATCAAAAGCACATAGTGCTATGTGTTACTCCACCCACCGACTCCCTGGGCGTCCATGGGTAGCCTCAGGCGTTTGGTGATGCTGTACATCTCGTTAACACTGAGAGCAATGGGGGTATCCTCCTCCAGTAGCTTGTCACCATGGCGATAGAGGTGGCGCGTCAGAATATCTGCTACCTTTACCACATCCTTCAGAAGTGTGTGTGTGTGTGTGTATGTGTGTGTGTGTGCATGTGTGTGTGCATGTGTAAAGTGATAGCTGTGATCCACCTACATGTATCTACATTGGGAAATGCAAATTCCTGTGGGGCATTCTGGAGTAGGGGGGTAGCTAAAGTGCTTTCACTGGAAGCTGACAAAAGCCTGTTCACAGGTCACCTGGCTACTGAGGTCAGAGTACATTTGCATGTCCCCCTATCTCAATAATGAGTGTCAGCTGTCTTGTCCAGTAAGTTCCATTCCAGTGCAACATTCCGTTCCATTCCAGCTAAACAATAGTCTTACCTCCAGAGTCCTAGTCCCAATTTCCGGTTCTCAGCTCCAGCTGGGGAGGGCCTTCTAATTACTAGGCAGACGCTCTTACCCACTGAGCTACTGGAGCTCCTGAGCAGAGGAGCAGTAGGCAAGCTTCATATATACCTCTAGCTCTTAAACCCGCTAGTAGCATTTGCCAGGACCCACCCAATTAACTGCTATACGTCACCCTTAAACATGCTACATCCAAACTTAGCATTTATCTACAGAAACGATATGAAGTGCAACTCACATGTGTCTGTAGGTCCAGGAATGTCACCAGCTCTTGAGACTGAGAGACCTGAGGCTCACTGCAGGGGTGGGGAGGGGGGGGGGGGGACGGACGGTTGGGAAGGGGGTGAGTAATCTGGCCTCATTGCCAGGCCCCATAAAGCCAAACGGAATGGAACTGGGTGTATTTTAAGAGGTCACTGCATGTGATAGGTGTACATGGGTTGCAGTTCTCAGGCAACAAGGGTCCTATGGAAGCTCAGGCGAATCAAGGAGATGGCCCAATGGGAGGGAGGCAGGCACAAGACTAGGGATGACCAATGGGAGAGAGGCAGGCACAAGACTAGGGATGACCAATGGGAGGGAGGCAGGCACAAGACTAGGGATGACCAATGGGAGGGAGGCAGGCACAAGACTAGGGATGACCAATGGGAGGGAGGCAGGCACAAGACTAGGGATGACCAATGGGAGGGAGGCAGGCACAAGACTAGGGATGACCAATGGGAGGGAGGCAGGCACAAGACTAGGGATGACCAATGGGAGGGAGGCAGGCACAAGACTAGGGATGACCAATGGGAAAATGCAGACAGTGCAACACACAGAAGCACTACAAACCCTCAGCAACAGCTTGCAAAGCAGCAGAGGACAGGGCAAAGGTCCTAGTTGTGTTGTGACAGCTGTTGAGTAAGCTGTAAACTAGTCTAGCTGGCCAAGGTCAATGGGTCATGGTATCTGTGTGTAGCTATATCTGCAAGGTTTTTTTTGTCAGTATTGTACATAAATGCAACTTTTTTTGACCGCTACTGTAGCTACTGTACATGTGTTACCTGTGGAATGGAGACTGGGATTGAGACTGGATACATGCATTACCTGTGGATTAGTTTCTGAAGGTACTGCTCCAGCAGCTGCCGTCTTCTGTCAATGAGAGCTTTCGAAAGGTTCCCTGAGAGTTTCTTGGGAGGGAGGAGATCACGGCTCACACTGTAGCGCTTCATCAGCTAGCCAGGGAGAGGGAAGGAGGGAGGGAAGGAGGGAGGGAAGGAAGGAGGGAGGAGGGAGGGAGGGGGGGAGGGAGGGAGGGAGGGAGGGAGGGAGGGAAGGAAGGAAGGAGGGAGGGAAGGAGGGAGGGAAGGGAGGAGGGAGGGAGGGAGGGAGGGAAGAATTGTTGTTCTGTCAAGAGGATACCAGGGTAGAGTTGCCCGCTGGGAGGTAGTAGAGGCTAGCTAGGGGATACTGGCCTCGTACCCAGGCTTTCCTCGCTCAGATTTTATCTCACAGTCATGGAGAAAAATAATTTTTTTCTCCACGGCTGTGAGATAAAATCTGGGCAAGGGTACGAGGCCAGGAGATGCAGTACCACGTCTCAAATCCATTCCCACAGCCAGGTCTGTCCTTACTTCAGAGGTAAAATAATGAATATGCAGCTGGTATCAAATGGCAATGTCCTTATATTCAGTGAGTCGCCCTCCATTCTAGGTTCAACACTAGCTACATTGTCATGTGGCTGAAAACCACAGATAAGGACTTGCACCCTACCACTTTAATACAGCTGTTCTGTGGCTCCACCCACCTTCCTGTGGAGGGCATGAAACTGGCTGTATCTTCGGTAGAGATACCAGTGGTCGTTCTCTGTCAGTATGTCCACCTTGTACACCTGGAAGGAGGGAGGGAGAAAAGGAGGGAGGGAGGGGAGAGGAGGGAGGGAAGGAGGAAAGCCGGAGGTATCCATCTTTACATTCAGGTAATTTAAACGCACAGGATGGTTGGATAATTCCTTCATTGGAGGCTATCCGGAGGTATTAGCTTGTCGGTCACCCTGCCAATGAAATTACCCTAGCCTTGGGTCCCCTCCTCCCCGGAAACTAATGCCAACTACTCCATTAGTGAAACCACTATACGGAGCTTAAACTGAAACCCTTCCCGACGCTGCAACACTTTAGGCGGGACTGCCAAAGCTCAGAACCTTATGAGTGCATGGCACTGCACATACTTACCACATGCGGAGAGGGTTTCTCTCTTATCTCAGCCTCTCTGATAACGACGTGCCTCACTCTGTTGCCCTCCGACTGCTGCTCCCGTGAGGAGGAGCGATCGCGCCGCCATACCGCGCTCCCAGGCTCAGGCAAGTAGGAGGCCAGCGACGCCATAATTCGCTGACCGCTCCATATGACGCCCACCACAACAAATTCATGTCACGATCCACGATCTCAAAATTCTATATTTCATTCCCAGTTCCTTTGTAGTGGCCAGACTACTACGACCGACATCCTGTACTCCAGCTCCATGGAAATAGAGGTGAATTCAGGGCTGTATCGAAAAATTTGCTGGGAAAAGAGAGACGTCGCATGCATGCAACATGTATACTACAAGTCAGACGGTGGGGATTTTATCAAGGATGTTACAAAACATGATCGCCTAATAGCTACTATGATTCGTTTTAGTCTTAAAGTTGATTTTATTCGTTGCTCTAAGCTCGCCATCTTCAGCGATCTTTAGTACTATTTATGCTTTATGCTTTATGTTGCATGCTGATGGCTTTGTATGTGGGGGGGTGTCTGAGGACATGCACTCCTGCATGCCATGTGCCTAGGAGCCACGCCCCCTCGGGGCTGTGAAACCCTGAATGACCAGTTAACTTCATGTCCTCAGGCAATCCTCGTAGCCACTGTTGTGGCAGTGGGTGTGACCCTCATTGTTGGCTACCTAGCAACACAGCGGCAGCGGGGCGGACCCCCAAGGGGCAAAAAGCTGAAGGGTCCAGTCTCCCTTAACCCCGCAGAGAAGATCCCATTCAAGATGATCAAGAAAGAGGTAAGGTGCAGAGTATTACACATTGGACTCGGACCAGCCTGCTCAATCAGCCTCTGGTATGGTACCATGACGTGCATGGAACTGTGTCTCGTATGGTTTCAGTCATTGCTTTGATTCTGAATTAACTTTTGTCTCCTCCTCCCTCCCTCCCCTCCCTCCTTCCCTACCTTACTCCATCACATCCCTCCCCTCCCTCCTCCATCCTTCCCTCCCTCCCTCCCTCCCACTCCCTTTCCCTTCCACCTCATAGGAGGTCAGCCATGATACACGCAAGTTCACCTTTGCCCTCCAGACCCCTCAGCATGTGCTGGGCCTGCCAGTAGGTAGGTAGTTCTACATTCAATATTAAATTTGGGAATGGGACAAGAGACAGATCGTAGCGTGGATCTTGTCGACCTGTGCTAAACACATAAGTCTTCTCACAGTTGTGTTGGTTGAACAGCAACAGCAGGACACAAAGACCTTGCAGATGCAGCAACAAAGATACAAGTACCGGTATAATAATGAGCAATATTGCAATATTCATATGACTGCCAAGTTCACTTTACAGGTTGACAATAATATTTATTGCCTGTTGATTATCGTAACCTCCGATAATCATGATAATATGATGATAATATTGCTCAGTGCTTACTACGTAGATGGAAAGTGCTAAGGATCATGTATGATAATTATAGTTGTCAAGACAACTGACCGCTTGAGGTATTTTCTTACTCCCAGGTAATCACATGTACCTGAACGCTGTAATTGAAGGGGAGAAAGTTTTTCGTCCATACACCCCCGTCACCTCTGACGATGAACTCGGCTACTTCGAGCTGGTCATTAAGGTGAGAGAGAAAGTGCTTTCATATTTACTGCCATGTGATATTGAGCAAGAGAAACGCCTCTTAATCTCGTACCCAGATTTCTGTCTAGCCCTAGTCTGGTGATTTCACGATTCATGGTTCTTGCTACTCACGATAGCATTTGTTTGTTACGTACAAGTAAGCAGGTACTTCACATACCACACAACTAGCCATGAGTTGTACCCAGGCCTCCCCTCACAGTTTTTTTTCACAGACGTGGAAAAAAACAAAACATGGTTTTATTCCTCCCACTCCATGGCTGCAAAAAACAACTGATTCCCTCTAGTATTTTAGGCAATTGATGAAGTTTTTGTAAGGCTGAAAGTCTGGTTGATGGAAGGAGAATTTTGACGAGCTATATTCATGATGCCCACGCAGGTGTATTTTGCCAATGTTCACCCCAAGTTCCCCAAGGGGGGCAAGATGTCCCAGTACCTGGAGTCCCTGAAGGTGGGAGATACGGTGGACATCCGCGGCCCCTCAGGCAAGGTGGTCTACCTCGGTCAGGGGTACTTTCGAGTCAAGGAGCCCGGCAAACCAGAGGAGACCAGATATGCAGAGCAGGTCGGGCTGATAGCTGGAGGGACTGGTGAGTGGGTGTGTCGGGCTGATAGCTGGAGGGACTGGTGAGTGGGTGTGTCGGGCTGATAGCTGGAGGGACTGGTGAGTGGGTGTGTCGGGCTGATAGCTGGAGGGACTGGTGAGTGGGTGTGTCGGGCTGATAGCTGGAGGGACTGGTGAGTGGGTGTGTCGGGCTGATAGCTGGAGGGACTGGTGAGTGGGTGTGTCAGGCTGATAGCTGGAGGGAATATTCCTCGTACAATCCAAGACCATACAGTCCATCCATTTCCATTCCTACCCAGGGATCACTCCCATGCTGCAGATAGCGAAGGCGGTACTGAAGGACCCCGACGACCACACCCAGGTCAGTCTCCTGTTTGCCAACCAGTCGGAGGAGGACATCTTACTGAGGAAGGAGTTGGAGGAGATGGCCGACCAGAACGCCAACTTTCAGCTGTGGTACACCGTCGACCGGGCAACTGAAGGTTTGTACTGGCTACGTTAGTTCACTGGTGGTTACGGTCTGCTTTTATGGTCGCTGCAGTGCAGCGATTTAATGCCTGGGGCATTTAGTTGTGGTGCAGTGTTGCTGTCTGTATGGTATTGCCATTGGTGTGAGTAGCTGACTAATTTGTGGTGGTGAGAAAGCCCAGGCTTATTCCCAGATCACATGGAATGAGACTATAGAGAATGGGAATGAGGTTGTGGAAATACTGTACAAACCCAACATCAGCTCAGTACTGATTAGAACACTTACTGAAGAGATTTCTAAATTCAATGCCATGTCTTCCCCCCCCCTCCCCCCAGGCTGGAAATACAGCTCAGGGTTCGTGAGCGATGAGATGATATCTGGCCACTTGCCTCCCCCAGGGGCCAAAACCCAGATCCTAATGTGCGGACCCCCGCCCATGATCAAGTTTGCCTGTCTTCCCAACCTAGACAAACTAGGCTATTCCAAGGACATGTACGTCGCGTTTTAGCCTTTAGCTTGACCAGCCACAGGATGTGCGGCTGAGTCAGCAGAGAGCATATAGCGGCATTTGTTTATAGTTAGGTTTATGTTTATAGTATATGATTCTTATAGTAAGTGTTTTTTGGTATGGTTGTGTTTCTTTTTAAGAATAGTGGAAACCTCACAGTCAGACAAAGCAGGAAATAGTCTTGTACCCAGACCTGGTGGATGAGTAGAGTAGAGGTAGCCCAGCAGCCTCCCTCCCTCCTGGACGGCCGAACTTCTTCTGAATGACAGATGGATGACTATTAGGTAGATAGGTAAATTTTAATTTGGACAGGAATGGCCCTTCAGCCTGTGGCTGGTCCACCAGTATATGCAAGCATACACAACACAAACAAAAAAACTGCAGCACTAACACAGAATCTAGTATAAATCAAAAAAAAAATTTGAATTCGAATTGAAGTTTTAAAATTAATTTTGTGGCATTTTTATAAAGAGAAAAAAAGAGAGAAAAAAAGAAACTTAGAGAAAAAAAAAACTTGAGAGGAAAAAAAAAGACCAGGGAACCTCCCATCCCTCCTGGAGTGTCAGACACCCGGAGCGCTGGATAGGCGATGGCTGGGAATTACAGGAGGCCTTGTAACGTACCCAGTCATCCTTTTAGTTTCGGAGTCCCGAAGGAAGTTACCGACGTATTGGCTGTAGGCTTAGAAAGTCAAGAATCAGATTGCACGCGTGCGCCTCGAGAAGGTTCACCCGCTGCGGGTACGGCCCGGGTATGGGCGGGTACCGACGGCGGGTAGGGGCGGGTATGAGCGGGTACCGATCAGATTGCACGCGTGCGCCTCGAGTAGCTATAGTTGGATATCTATAAGCAGCATGCTTGGTTTGATCATAGATAGTACTACTATCTATGGTTTGATAGAGGATTCAAGCATAACACAGTTTCAGTACTGAGGTGAATCTCTCTCTGATGAAATCTAGGAGCAGAAGATAAGCTGGACATGGTGGCTCTGTGGATTGATGCAATGTTACTGGTCTGAAGATCATTTATACACCCAAGTTTGAGCAACTCATGCATGGACTATTAGTATTACTCTAGCCGCTCTAGCAGCCTATTTGAAATATTATTATTACAATAATTACAACCATTTGGTCATTTGTACAGCTGTTGAATCTGATGAGGTTGATGATGTTAGAGATCACATTTTTGTGCATATCTTGATGACGATTTTGGGCTTAGTCCACTATGGAATTGAGCCCTTCAATTAATGCATGCAAACAAGCAACCTGTAGGAGTGATAAATACTGGAATAATACCACCGTTGAAATGTACTATTATGAAGGTTTGGAGTAACTGATCCATGTCGTGGTAGTAAAAACTGGTTCGTTCCACCAGTACATCACCTAGCTATATATACAGTCCATGGTAACTAATACATTATGATTATGGAATCATTAATAAAATCATCAGTAGCCTCTCTAGTACCATGGGAACGATGCGAGGCCTCTTGCTGTTCACATCAGTGCATGGTCATATCAGAATTATTGTATTACAGCAAATGGACACCCTTTCTCTTAAATAGTTGCTATTAGGCCTTCAACATAGTATAATCATATTACAGCTATCTTATAATTAATCAACATAGATAGTAGAGTAGGTCCTTTCTTTCCTTCTACTCTACTCTCTAAATATACATTGAAGCCCAAGTCGATTAAATTAAACCCCAGGTCACCCAGAAAGTACAGGCAACGCCTTCATTTTTTACAAACGCGCTGGCATTAGCCCCGTACTCAGGCCTCCCCTCGCAGGTTTTTCCGCAGCCGTGGAATTTCCACTGCTGCAAAAAAAAGCTGCTGCCGCGAAAATAAAACTGCAGCCATGGAACACTGCTGGAATTTTCGCGGCTGCGGTACGAGGCTGGCATCACGTGGTAGCGCGTCGGCACACCACACACGCCCTTACCCGCCGTCGGTACCCGCTCATACCCGCCCCTACCCGCCGTCGGTACCCGTGAACCTTCTCGGCCACCGTAAGAATCAGATTGCACGCGTGCGCCTCGAACACGCGACCCGATTATTGGGGAGGCCACGTTCCGACCCCAGTCTGTTACCAAACGCGCCACCTTGACTTCCCGCCAGATGTGTGAAAAAAATTGGCTTATAAACCCGTAGGTGGTGTGCGTTAAATGGAATTGTTCCTAGCATGAGCGCACAACTGCACAGGATGGCTAGAGCGTCCCGCTATAGTACAAGCACTGGGGATAAAGGTTAGGTAGCTACAGATAGCGCTATAAACCTAGCTACCAGGATAGCAGCCCCACCGCTTGCGAGGGGTGGGCTAACCCGGTAAAACATAAACACCCTAATGGCCTTGGGATCCGTTGACAATAGCAGTACAAGCTGTGCTGGTGGACAGTGGATTCATCATCCAGTCATCCACATCACTGAAAGCCCATGAAACAGTTTACAAAGCTGCTGCAGTGATGTGGCAATCCTGCTTATCATCCAGCACTCCACTCATTTTCATTACTTAATTGCACAAGAGTTGTACGCCTGTCTACATGTACAATATAAATCCCAGGGGGGCCATCAAGAGACAATGTTGGGGGCATTCCACAAACTCAATATAATGGGGTGCCATTTGTGAGCCCTGATTCATACATTTGCATGAATTTTGACACAAATGGCACCCCATTATATTGAGTGTCTAACCGAACTTGTTCCCCATAACTTGCAATAATCTTAGAATGTGCTTTCTGAGCTGCTAAAAATTCAGAAGTTTGGTCATTTGCTCATAGATACTGTGCAGGTTTTTTTTACTCCATTTTTGTGCATTCTTGAGTGCTCGATTTTGGGTTAGTCCACTATGGTTCTGAGCCCTTCAATTAATGAGTGAGACCACAAACTCTGTAGGCAGTAGTACAGTCAGTGTATTATTACCACCGTTGTGCATAGAGTGTTTGGATGAATTACCACTATGCAGGGAAAATGGCTTTACAGCTGCCCATACATATACAGTCAAATTTGAAACTAATACTTGCTAAGGGTGTATACATTACTTAATGGTGCACAGTCCATCTATGGAGGATTAATACACACTAGGATATGCAGTATAAAATAAGACTGACTCCAAGTAATGCCCTCTACAGGAGAATTAATGCCTCCCATAGATACAATAATGAGAACATTTTTTTGTCGTGTAATTACATAGAAATTTTGTATGTACACAAAATATTTTCACTGGATGCAGGAAATGCAGTATATTTACTTAAATGAGCTGATTTAGAATCTGTAAAAAGTCAAAAGCAATGCTGCATTCAAACTCAACAAGTGCATAAAAAAAGATTGGTAGCTTACAGGAAATGGTCACGTCTAGTTCTGGATCTAACATGGGAATGGGCTATGGTATGGTATTGCGGGGTATGGAATGAATCCCTAAACTGATCATGTCCACCAGGAGTATTGTAGTCATGGCGACCGAGGGAGGAAGTGGAGCGAAGTTGGGTGAGCTGGGCGGGAGTCAGCATTGGGGTCATGTGTGGGGCTAGGGCTGAGTCTGGACTCCATACCAGCTGACCCTGTGAGGAGCAATCACATTCCATGCATGAGATTGTATTCTCAAGTTACAGGGGGAGGCAAATAATATTTGTGGGTGAGACCATGCTCTCTGGTTCTGTTGAATTAACTTACCGAGTGCTGTGGTGGCTGTGCAAAGGGGTGATAGGTGATGGCTGTGGGGGTGTGCTGGTGTGCTGGTGTAAAAGGTTGGGGCTGAACTGCATGCCACGCAACTGTGGGCGTGTGCGTGTGTGTGTGTGTGAGAGAGAGAGTGCGTAATGACTGATGCATGACGTGTTCTGAGTATATACAAATACTGACCAGCTGGGGCAGGATTGTGGTACACTGGTTGCCATGGCGGGATGACCTGCTCCAGTTCATCCTCTCCGGCAAGGGGTACAGAGGTCACCCTCCCAAACCCCACCCCCTGTGCCTGGCTGGAGGTATCGAATGCCTGCTGCAGGATTTCCTGAAATAGGAGAGAAGTAGGACTGGATACTACAGTATACTATTCAGTGTACTAGCCTTTGGGGGTGCAAGCTGCATACAACCTTGACTCAAAAGCTACGAGAAAGAGTAACAGTGACTAACATGCACATAGTAATGTACCTGAGTTGAGAAGGAGCTGTCCAAGTTGGGGACACTGGCAGACCCCAGGGGGGTTTGGGTAAGGGGTCGCTGCCCAGGGGGGCGGACCTCAGGTCCCGTCCTCTCCTCCTCTCCCAGTGCCACACCCCTCTTTGGTGGCTCTACAGAAAATGCAGCACACTTATTGTAACATGAAAGTTTTTGCAACTGAAAAACTTACCCTTGGGGCGTTTCTGTTTCACTGTGACCTCAGGGGTTTCCAGTGATGGAAGGGGGGTGGGGCTGGTCCTGGAGGGCTGCAGGTGGGACTGATGGGTGTGGTTTGGTGTCTGGTAGGTGGGGCCAGGGGCTGGGGTGGGCTGTAAGGTACCACTTCTGTCCAAGGAGAGTTCATCCATGTCTTTATGGACCTGAGGAATTGGTAGGCGGGGTGGGTGGGCATGGTCTGGTGTCTGGTAGGTGGGGCCAGGGGCTGGGGTGGGCTGTAAGGTACCACTTCTGTCCAAGGAAAGTTCATCCATGTCTTTATGAACCTGCTGAGCAGAGGAAGGGCTTAAGTGAAGAACACATTCACTGAAGCAAGTTCAACCTGGTTATTGTCCACCATACTAGAATAGAAGTAGCTATGAAGATGACCCCTGACCTGGTAGTATGTCTCCCACTGTCTTCGGGAGTAGCTCTGGCTCAGCGGAGGAGCCACCGTGGGCAGTTTGTCCCAGGCTGAGCGGGGCTGCACCGCCACCATTGGGGGGTGTGGTGGGTGGGTCGGGAGGGAGTACTGTGAGGGGAGAAGTGAGGAGTGGGAGAGAGCGCAGTCACTGCAATCGCCAATAGCAACACCGGATTATTAATCAATACTGACATATCTACCTCCTCACTAAACATTTACCCCTAGCCTCGTACCCAGGCCATAAACCCCACTCTTTCATGGACTGGGAGCAAGGCTAATTTACCCCCTGTACGTACCAGCCCACTCCACCACCAGCCTACTCCCTCACCAGCCCACTCCCCCACCAGCCCACTCCCTCACCAGCCCACTCCCCCACCAGCCCACTCCCTCACCAGCCCACTCCCTCACCAGCCCACTCCACCACCAGCTATGCTCCCCTCTTACTTGCACTGGTTGTATCCTCATGAGCTGCACACCTGCCCCGGTGTTCATCCACGCCAGCTCTTGGTGGACATCCTGGGCCACTCCACGGGACAGCCGGCCTGTCGTGGAGAGCCGTGTCAGTGGACGGGCACGACTACTATGACCAAGCTTGAATTTTCGCAACTGTGGAAGAAAATGAGTGTGTGCATGTGTGCATAGTAGAAAGGGTTACAGGACTACTGGACAATAGAGAACCCAACGCAAGGCTATGAAGGCAGATCAACAGAGGTACACCAACATCATTACCTAATGCGTGTGTGTGTGTGTGTGTGTGTGTACATGTGTAGTGGTTTCACTAAAATGTCCTCACACACGGGCTGAGAGACTTGGCCTCAAACGTGATCCTCACATGACTACGTTAGCAACAACTAATCAATAATTACTACCCCTGACTTATTAAATGATGACTACCCATGCAGCTATATATCGCAGCTAGCTTGGGCATCCTTCTGGTTGACCTAGGCCCGTGCAGTGAAATTGATAGTTAAATAACTATTAATAATTGCATTATGCAAAAATGTCTCATTGTTATGTGTGCTGTGCGTTTGGATATTTTGGCAAAACTGTAGTACTCTACGTGGCCTTGTAATGACTGTCCAGAAGTCACATGACTTCACGCCTCTTTATGAGGAAGTCACATGATATTAATTATTTGACAATTATGAGGCATAGCCAGGAAGTCACATCATCTTAATTGCCCTGCCTACCTGTCTGGATGCTGGCATCCTGGGGTAGGGGCGGTGGTCGGTGGAGTCGTAGCCATCGGTGGTGTGGCCAACTGGCATGGGCCCCACGTGATTCACCTTCTTACGACGCCGCCTGGGAAGACAAGCAAGTAATATGGGTGACATAATCATTACATCATTGTTTCCTCATTACAGAATAGTGGAATTCACAGGTGTAGTGTATAGAGCCTTGCTACCATGAATAGGTGTTGATATTGGTTTGGAACGAGCACTGTTGACCCACGAAGGTTGGTGATGTAATCCGAACACTAACAGGACATACCACCATCAAAACGTCGAAGCGGTCATCATCAAAGCGGTCTTAACTGTCCTTGATGGTTGATGAAAGATTGTGTTAATGCTCAATACCTCCCTCTTGAAATAGTACAGTGTAGCGATGAGCCTCTACAGTATCAGATATGGTCATATTAAGTTGTTCACCAAACAAGCTCGTGCAGGAATAGACACCAACACTTCAAATGAACAAACGGACTACACCAGCCACAACTGCCACTAGCCTCCTTCCCCAGCCTCCCTGCGGAGCGAGTGAAGCAAGTGAGAGGGGGCGGTCTGGGAACAAGGCTAAGCCACTGGATGACTCAATGAGCAGCTGTAACCTGTATATACACAAATGTCTATCATACTACTCCTAGGTTTATCTAGCTGCTTCAGCTACCTCCAAACCCCACCCACCTGGTGTTTGGTCGTGATGATGAGGCCGGCAGTGCCTGAAGGGGTGTGGCAGCAGGAGAAGAGGCCTCAATGTCTCCTTCCACACCCTCCCCCTCCCTCCTCCCCATCCTCACCCCCTCCCCCTCTGCACCAACATGCCTCAAGCCTCCATAGGTGGAGGGACGTATCTGCGTCCCAACAGCTGCCACACCCGCTCCAAGCTTCTTCCTCCTCCGACTCCCGGTGCGCGATCGGAGCTCCGACTGCCGTGACTGCAAGAGGAGCCGCTCCAGAGTATCCTGTAGAGGTATGATCAGGCCAGGGCAAGCATGGACACCACCCACATAGAGCTGGTTTTAGTCTGCTCCCAAGACATACATGCAGTTCAACCAGTGTTTTAAATACAGCCTGGGACTGAGAACTGGTGCAAGGGGGTGAGCCTAGGGCTGGCTCCTCCCTCAGCAAGGGGGTGAGCCTAGGGCTGGCAGCAAGGGGGTAAACAACCTAGTATTGTTCTTGGCTCCTCCCTCAGCAAGGGGTGAGCCTAGGGCTGGCTCCTCCCTCAGCAAGGGGGTGAGCCTAGGGCTGGCAGCAAGGGGGTGAGCGGGCACAAGACTATACACAACAATCCACTCAGAACTAATGGAGAACAAACAACTCTCTACGTTTGGTGGCTATCAAACAACCAATAATATTAAGACACAAAAATGCAGATGTGTTACCGGCAACTTCTGTTATAGACCTTCACTTGTCTGATATCATCATTACATCATACCTTCTTCCTGGCCTTTATCTCTTGCTCCTCCCTCTCCTCCTGTAGCCTGAGGGCATCCTCCCGCAGACGGTGATCTCTGGACTGCCTCTCTGCCATGTGCTCCTCAGACTCTGACTTCTGAGAATGGAGCAAGGTAGAGAATTGAAGACGTGATATTTGTGGAAGGTCCTCACATGGCTAGCATGTGAGATCTATAATGGACAGCCAGCTAGAGCATACGCTAACATCTGTTCTGTTCTCTTTGGGCCTCATTAGTACATACAGTATTGTGTTCAGTGTTGACCAGAAACTCTTAGCAGACCAGTTGCTATAGACAGGGTATATGAAGATGTGACTTGTGTGTGTGTGTCAATTATGTTACTGTGAATTGTGTAAGGGTGTGTGTGTGTGCTTGTGACTTGTGTGAGAGTGTGATGGTGTGTGTGTACCTATGACTTGTGTGAGGGTGTGATGGTGTGTGTGTGTACCTGTGACTTTTGTGAAGTTGAGGGCAATGGTGCAACAGCTGTCCTAAACCGCATGCGCTGTGCCCGTGTGGGGGGTGAGGGTTGAGGGGTGTCATAGTGAGCCACTCGCTCAAAGAGGGCTACGGGTACTTGTTCCGGTTCAACCCTGCGGAGGTGAGGAGGAAAAGAGGGAGGGAGGAAGGTGAGGGAGGGAGGTGAGGGAGGAATGTGAGGGAGGGACAGAGGGAGTGAGGTGAGGGAGGGAGAGAGAATGGTTTCGTCTTTTGAATTTAAGTAGTCCCACCCACCTGTCATTAGCCAGGTGTGCTAGGGACACCGTACTCTGGCGGACGCTGGTGGGCATGTCCTGCTGGACATCGGTGGAGAAGGACTGGAAATCGTCCGTGGGTCTGAAGGTGCCAGCCTCACCGAGGCCGTGGATTGACTGTGGACAAGGAAGGGGTACAGTTACGAAGTATCTTCACCAAAACACTCACTACCAATGTACAACTACGAATTACTTCACCTCAAATGGTCTTGCAAAACAGGAACAAGAAATGAAACGAGAAACCAGGCAGAACACATGTCTAGTTAATGCTAATCTTTGCCACAAGCATTGAGTATGCACTGTGTAAATGGAAGTATCCAGAATTTTACAGTGTCATAGCGTAAGCATGTGGTGGTGCGCAGAAACTTGCCCATAGCTCTGGCTAGCTAGTATGTTTAATAAACAGACAAAATCATGATCTACCCACGACATGTCTCCATATACTTGTGCAGTCAAACAGCTCAAGTGGGTTCAGAGGTGAACATGGAAATATGGAATACAACAAATGGGGTGAAACAAGTGGAATGGAATGGAGACATTCAACTCACAGACACTCTAACAGTATCTCTCTTCTTGCGGTACCAGATGGTGCCCACACACAGCATAATCACCACTAGCACCAGTGCCAGGATCACACCCCCAGCCACACCTGCTACTATGGCAATAAGAGAGGTCCCCTCGTCGTCAGCAGTGGGACCAGTCAGAGAGGCTGGGAAGATGATCTGAGAGTGATGGGGGAAGGGAGGGAGGAGGGAGGGGGTATGTGTATCAGGAAATGTTAATTGCTAGCAGATACTAGGAGTCAGGTCATTTTAGCTAGCTCATCCTATTTTTGAGAATCACAGTCTAATCAGTGGCTACCATGGCAACATACCGGGTATGTATCTACTTCCTGCACATTAGCAGCTGTGAAGGCCTCTACGACCACACTCCCCTCCACTGTCAGATTGGACGTGACATCAGCCACAAAGAAAGTGATGGAGCTTTGACCGTTGTTTAGTGGACCTAAGTCCAGGATCTGGAGGAGGTATGTGTGCGTATGTGTGTGTGTGTACGTATAAACTTGGAGTGGAAATCAGTATTAAGAATACTCACACAATAACCACACACCCTCATACTTTGCGTTCTCAGCCTTTAAAGGTCTAAACTGAATGTGAACTGAGTTTGAACTCCGTGAACTGGAGGTCAGGCTCTGCTTACAAATGACACTGAAATCCTCTGGAAGTTTCCTAGAGGACTACTGGATACAGAATACAATGTGGTTTTATAGTGTATTGCTTTAATTGTTTCAATAATCAAGAAACTACATTCATTTTTCCAAAATTGTCTAAGAAGTCACTCACCTCTGCCTGGTACTCTTCCTCTGTCTGTCTCCGCACCATGGCTTCAAGGATAGCCCTTCCCATTACAAATACTTCCACTAGTGCTTGCTGCAGCCGGCAACGACGAGGATGTCCAACAATCAACAGCTCATTGTACTCCTCCTGAATCAGCCCCAGTACAATGATGACACGACTGTCGGATGTTGGAGGGAAGGGTGGAGGTGTGCAGAGGGGAGTGGGAGAGATGGAAGGAGGGGTTGAGGGGGAGGGTGAGGGTAAGGGTGAGGGTGTGACAATAGGGGAGGCTGTTTCAGCTGGAACTAGTGTGGTTGTTACTTCGGCTCCCACTGTAGCTGGTAGCACAGTACTTATGTCTGGCTGTAGCGGTGTTACAGTGGGAAGGCGGGAGAGAGGGAGGGCTGCAGAAGTGCTGCTGGTGACAAGGTGAGACATAACAGCCATGGAGGTAGTGGTAGGTTGAGTTACAGAAGGCTGACTTGATTCAAGCTGGGTAAACGTCGGGGTTGTTTGGGACTGAGATAGCTGTGTCGATGATAGCTGGGTTATGGGTGCTGTAGCTGGGCTGGCAGTGACCGAGGTTGTGAGGGAGCTTGCCAGAGCAGTGGATGATACTCTAGTCAGGGTGGAGGTTGCTGATTGCTGGGTGGAAGGAGCAGCTAGCAAAGATGAGACGGCAGTTGTGGGAGGTGGAGGGAGGATGGTAGCTGTCCGAAGGGCTGCTGTAGTTGTCTCTGACTGTGTTACAGATGCTTGCTCTGAGACTGTTGGCACAAGCATGGCAAGGCTACTGCTGACCTCCACAGAAGCTGGTGGGAAGACCACAGATGTAGAGTTAGTTGTCAGCTGAACACTGCCAATAGGAACTTGTGTGGTTGTTACACCCTGTCCACTGCTGGTTGGCTCCAGGGCACTGGGAGAAGGTTGCAGAATGCTGGGAACAAGGACAGTTATTCCAGGCTGAGTTAAGGAGGTTGATAGTGTGGGTGAACCTAGTACTGTGGAACTGGTGAACAAAGGCACGATAGAAATACTAGTACCAGCTACCGATGGCTGTTCTCTGCTAGTGAGGACAGTCGTCACTTCACCGAATATGGAAGTAGTTCCAGCTGAAGACAGAGGCAGTCGTTCAGAGGTTACAGCTGATGGAAGTATACTAGTTGGGAATCCAGGCACGGTGCTAGTTGTCTGGGTGATGGCAGTTGGAAGGAGCAGTATTTCACTTGCACTGGTTGTAAAGATGAAAAGCTCGGAGCTGGTTTGAGTGAAGGAGGCGGGGAAGGAGGTAAAGGGCAACACAGTTAGTGGGCCACGAGTGAGAGGCCCTGATGACTCACTGGTTGCTGTGCTTGGCACAGACGGACTCTGCTCAACAGGTGCTGTTGAACTGAGAGAAACCGGTTCACTGGTTGTGACTGGGAGCAGTGGAGCAGAGGTTTCACTGGGAAAGAAGGGGAGTACAGTCAGGGAGGGCTGAAGGGTGTCTGAAGTGATTTGTAAAGGTGATGGCGAGGGTTGTGGGGTGAGAGAGGGGACTTGAGAGGTTGGTGATGGTAACGGTGGCACGGTGACTGAAGTACCTCGCGATGGAAATGGCAGGGAGACAGTCGTAGGTATGAGTATGGTAGAGGGCTCCTCAGATGGAAACTCAGCCACCGAACTGGTTTGGATTGCAGTCACAGACCCAGCTTGGAATGTAGACAGAAGGCTGCTTTGTAGTGCCAACGGTGAGGGAGTGGAGGAGAGAGGCAGCACTAAGGAGAATGGCAGTACAAAGGTCGTCTCTTCAGGTGTGGCTGAGGACTCCACAGAGCTAGGGACTGATGGCTGCAGGGATGGTCCTAGCATTGAAAACAGTGCAGTTGTAGCTGATGGTTGAGATAGATCGAAAGATCTGGTTTGAATGGTCGACGTAGCTGGCTCAACTGGTGCAGAGGCTGAACGGGAACTAGGTACAAGAACAGGACTTGGTGAGGCCTGGAATGAGAACGAGGTAGTCTGGAATGGAATCACAGTTGGGATCAGAGCTTGAGAAGAGGTTGTTAGTGGTAACAGCAGGTTTGTGGATACCATGGGCAGAAGAAACTCGGATGACTCTCGCAACTGAGGCACTTGGGAGGACAGCACAGAGATGGAGGGTAAAGTCAGTGTAGTGCTTGTGCTATTGCCAGGAACAGCCACCTCTGTGGATGGTACTGCAGCAGTCGTGAGAGGGAGAGTCTCTAACGAAGGCTGGGGTGTGATGGCTGCTGATGTGTCTGGTGATGATGGGGAAGGTGTGGGGGTAACTGGAGGTTCCGACGAAAATGGCAGAAGTAGGTTTGTGTTCTGCACACTGGAGCTGAGAGGGGGTGGGGTTAGCTGACTTGAGCCAGAAGTGGGTGGTGCTAGCTGACTGGAGGCTGGCAGCAGGGGTTGTGTGAGGACAGCAGCTGTGGAAGTAGCTTCAGTGGGACTGAAGGTGAGGGTGGGACGTGGCTGCAGAGAGGGCCCTGGTGTCCGACCTAGAGATGAAAAGATAGTACTCGCTGGTTGAAATAGACCGGAAGAACTGGTTTGACTTGTCGATAAAGACGGCTCAACTGGTGTGAAGGATGAGCTAAGCAAAAGAGCAGAGCTTGGTGAGGCTTGTAACGAGGATGAGGTGGTCTGGAATGGAATCGAGGTTGGGAAAAGAGCTTGAGGAGAGGTTGCTGGTGGCAGCAGCAGGTCTGTGGATACCATGGGCAGAAGAAACTCTGATGGCTCTTGCAACTGAGGCACTTGGGAGGACAGCACAGAGATGGAGGGTAAAGTCAGTGTAGTGCTTGTGCTATTGCCAGGAACAGCCACCTCTGTGGATGGTACTGCAGCAGTCGTGAGAGGGAGAGTCTCTAACGAAGGCTGGGGTGTGATGGCTGCTGATGTGTCTGGTGATGATGGGGAAGGTGTGGGGGTAACTGGAGGTTCCGACGAAAATGGCAGAAGTAGGTTTGTGTTCTGCACACTGGAGCTGAGAGGGGGTGGGGTTAGCTGACTTGAGCGAGAAGTGGGTGGGGCTAGCTGACTGGAGGCTGGCAGCAGGGGTTGTGTGAGGACAGCAGCTGTGGAAGTAGCTTCAGTGGGACTGAAGGTGAGGGTGGGACGTGGCTGCAGAGAGGGCCCCGGTGTCTGACCTAGAGATGAAAAGATAGTACTCGCTGGTTGAAATAGACCGAAAGAACTGGTCTGACTTGTTGATAAAGACGGCTCAACTGGTGTGAAGGATGAGCTAAGCAAGAGAGCAGAGCTTGGTGAGGCTTGTAACGAGGATGAGGTGGTCTGGAATGGAATCGAGGTAGGGAAAAGAGCTTGAGGAGAGGCTGTTAATGATAGCAGCAGGTCTGTGGATACCATGGGCAGAAGAAACTCTGATGGCTCTTGCAACTGAGGCACTTGGGAGGACAGCACAGAGATGGAGGGTAAAGTCAGTGTAGTGCTTGTGCTATTGCCAGGAACAGCCACCTCTGTGGATGGTACTGCAGCAGTCGTGAGAGGGAGAGTCTCTAACGAAGGCTGGGGTGTGATGGCTGCCGATGTGTCTGGTGATGATGGGGAAGGTGTGGGGGCCACTGGTGCACTGGGTGATAGTGAAAGAGGTGCTTCAATGGATTGTAGTGGTAGAGGCTGAGTTGACACTTGTGAGGGTTGCAAAGATGGGGGTGTGAGGGAGAAGAGGGGTGAGCTGGTGGAAAAGGAGAGAGGTGAGGATGTGGAGGTAATGCGGGATGAGGGCGTAAAAGGAGGGAGGGAGGAAGGGAGGGATGGAGACTGTGAAACACTTGTCAGTCCTGTCACAAGCTGGCTTGAAGTTGCACCCACTGATGAAGGACGTGGCAGTAGCAACACTTCTGTTGACTCTATTACCTCTAGGCTGCTGAAAACAGCGGGCGGTCCAAGTATTCTTGAGGAACTCACAGCAGAAGACGTGACTGGAGTTACAACACTGCCAGCTGTGGTACTGCTAAATGCCCCAACTGATTGGACAGTACTGCTAGTTTCAGTAGTGGCTGTAGTTTCAAACTGGGACTGCAGTGTAGTGCTGATGTTTAGGAGAAGAGGAATGTCAACAGTTTGGCTGGACATAACAAACTGCACTGACTCTGACGGAAGTGGACCTCCAGGGCTTGTCGCTGTGCCCTCCAGAGTAGGTGTGGTCAGAGAAGGTGAAAGTGTGCTTGGTTGAGAGGGGGAGGGTGTGGAGGGGAAGAGTGGGAGAGGAGTGAAGGTCAGGGGGGCAGTCGAGATGGCACCAGTGATAATAATGCCAGGTGGTTCGGATGAAAATGGCAGAAGTAGGTTTGTGTTCTGCACACTGGAGCTGAGAGGGGGTGGGGTTAGCTGACTTGAGCGAGAAGTGGGTGGGGCTAGCTGACTGGAGTCTGGCAGCAGGGGTTGTGTGAGGACAGCAGCTGTGGAAGTAGCTTCAGTGGGACTGAAGGTGAGGGTGGGACGTGGCTGCAGAGAGGGCCCTGGTGTCTGACCTAGAGATGAAAAGATAGTACTCGCTGGTTGAAATAGACCGAAAGAACTGGTTTGACTTGTCGATAAAGACGGCTCAACTGGTGTGAAGGATGAGCTAAGCAAGAGAGCAGAGCTTGGTGAGGCTTGGAACGAGAATGAGGTGGTCTGGAATGGAATCGAGGTTGGGATCAGAGCTTGAGAAGAGGTTGCTGGTGGCAGCAGCAGGTCTGTGGATACCATGGGCAGAAGAAACTCTGATGACTCTCGCAACTGAGGCACTTGGGAGGACAGCACAGAGATGGAGGGTAAAGTCAGTGTAGTGCTTGTGCTATTGCCAGGAACAGCCACCTCTGTGGATGGTACTACCGTACCTTTGGAAGTTAACGGCAGAAGTAGGTTTGTGTTTTGCACACTGGAGCTGGGAGAGGGAGGGGCTAGCTGCATTGATCCAGAAGTGGGTGGGGCTAGCTGACTTGAGCCAGAAGGGGGAGGGGCTATCTCACTGGAGGCTGGCAGTAGTATTAGAAGTGCTGCTGTGGAAGTGGCTTCAGGCAGTAATGGAGTCTCAACTCGTGTGGGTGTAAGTGATCGGGTTGCCACGGTGACTGTCGCTGTGGGAAACTCAAAAAAGGATACACCTGAAGATTGAAGGCAGTGGTTAACAGTGAGGTATTAATGGAGGCAGCAGGGACACTAATACCCTATGAAGTGAATTATCACCACCTCACACTTACACGGGACAGCCTTCTAACCCAAGCTATGTAATACATAATAATATATTATACAAAGGCTCTCTCTCTTTGCCCACCTATAGGGAGTGGAAATAAAGCTGCAAGAATTGACAGACTTTCATTGCAGCATTTTAGCTATTGATTTGTATTACCCACATTCTACTGAGAAGATCACAAATAAAATGATAGAGTATGACAGAACTGTGACCCCTAAAGTGGATGTGAATGAAGCAAGGAGAGATACAATCTTGTCTCCTGTCACTTCACAGTGACCACAGACAACCTCCCACTATCTCCCTCACCTTCTCCTAAGCCCTGGCCTTGGGCTAGGTGGCAGGCTCCCAGCAGTAGCAGCTGAGTCACCAATCCCACCAGCCACCACATAGCAGCACTGACAGAGGAGAATATGCAGGACTGTATATTACGAAGGAGGCTTGCATGTCCACATTAATGTGCATGCACTACCGCGTGTAGACTTTCCATCTACCGGTATATGTACATCAATATGTGTACCAGTCATAGATTTATGCTATGTTGGTGGCAGATTCCCCTGCAGTAGTAGCTAGCATGACACACATCATATTGTATTTACCTGTTCTATATACAGCTCACAGGAAGGTGCCTCTGGTGGTGCTCACAAACTCACAGGAGAGACGCCTCTGGCAGGGTTCACAAATCACGCCGGCTAAAAAGACCCTAGATTTATTCTCTGCGGAGGCATATTCAGATCTTGAAGCGCCTTGATGGTCGCCACTTCCTTACCGCACCGCATGCATATGTCTGCTACGATCGTGTGCATGGCAACTGAATAGCAACATTCATGCTGCAGCCATAATCGCAGCCGACACACCCCCTAAAAAGGTATTCGAGGAATTTCAGGGCATCCATATATATAGCATTTAGTTTCCCGTTTAATGAATTTACAAAAGAAGCAAGCAGTGTTGTATAATAGAAAACTCAAATTTGAATACGTTCTGTGAGTTCCAAAAATAAATAGCTAGTGAAGGCAAGTGTGTGCTAGCTGCTATGTGGGAATGTAAATGCGCTAGCCAGCTGCTGTAGTGTAGCCTGCAGCGCTGGATCGTCTACCTGTCTCTCTCCTACCAGGCTCATGTAGTGCTCTCGGAGAGCCTGGGCAGCGACGGCTATCTCGCTGTGACGCTGCTGCTCACTCAGTGTCTGTTCCTCTACCGTAGTAGGGGCCTGCTGGGTCACCACCTCCACTGTGTTGGCTGGCTCCTGCTGGGGGGGGAAGGGAAGCATACTAGTTACATTGTACTATATGGTGACCTCATCTAGGGTGGCAAACCAGATGTTTATTTGTTGCACCATTGGTAGGCAATCCAACAACTTGAACCAGGAGTACACAATCATTATGATGTGAGCAGCTCCTACATGGTTAATGCTATTATGGTGTACACACAGTTACCATCCTCAGACCTTAGCTCCTCCCCCTCGCATAACAGTCTGGTGGCTCAAGTCCAAAAGCTTGTTTCACCCGCTTACATTCCAGGCAGGTCCAATGAAATCACAGGATTTGTATTACTACACAAAAGAATGCTATTAAGTGGTTTTGGGCAGTGGTTTGAATCAGGTAGCTGATACTAAGTAATGCAAGAAGTTTGAATAACGGCTTATGAAAAGATCAAGTCACCTTACCATGCCATTCTTTGCAGTATTGTAGGTATTTTTCAGTCATCATTTGCCTTTTCTGTGCACATCTACACAAACAGGGTCCTTGTAAAGATCATAGTAAGCTCTTATACAGCTTTTGAAGCCTGGAATATTTCAATTAAAGCACTCATTACACTCATTAAAACAAGCTTTTGGACTTGAGTCTGTTTTGTGAGGAGGAGGAGCCAAGGTCTGCGTCTAATGACAAACACAGTTCGGACTAATGACAAACAACACTCAGTTATGGATGTAATCATTACCACCAGCTGGTCATTGCACTGACAGAGGGCCAGCCGAGAGCATTCCCTATATGGAAGGCACCAACAGCGACCGCCTTGATCCTCTATTGATCACCCACCATTAGCCTTCACAGCCTGAGGCCAGGCCTACAACAGTATTGCCCGTAGCTTACAGTGGTGGACGGCAATGATGGCCTGTAGCTTACAGTGGTGGAGGTGGGCGGCCATGATGGCCTGTAGCTTACAGTGTTGGAGGTGGGCGGCCATGAGGTGAGATAAGTGATCTGTTCAACGCTGGAGCCTGTGTCAGGTCCAGTGGCCACCTGCTGCACATCTCCATGGGAGAAGGAGGGCTCTGTCAGCTCTAGAGAGCGAGGGATCGAGGAAGTGAAGTCACACCATGATGGCAGAACTTGGAAATGAAGCCACTTGTGTTTTAGGAATGAAAGTGGGCTGACCTGTCATGGGCTGAAACAGGGCACTGTCTGTCTTGGGAACCAGACAGAAATCCTGGAAGAGTGTTTTGGCATGGAGGAAGGCAGGATATAGGTGAGTCATTTGCTGGCCACTGACTTGGCATCTCCTAAAATAATCTCCCCTGTAGTACTTGGACAAGTGTTTGATCTAGCCTCATATTCGGTGTTGAAAAATGAATGCCTCGTACACAGTCTGCACATGCGATTAATCTCCCCAAGATGTGGGGACTCTGCCCCCCCCCGGATACTTCAGTGTTATGTTTGGTTACCAATCCGTGGACATTTCAGTGCATAGATTGAAGGCAGCAGGCTTTAAAGCCTGTAGTGATGATTTTGCTTCAGGTAGATACCTAGAAAGTGATGAGAGTGTAAAGAGTCTAGAAGGCCAGAGCTGAGATGCAGCCACTGCATTCCAGGCCTGAGAGAGGCTCTTCCAAATCCTATGGTAAGACATGTAAAGCATGTAAAGGTTCTTACTATTTTTGACTGTTGAGAATCAGATGATTCCTGCCTACCATACACGTAAACTGCCTCCATACTGCCACTTGTAATGCGACTAAGATTGTTTATGGATACATTTACTGACCCTTTTCCGTAATATTCTTACGCACGTATGAATAGCGTGTACCAGGCATTCATTTGTCCGACACCGAACACAGAGCCATGTTTGCTGCAGCTGGAGAAGGTGAACTCACTGTGCTGTGGAGCCGGTCCCACCAGTTGCCGTACTCTGCCCGGCACAGTTGCTGTCGGCGATGGATCTCTACAGTAGCAGGAGCAGCAGTCAAGAACAGCACACGCATACGAGATTTAGGAAGAGTTACCTTCCAATACAGCTGGTGGAACCAAGCCCAGGGCAGCCATGAACTCCAGCTTCTGTGTGTGTGTGTGTGTTGTGTGTGTGTGTGTGTGTGCGTGTGTGTGTGTGTGTGGCAATAGCTGCAGTGTTTACAGAAGTTGAAATCACAAGCTGATGTGCGTATGTGTACACTCCAAATAAAGCCATTGCATAGTCACATTCCCAAGCGGTCTGTAACGAAGACTGGCCCCTGACCTGCTGCTCTGGTGTGAGTTGTGTGGCTTCCTCCTCCTCCTCTCCTCCGCTGTCCTCGGGTTGCAGGTCCGCCAAAGAATCATCCGCGCTACTCAAAGCCAGTGGGTCCAAGGAACTGATCATACTCCCAGACACTCCAACAGACAGAGTGACGGGCCTGAACGTGAGGAGAATCAAATACCCAGCGTGAGTGAAGGGATGCAGTTAAGTGTATTAATTATTAGGGTCCGCCCATGTAACCTTTAAATTGCCTTATCTGGTGGTACGTTGACACATGCTACCTGTGCATACACTGGTTGATACTACAGCTCAAATCGTGCTGGGTAGCTTCGTTCTAGCAATTGATCAGGAGAAATATGTGTACCTACATGTACAACGCCTTGGAGGCATTTCTAAGTGTTTCCAGAAGCAATCCATCCCTATGCAACCTTACCCTAATCCACCCCATCCATTCAGAGCCGGGAAAATGTACGCTACCATGCATTACAAACGAGCGAAGCTAAAGTGTTGGGAAGTTGAGCATAAACGTCACACGATAAACCTTACTTAGTCTCATTCCCAGACCACATTCTACGTGGTCAAAAATGGAGCCAGGAAATTGGAGTACAGTCTATGCAATCTTGGTTAACTTACTACAGAGTACTACAACTGCTTATTACATTGTTGGCAGGCATGGATCTCCACCCCGGCCTCCCTTGCATGGTTCTATGGCCCCAATGTACTCACATCTGGGAGGGGAGGCGCTGATAGGCGTCTGTATGGGCTGGTAATGACGGCTGCTGCTGGTGAGGGGGTGTCAAGTGCGGGTGCAGGGGTGCAGTGTGCTGATGTAGGGGGGCCGTGTGAAGTTGGAGGGGCTGTGCCTGCATGATCTGGACCTGAGTCGGGATGGAGGCCGCGACCAGAGACACGGAGGACTGCGAAGGGGAGAAGGCGGTATTGTTAGCCGCCTCCTAACATAGTGCACAAAGACACAGCGTAAAAGAGCCTCACCGTGTCGGAAATCAGAGGCGGTGGCGGTGCCTGGATCGGTAGAAACAGTACGTTACCGTTGGTGACTGGTACCACGTTAAACTTGGTCCCCGGGGCCAGGGATAAGTACTCTTGAACACCACCGTCCATAATTTTGGTGGTGCTCGTTAATTACGTGTTCTAAATAGTGCCATCTAATAGAAACCCGAGGGCCCCGGGTCTAGCTAATTTATTGCGGGGTCATCACGTGCTAAGTGGTTGCCATAGCAATAGTCGCTTCTAATAAATAAACCACCAGCACTGCGTGAGCTTTCTAATTTGCAAGGGAATTCAATTGTAGAGTGAAAAAATGATGGTAGGTTTACTATAATAATATCAAGATAAAAATTACTTTTCAGCTGTTATGAGTGTTAGCCTTGGGGCATAGCTTGAGCTCCTGAAGCATAAAATAAAACCAGACCACATTCCAAGTGGGATGCGGTCTGGCTGGAATAGGGAATTTGGTCTGATTCACAAGGGACAATAAGCAATATTTAATAGCCTTTCGTTTCCCTGGCCCCAGTTCCGTAACACTGCTGACATGGGGGAGGAGTCTGGCTCAGACTGGGACGACTACTCTCCCCAGCACCCCTCCCCAGTGGGTGTGGCAAGAAAACAGACCACACCCACTGGAGGTAGGAGGCCTGAAGTCAACATGCCAGGTGAACAAGGCTACACTGTATATATCATTCCTTAGTCTCATGCCCAGACATTCATGCCCCCCTGGTGAAAGAATGTCTGATACACAGTTTTCGTGTTTACATTGCAAAAAACACTGAGCAGCTGTAGGAACAAGGCTGGCCTCATCACGGTTACGATATATCTATCTCTGTTTCCTCTCACACCCGGCAACCCCCTCAGGCCTCGAGGTGGAGGAGCAGTCCCACACACCCTCCCTGCCCCACTCCTCGCCCAAGAGGACCGCCAGGAAGCCAGCGGTGAGCGCTCGGCCATCTTATAGATGTCAGTCCCAGGCTCTCCCAACACAAACTGGAACAGGAGAACCTGGAACAACTCTCCCTCATTTCTTACACCGACAGACTCACTCTCCTTTCCTACAGACACACGTACAGACAGACTTTCCTACAGACACACACAAACGCACCCTCCTTCCTACAGACAGACATGCAGACAGACTCACCCTCATTTTTACAGACAGACAGACGTACAGACTCACCCTCACTTCCTACTGATACGCAGACTCACCCTCCTGCCCTACAGACACACACACACACACACAGACACTCACCCTCCTTTTCTACAGACAGACATACACTCATTTTCTACACAGACTGACTCACCCTCATTTTCTACAAACAGACATACAGACAGACTCACCTTCATTTCCCACAGACGCACACACAGACAGAGTCTGGAGAACCACACTTCATTTCCCTGGGCTCTGCCCAGGAGCCCCTGGCCCCTCCCACACCTGCCACACCCACTGGCCGAACCTATCGGGTTACACATGACGAAGTGACCCAGCCCCTCACCCCTGCACACACACCCTCCCACACCAGCCCGCCCCCACCCTCCCACTCAGTACTGGGGGAGTCCCTCGGCGGGAAAAGTGCCCGGCAACAGCTCCAGAGTATAGAGTAAGATACACGGCTCCTTGCAAGGAGTTAGTTTGTGGCTAATGAAGAATGTGATTCTCGAACTTGAGTAGCCACCTCCCTCCCTCCCTTGCCACCTCCTCCCTCCCTTGCCACCTCCTCCCTCCTCTCCTATTCCTCCCTCCCTTTTCCTCGACTGAAGTGGAGTATTTCGGTTCCACACGGTGAGTGAGGGAGCTGCTCGCAAGCTACTGACAGAGAGAGAGCCGCAGCAAGCAACCATGGCCGCCCTGGCCAGCAGGTGGGTGTGGGTGTAAGACTGGATGCCTAAATACATACTAAATGCTCTCCCCCTCGCCCCATCCAGATCCGAGGCCCTCTCCCAGCGCTGTGCAGGGGAGTTGTTCTCGTGTTTTCGAGTGGTGACAGACTTCATCATCGCCTTCTTCCTGGAGTGCCTGCACTACGTGCTGGCCCATCTCCTGCGCAAGGTCTTCTGTGGACTACTAGTGGTCGTCTCTGATGCCCTATGCAAGCCAACGATGGTCGACCTGTTCAATGCTGTCTGGTGGCCGCTATGTGCCTGTCTCTGGCAGGCCAGCCGGGCTGTGGGGCTCTGCCTGGGGCCGTGTTTTGAGGTGCTAGGAGCAGGTGTGTCCCATTGTGCAACGCTTGTCAGGGCCTTCAGGTTGGTGGAGGTACAGATGAATAAAACTGTGCAGCAGGTGTAGCCAGCATGTCCTCCTCATAGCTGGTTGAAGGTGAGCAGGGCCGGTGAGACTGGGCACTCACAAACTGTGAAACTATATTCTGGATGTATTATTCAAAATTCATTGTTTTTGGACGCTGTTATGCATTTTTCAATTTTTATACTGGCTGTGTGTATCTTGATCAGTATAATATTCAATTTTTGGGGACAGCAGAACTGCTACTAGAAAGAGCCGTCAGTTAATGTCATGGCATCGTGGAGTAGGGACAGGCATGCATACTGCATGCATCAGGGAGCTACAGTGGAGACTATTGTCGATAGACTACTTGCAGTTGTGCTGAGATGTAGCAATGCCAAACACGCCTCCGTCTTAATTATTGTAATAATATAACAGTGTCAACGATCAATACTGTTATGATCAGTAGCACATTGGATGTGTCAATATAAATTCAGTAAAATTAGTCACAGGATATGCACAGGCAACCTGCCATTGGAGTAATACATGTATCATACTTGGGTCATAAAAGTTTCAATCTCGTGTCCGAGTGACACAGGCCCTACACAACCATCTCTTTACTTCTCCTTCATTGACGCAGCTAGCTGGTTGGCTAGCCCGCCGGTCTTTACTCGGATGAGGTAAGTGACGGGGGTGGTCTTGTCCTTGGACAGAGGAGGGTTCGGCAAGCACACCACAAAGACATTGTTCTTGGTCACGGAGACGGGGACATCCGGAGTGACACGCACGTTCAGGAGAATGTTCCCCAGCTTGGTGTCATTTCTGAGTAGCAGTCTGAAGCCTGTGGGGTTGCCCTGTGAGACCGCCAATGTCCCCACTCCGAGTTCTGCATATTCTGTTCCCTTCTTGTAGAACAGCTTTGCCCTTGTGGAGAAGTGGGCGTCGTCTTCCGCCTCGCTGGCACTGGTGACGGCGCTCTGAGAGGCCTGGCTGTCGGAGGGAAGCAGGTCTTCTGGGGAGGAAGGGAAAGTACCAATGATGTTCTCTGGAGTGCTCCATGCGGTCCACATTGTACATGTACACACTATAGCCTTGTCCCCAGGCCATCCCTAAAACTGTTTTATGAATTTTCAAGGAGAGAGCCCGGGACGAAGGTATTAACGCACACTCACCATAGGTATCTTGTTAAACACACACTCACCATTGACACTCTCCTCCACCCGTAACACACACTCACCATTGACACTCTCCTCCACCCGTAACACACACTCACCATTGACACTCTCCTCCACCCGTAACACACACTCACCAGTGGTACTCTCCTCCACCACTAACACACACTCACCATTGACACCCTCCTCCACCCATAACACACACTCACCATTGACACTCTCCTCCACCCGTAACACACACTCACCAGTGGTACTCTCCTCCACCAATAACACACACTCACCATTGACACTCTCTCCTGCTGCACTATCACTGTCGCTGCTGGTTGCCTTAGAGTCTCCTGTTGCAGTGTCTTCCTCTTGAGATGAAGCAGTGGCGTCTCCTTGAGATGCTACGATGACATCCTTCTGGAACACTGCTGCTGGAGGTTGCATGGATGATTGTGCCTTGTACTTCTCATCAATGCTCCTCAAGTGGCTCTCATAGTCCTTGAAGATCGGGGTCAGATCGACATAGGGATTGTCAGTGACGTGCTGGCCGATCCACTCGCTCACACTGACATTCAAACTGCGTAGCTGCTGGAGGTAGGTACTATTTAGAGTTGAGTTTGGTCCTTGTGCTGCCATGGTAACACCGGGGGCGGAGGCTGTACTAGATTGGGGCTGTGTGGTGCCATTTGGCTGGTTCATGGTCAGCTTCACTCCAGAGAAGAGCCCAGCACTGGACTGCAGAGGAGGGATAGTGAGGGGTGCTACTGATGATATGCCAGAGATATGCCACACCACTGGTAGCATGAACGTTATAGTCAATGGAAACCTTACCTGTGCCTGTGTGGTCCTCCCACGCACGGCCTTCTTGATCCTAGAGAGAGAGAGAGAGAGAACAGGGTTGGATGCACAGGCTGGAGCGAACCCCACACTGGCCTTCTTCCCAGGCTCCACTGCCCAGCGTTTTTGCCAAAGTGCAAAAAAACGTCTCTATAAATATATATCTATCGAGACCTACAACTTTTACAAGTCCATGCTCTGATGGAATTCTTGATGATGTTCAGTTAAAGAGGCTACATTCTCTGTATATTTTAACTGGCACACCAAATTGACGGATGGGTGGGGTCGTCACGACCACTGGAACATACCTTTTGCTAGAGCCAATAAAAATTAAATTTCATTTTCTCACCATCTGTGACTTGTTTTTATGAACGTAATCGTTGTATGATGTCATAGCAATGCTCGTCATCCCACTGCTTCTGAAGTCTCAATGTCTGAAACAGCCACCACTTCCCATGTGCACACTGAGTACAGTGCTGAATGTGCTTGAAGGCACTCGAACCCAGGCCTTCCTCGTCCAGATTTTATCTCACAGCCATGGGGGATAAAATCTGGGCGAGGAAGGCCTGGGTTCGAGGGTTCATGTGATTGCTGCAGCGCATAAAAAAATCCTTCTACTGCACCAATTTCTTACAAATAGATAGGATGATGTTATACTTGGTCCAACAGGTACAAAGGTCAAGTAGGGGCATCTTAATAATTACAGGGGCATTCTCAGAATTGCAAATAGAGCCCTTACTAGTTTTCTAGTCGACTTACACTCGCTGCTGCAGCTGCTCTTCCGAGGCCACCTCGAACTGTCCCGCCTGCATAGGATAGCAAACCAAACCCAGAATCAGCGCCCGGCTGCAGGCGGCTAGTAAGACAAGCTGCAGTGACTCACCTCTTCAGGTGTGTCGTCCTCTGGGGCGTCTGCTGACAGCTGCACCTCCGCCGCACGCTTGGACATCTTTGGATCTCAGTATATACAGTGGCTGCTGGGTGTGCTGCAAAGCGTCGTGCGATATCGATATCGATAGTCTTTATCAGGCCCTGAGTCTTTATCGTTTGAACACTGATGATGTAACTGTACCTGTTTGATTCCCATACCCATCCCACCAAGTTTGCATTCCATTCTGCAAAAAAAGCAGCGATCATTGCGGTACCTCGGTGCATCCCCAACATATCGCTGAGGCAGCTACGGGTACCATGGCGGATCAAGCTTTCAACTTCTGGAAAGAAAAGGATCGTACCTCTCAGGAACCCGCACCTGCTCCTGCTAGGCCTGTAGTGTCGAGCCAAACTGCCCAGGGACCTTCAGGCAGGCGGGTCCCTCCCCCCCTCCCTGGATACAGGCCCTCCCACGTGGCGAACAGAGCTCACTCCGTCGATAGGAGGCGTCTGCCGCTGCTGGACGGGAGCACCCGAGGGGGTAGCAATGGCGGGGAAGGCAGCAGCCCGACTGCCAGGGAGAAGAGCTACGTGAGTCAGCTAGCAGAGAGGCTGGACCTGATCCTCGTCAGCCCTCCTCCCTCGGCCCCGCCCACAACGCCAAAGAGGTAAGTACTAATATTGAGCAGAACACTCTCTACCATCTCTTGCTACAGTTCACTTCAGCATCTGCAGTGCAGTATTTGCAGAATTTAATCAGTGTACACATGTATATGTGCATGGTAGCAGAATGTACTCTAGACCCCTTCACATAATAGTACAGTCACTAGTCTCGCATGGCTATGCGAGACTGTATGGTCACATGGTATAGTAAGCGTACCTGGTAATTCTATTACCTGCCGCTAGGTTGTGTGTGAGCTCTAATGGAGTGGGTGTGGGAATAATCAGATGATTATGGTGGAGAAGATTGGAACTGCTCTCAGCTGGTACTTGACTTCTGAAAGAGAAAAATGATTTGTTGCTGTGAAAGTGTTGTTGTGGCCTTGAATATGCACATACAGTTTATATCATGGCATCGTAGTACAGTGTACTACAGCAGGCTGGATGTCTTAGAGAGTAGGTCAACCACCCACTCCTCTCAGAAAGATAAACAAATCGGATGTTTCTTTGCCAGCTGTTGGATCATAAAGACACTCTCTCAGCAGCGCTGTTGCCTTTCCCCTCCCTGCAGGAGGGTGAGTGATATGGTGGTATCACCCCGGATTGCCCGGCGATCCCATTCTGACAAAGCCATCAGAAAAATCTCTTTAGACCATGAGGGCAAAGGGAAGCAGAGTGTGCAAGGCAAGGAGGGAGGACGGCGGGGACTCGACGGGAGCAGTGGGGAGTGGAAGTTACTACGGTGGCGCTCGTTCAGTGGGTCAAAGTCCAGGTCAGTGAAGATCAGGAGTTCTGGTTTCATCTGCTACCTGGATGGCCCAGAGAAGGGGCAGTGTGACGGCTATGGGACAGTCAGCAAGGTGAGAGTGATGAGGGGGGGGGGGGGGGGGCAGTGTGACGGCCATGGGACAGTCAGCAAGGTGGGAGTGATGAGGGGGTGGAGGGTGGCTGTATAAATAATTGTTGTATAAGTATTGTAATACATACCTCAAAATTTCAGGTACTACTGAGTCATGTAAGCCTTGCTGCTTCTAAATTTAAAGTTCTGCATGATGTCATTTCCCGCTCTTTTTCAAAAATTTCCAGCCGGTATATGTTTAGTCAGTCAAGTTTGCAAACTGAGAGTGTAGGTGAAAATGAAGTAGCTATGGGTCAGCAAGTGTACTTTACTGGAAAGAGCTACTACTGGCAAAACAGCTGCACAGGCTAGCCTTAATGGCTGTGGGGGTTGCTCAAGTGTACCCTTGCATGTGTCCGTGGCTATATAGTGACTGCTGAATGCCGTGGTGAGAAATACTTGACAACTTGTACATGTCATGTACTAATTTGTACGGATGAAAAGATGTGTAAAATTGGTTCTTAGGAATATTCACGTAGTATCAATTGTTGAAAAATGTAGACCTATTATATGTACTTGTGTGTGCATATGTGCTGTATATAGCCTTGTATGTTTCCAGCTATAGTCTATGCTCTGTAGGTGCGTTAAACTTTGGATCTGAAATGGACATGGGAATGAGGCTGTCATTGGATCATGTGACTATCACATGACTCTTAATGTCCTTTTCTCCAGACCACGTCTCTGGACCTCCCCCCATGTGCTCATGAGCCCACCTCTGTGGGTGTGTCCCAGGGAAGAGCCCAGTCTCTGCCCCCAGAGGACCCTCCCGAGAAGCTACAGAGACGGAGTGCTGCCTCCTCCTCCCCCCCTCCCCTCTCCTCCTCCCCCCCACCACAACCCATGGTCTCTCTGTTTCCAAAAGAACTATCTGAGCTTGCTCGCACCAGCCCTGGCCCCACCCACTGCTTCCTGGCGACCTGCTCTCCTGTTGCCGAGGAGACGGCTGGGTTCTGGGACATGGTCAGCAGGTATGATAGGGTCTTATACGGGCTAGGATCCCCCCTCCCCCAGAATTTTGAGGTTGATATTTTTTTGATAGTAGCTGCTCTCCCTGTAGGATCCGCTCGCAGTGCTGCCCACCCTCACCCTCCACACCCTCACACCTACACTCCCCCATCCTCTCCCATCACTTCAAGCAGCCCTCAAGCAATTCCACAGCATTATTGTCAGCTAATGGCGGGGACTCCCTCACTGTTGCCTTGGAGACCAGGCAGGACGTCCCACCAACTATACTCCAGTGTAAAGGTATGATGTAATTATAATGTAATGTGAAAATCATGTTAATCATTCTATTGTCTTCTCCACAACAGCTAACTCCACTGTGCGTGAGGTCATTTCCCAGGGACTGAGGAGGTGTGGCAGTGGGTGGGGCAACAAGTCACCTGACCACTACTGCCTCAAAGTATGTGGCAGAGACGAATACCTGGAAGGGTATGTGTTCATACATGTATGTCTGCCACTTATATAAAATTTAGCCCTCAAACTCAGTTTCATTTCAAGCCTCTGTTCACCTCCCACTAAATGGTCTGGTGACTCTCACATAATTATTTGGTTCTTGCTGTTCATGTAAACATATCGTTATTTTGTAGCTTCTATTGTAGCCTGGGTACGTGGAGTCTTGAAACTGTAGCCAGCCGATTGTCACATGATTGGCCTGCCAGCAGTTACACCAATAGTCACATGATTGGCAACTGTAGCCAGCCAACAGTCACATGATTGGCAACTGTAGCCAGCCAACAGTCACATGATTGGCAACTGTAGCCAGCCAACAGTCACATGATTGGCAACTGCAGCCAGCCAGTAGTCACATGATTGGCAACTGTAGCCAGCCAGTAGTCACATGATTGGCAACTGTAGCCAGCCAATAGTCACATGACTGGCAACTATGCCAGCCAATAGTCACGTGATGTCCACTCACGAGCTGAGAACAACCACTTCTGCCTACCATTGGAGGGTGTTGGTAGATCAAGTAGCCCAGTGGTGGTGCTGGGAGGGCAAGCTGCTGTTGGTAGATCAGTAGCCCAGTGGTGGTGCTGGGAGGGCAAGCTGCTGTTGGTAGATCAGTAGCCCAGTGGTGGTGCTGGGAGGGCAAGCTGCTGTTGGTAGAGCAGTAGCCCAGTGGTGGTGCTGGGAGGGCAAGCTGCTGTTGGTAGAGCAGTAGCCCAGTGGTGGTGCTGGGAGGGCAAGCTGCTGTTGGTAGATCAGTAGCCCAGTGGTGGTGCTGGGAGGGCAAGCTGCTGTTGGTAGATCAGTAGCCCAGTGGTGGTGCTGGGAGGGCAAGCTGCTGTTGGTAGATCAGTAGCCCAGTGGTGGTGCTGGGAGGGCAAGCTGCTGTTGGTAGAGCAGTAGCCCAGTGGTGGTGCTGGGAGGGCAAGCTGCTGTTGGTAGATCAGTAGCCCAGTGGTGGTGCTGGGAGGGCAAGCTGCTGTTGGTAGAGCAGTAGCCCAGTGGTGGTGCTGGGAGGGCAAGCTGCTGTTGGTAGATCAGTAGCCCAGTGGTGGTGCTGGGAGGGCAAGCTGCTGTTGGTAGATCAGTAGCCCAGTGGTGGTGCTGGGAGGGCAAGCTGCTGTTGGTAGATCAGTAGCCCAGTGGTGGTGCTGGGAGGGCAAGCTGCTGTTGGTAGATCAGTAGCCCAGTGGTGGTGCTGGGAGCTGCTGTTGGTAGAGCAAGCTGCTGTTGGTAGCCCAGTGGTGGTGCTGGGAGATCAGTAGCCCAGTGGTGGTGCTGGGAGGGCAAGCTGCTGTTGGTAGATCAGTAGCCCAGTGGTGGTGCTGGGAGGGCAAGCTGCTGTTGGTAGAGCAGTAGCCCAGTGGTGGTGCTGGGAGGGCAAGCTGCTGTTGGTAGATCAGTAGCCCAGTGGTGGTGCTGGGAGGGCAAGCTGCTGTTGGTAGATCAGTAGCCCAGTGGTGGTGCTGGGAGGGCAAGCTGCTGTTGGTAGATCAGTAGCCCAGTGGTGGTGCTGGGAGGGCAAGCTGCTGTTGGTAGATCAGTAGCCCAGTGGTGGTGCTGGGAGGGCAAGCTGCTGTTGGTAGAGCAGTAGCCCAGTGGTGGTGCTGGGAGGGCAAGCTGCTGTTGGTAGATCAGTAGCCCAGTGGTGGTGCTGGGAGGGCAAGCTGCTGTTGGTAGATCAGTAGCCCAGTGGTGGTGCTGGGAGGGCAAGCTGCTGTTGGTAGATCAGTAGCCCAGTGGTGGTGCTGGGAGGGCAAGCTGCTGTTGGTAGATCAGTAGCCCAGTGGTGGTGCTGGGAGGGCAAGCTGCTGTTGGTAGAGCAGTAGCCCAGTGGTGGTGCTGGGAGGGCAAGCTGCTGTTGGTAGATCAGTAGCCCAGTGGTGGTGCTGGGAGGGCAAGCTGCTGTTGGTAGATCAGTAGCCCAGTGGTGGTGCTGGGAGGGCAAGCTGCTGTTGGTAGAGCAGTAGCCCAGTGGTGGTGCTGGGAGGGCAAGCTGCTGTTCTAGCTGTTGTAATAAGTGCCTCTACCCTTGCAGCTCCCGCCAGCTCCATGATTATGAGTATGTCTATCAGTGCCGCAAGTTCTCAGCTGACGTGAGACTTGTCTTGGTGGAGAACAATTGCCTAGCAACCGCTAGGGAAAGCACAGCGGTGAGCCCTTGTTGCCCTCTAAAGCAACGTCTTCACATGATTATACTGCTTGTGACAACATACATACGTAGATTGGGTGGCTGACCTGTATTTTTGAAAAAGTTGAGTATCGCAAAATTAGTCATACACCATTGTATTGCTTATGTGCTAATTGCATGTTCTGTCCCTCTCTCAGTCACATGACCAGGTGGCCCTGCCTGCCCCAGGCCCCACCCTCCAGCAGTGTGTCTCCCAGCAGGAGCTAGACTCCCTCCTGGACAGCTACCTGGGGAAGGACGTCAAACTGAAGGAGGTCCTCGCTTCTCAGCGGGGAATGGTACGTCCCTGGGCTCTCTCAGAGTGGTTGCTAGTACATCACTTCCTCCCCCTTCCCCTCTTCCTTCCTTCCCCTCCCCCTCCCCACCTCCCCCTCCCCCTCCCCCTCCCCCTCCCTCCCCACCTCCCCCAGGTGTCACCCCTCGGCCTCAGTACGCTGGTCCAGTCAGTCGTCAGCTGTGTGCGGCTGGTGTGTGAGCGTCTCTCCTTCCTAGAGCCACCGGAGGTGACGGAGGCTGTCTTCAACCTGCGGAGAGCCTGCAAGACTGCCACGCATTTTGAGTTTGAGACCTCGCTGATCCTGTCAGACGAGGTGGGCAAGCAGGTTTAGTCTATACCTCAAATGATTAGAAAAGTGTATGTGTAGTTGTAAGTATGACAGTAGCACACAAGAGATGACAGTATTTAGTGAAACACTTTGCTGTGTTTCTGGGTAAAACTTTTGGAAGCTCTAGCGATGTGGTTATGTAACACTCTTTGAAGCCGGTACAGCGTGGTTTCTACATCTATTTGTATGTTTTCATGTATAAATGTTATAGCCTCCTACCCAGGCTTTCCTCCCCAGATATTATCTCACAGCTTACGAGATAAGATCTGGGCAGGGAAAGCCAGGATGGAGGTAATTACAACTGTTATAGGTGGCTGAGTTTGAAATTTCTAAACAAGGGCAACCACTGAAACTACGCAAGTATGGAGTAACAGTGTAGAGCACATATTGTCATTTGCACGTGGTATCTGTTCGGTCAATTTCAGATCTCTCATATCTGTACTGTCAGTACCATCAATCACATGCTAATGGTATACATTCTCCAGAGAACTATGTTTCAAATTCAGAATGGGATTCACATGATCATGTGATGATGTCACTTCCTGTAGGAGTCACCGTCACTGGACGGGTGGGTGAGTGTGGAGAATGGAGAGGTGGAAGAGGGGACAAAGGTGAGAGGAGGGATGAGGGGGTGAGAGGAGGGGTTGAGGGGGTGAGAGGGAGGGGTGAGGGGTGGGGAGGGGTTGAGAGGGTGGGGAGGGGGTGGGGGAGGGGTGAGGAAGATGATGACTGCTCTTGCTATTCCAATGCCACAGGACATTCTATCGGCCCTGGATGTACTGCAGTCGGCAGTGCAGGGATTGGTCACCCTCTATTGCTCTGCCTTCCAGCCGGGGTACCGCCCAGTTTGGTGGGTGGGACCAAGTGGGTCTGGCTCCGAAGATATCTCAACCCACCTAGAACAGTTGAAAGTGAAAGTGTGTTCTCTACACCGCGTGCCCCAGAAGGAGTTCCGGAGGTAGGCGCTCATGTAGTTCTGTCTGTTATGTCCAATGTTGTGTAAGTCAGCAGGGTTGCATACGGTGGGGGCTGGAAAAATGATTCACGTGGAGCCATGACCCCCCCTCATGCCACCCTAGGGGGTATTGGAGTATGTGCCCCCTGGGAATTTTATATTCTGAGGTTGCTTCTGGGGGCTTAATAAAGGCGGGAAATTAGCTACTAATAAACTACTGGGTATGAAAAACACGATTATTAGACGATGGCATGCCACGACTAGACTTATACCACATTACATCATCTATAATAAAAGTGATTGGCTGAAAAGTATTGGTTATATAGGCTCATAACCCACACTTTTGTCTCTTACCGCTAGAGGCAAGACGTTGCTACGCAGCACTGATTGTGCGCATGCGCAATGTGGTATAAGTCAGATAGACCACACCCACTCGTGGGTTATGCGCCATAACCCACTTGTTTGCATTTATCCCTCGGCTTCGCCTCGGGATAACCGGTTACATAGGCGCATAACCCACTCTTGGGTGTAGTCTATCCTATACATGTCTAATCGTGGCAACAGGAAATTAAAAGCTCAACTTATTAGAATTATGTAATGCGAGTATCACATTTCCTGCCTGGGTCCTTGACCCATGTGGCGGCATTTTAGTGATACCGATCTCAATTTCAGCTTTCTGTAAATTCTTGCTCTTCAAATTTTGCAATAAGAAAATTTCACAGTTTATGGCTAATTTAGTAACTGATCATTCATATTTGTAGTAGCCAATGAATCTCTGTTGCTGATATTAGCAACACAAAATGTAGTTTGCTCCAGTCCTAGCTAGCTGGCGTCGGAGCTCAGGTTGACCTTGATCCAGTCCTAGCTAGCTGGCGTCGGAGCTCAGGTTGACCTTGATCCAGTCCTAGCTAGCTGGCGTCGGAGCTCAGGTTGACCTTGATCCAGTCCTAGCTAGCTGGCGTCGGAGCTCAGGTTGACCTTGATCCAGTCCTAGCTAGCTGGCGGCGGAGCTCAGGTTGACCTTGATCCAGTCCTAGCTAGCTGGCGGCGGAGCTCAGGTTGACCTTGATCCAGTCCTAGCTAGCTGGCGGCGGAGCTCAGGTTGACCTTGATCCAGTCCTAGCTAGCTGGCGTCGGAGCTCAGGTTGACCTTGATCCAGTCCTAGCTAGCTGGCGTCGGAGCTCAGGTTGACCTTGATCCAGTCCTAGCTAGCTGGCGGCGGAGCTCAGGTTGACCTTGATCCAGTCCTAGCTAGCTGGCGGCGGAGCTCAGGTTGACCTTGATCCAGTCCTAGCTAGCTGGCGTCGGAGCTCAGGTTGACCTTGATCCAGTCCTAGCTAGCTGGCGTCGGAGCTCAGGTTGACCTTGATCCAGTCCTAGCTAGCTGGCGTCGGAGCTCAGGTTGACCTTGCTCCAGTCCTAGCTAGCTGGCGTCGGAGCTCAGGTTGACCTTGATCCAGTCCTAGCTAGCTGGCGTCGGAGCTCAGGTTGACCTTGATCCAGTCCTAGCTAGCTGGCGTCGGAGCTCAGGTTGACCTTGATCCAGTTGTGTCCCTTCCTCTCCCAACAGATACGACATGTTTCAGCTGGAGGCATGTGTGTACCACGGTGGGAGGGCCCTCTCCAAGCGGGTGTATTCCCCTCCCTCCAAGATGGCCCGAGGGTTCTTCCCCACTGTCGTCTGGGACAAGTGGTGGGTGATGTAATAGTGATGTAACTGAAAATACGTTTCTAGAGGAGCACATTGAGAGGGGTTGTATGTTAACTCCGCCCAACCCCACCCCCTCTCCCAGGCTGAACCTGGGCATTCCACTTTCCAACCTCCCTCGTGAGGCTCGTCTGTGCTTCACCCTCCACGGCCTGGAGCTACCTGGAGCTGGGTATCGCTGGAACAGGCAGCCTGTGGGCTGGGTCGCCCTCAGGCTGTTTTCATGTAAAAGGTGAGTATATTACTACCAGTATTGGTATACTACTATCATACTACTTGTATACTGCTGTCATACTACTATGCTACTGCTGGTATACTACTTCTACAATACTGGCATTAATCTTTCATAGGAGAACTGTGTGTTATTTTCTGGTAATGTGTACCCCCTCAACCTACTGTTGCAATAGTACACAGCACGAGAGATTTGACTGGCCAAGCTAATACATGTGTTTGCACACAGCATTACTGCACTGATCACTGAGCATTACGGAAATCAATGCACAGCGATAAGTGCAATAGTTTGCTACTACTACAACTGCTACAGTTTTCAATTATCGAGCCTGATTTTGAGTTCAGGAACTATAATTCTATTTTTTTTACTAGTATACTCCCAGTATGCTACTGGTCTATTACTAGCATACTCCCAGTATGCTACTGGCATATTACTAGTATACTCCCAGTATGCTACTGGTATATTACTAGTATACTCCCAGTATGCTACTGGCATACTATTGGTTTATTACTAGTATACTCCCAGTATGCTACTGGTGTATTACTAGTATACAGCTGGAATCGGGTATTGCCTTGTATAAGTTGAATTCGGTAGTATTCAGAAACATGAGCTGGTGATGTTGGCTCCAACGTTGGTGTACGTATCATTTCTCAGAGCGCTGGTGAGTGGGCCGGTACTGCTGGGACTGTGGCTGGGGGAGGGGGCGGACCCTCTGGACACAGCCTACTCCAACCTCAACTCCAGGGGGAGTGTCTTATTGCAGGTGAGGTCATGTGACCTCTTGTGATGCCACGTGACACTGGTAACCCGGTCTCCTCACACTCCACAGATTGCCTTTGAGGAGCACCAAGGCCTGTGCTTCCCCGAGCAGCCTGCAGCTAGGTGGGGCTACTGTCTCATTCTCATGCATGCCACTGTCTCATTCCCATGTGTCCAATCAATTTATACCAAGAGTTCAGAAGCCATATTAGTACAAAATGCAAATTGCCATGGCAACAAATCTGTGACACTACACTTAGTAGTATTTGTGTTGCTCTGACCCTTGTCTCCTGCTGTCCATACCCATGTCTGCCATTTAAAGTATCCCTTACCCTACCCCCTCCCACAGGCACCAGCAACCCTCCCATCCGCCTCCACCTCCCAATGTACTTCATGCCCTGAAGCTCATAGCTCAAAAGGACCGATACAGCAGGTATGGGCCTCAGTAGCCATGGCCACTAGCAGAGGCAGCTAGTAGAGGCAGCCACTAGCAGAGGCAGCTAGCAGAGGCAGCTAGCAGAGGCCACTAGCAGAGGCAGCTAGCAGAGGCAGCTAGCAGAGGCCACTAGCAGAGGCAGCTAGCAGAGGCCACTAGCAGAGGCAGCTAGCAGAGGCCACTAGCAGAGGCAGCTAGCAGAGGCAGCTAGCAGAGGCCACTAGCAGAGGCAGCTAGCAGAGGCAGCTAGCAGAGGCAGCCACTAGCAGAGGCCACTAGCAGAGGCAGCTAGCAGAGGCCACTAGCAGAGGCAGCTAGCAGAGGCAGCTAGCAGAGGCCACTAGCAGAGGCCACTAGCAGAGGCAGCTAGCAGAGGCCACTAGCAGAGGCAGCTAGCAGAGGCAGCCACTAGCAGAGGCCACTAGCAGAGGCAGCTAGCAGAGGCAGCCACTAGCAGAGGCCACTAGCAGAGGCAGCTAGCAGAGGCCACTAGCAGAGGCCACTAGCAGAGGCAGCTAGCAGAGGCAGCCACTAGCAGAGGCAGCTAGCAGAGGCCACTAGCAGAGGCAGCTAGCAGAGGCAGCCACTAGCAGAGGCAGCCACTAGAGGCAGCCACTAGCAGAGGCAGCTAGCAGAGGCAGCCACTAGCAGAGGCAGCCACTAGCAGAGGCAGCTAGCAGAGGCAGCTAGCAGAGGCAGCCACTAGCAGAGGCAGCCACTAGCAGAGGCAGCCACTAGCAGAGGCAGCCACTAGCAGAGGCCACTAGCAGAGGCAGCCACTAGCAGAGGCAGCCACTAGCAGAGGCAGCTAGCAGAGGCAGCCACTAGCAGAGGCCACTAGCAGAGGCAGCTAGCAGAGGCAGCCACTAGCAGAGGCCACTAGCAGAGGCAGCTAGCAGAGGCAGCCACTAGCAGAGGCCACTAGCAGAGGCAGCTAGCAGAGGCAGCCACTAGCAGAGGCCACTAGCAGAGGCAGCTAGCAGAGGCAGCCACTAGCAGAGGCCACTAGCAGAGGCAGCTAGCAGAGGCAGCCACTAGCAGAGGCCACTAGCAGAGGCAGCCACTAGAGGCAGCCACTAGCAGAGGCCACTAGCAGAGGCAGCTAGCAGAGGCAGCCACTAGCAGAGGCAGCCACTAGCAGAGGCAGCCACTAGCAGAGGCAGCCACTAGCAGAGGCCACTAGCAGAGGCAGCCACTAGCAGAGGCAGCCACTAGCAGAGGCAGCTAGCAGAGGCAGCCACTAGCAGAGGCCACTAGCAGAGGCAGCTAGCAGAGGCAGCCACTAGCAGAGGCAGCTAGCAGAGGCAGCTAGCAGAGGCCACTAGCAGAGGCAGCTAGCAGAGGCAGCCACTAGCAGAGGCAGCTAGCAGAGGCAGCTAGCAGAGGCAGCTAGCAGAGGCAGCCACTAGCAGAGGCAGCCACTAGCAGAGGCCACTAGCAGAGGCAGCTAGCAGAGGCAGCTAGCAGAGGCCACTAGCAGAGGCCACTAGCAGAGGCAGCTAGCAGAGGCAGCCACTAGCAGAGGCCACTAGCAGAGGCAGCTAGCAGAGGCAGCCACTAGCAGAGGCCACTAGCAGAGGCAGCCACTAGCAGAGGCCACTAGCAGAGGCCACTAGCAGAGGCAGCTAGCAGAGGCCACTAGCAGAGGCCACTAGCAGAGGCAGCTAGCAGAGGCAGCTAGCAGAGGCAGCTAGCAGAGGCCACTAGCAGAGGCCACTAGCAGAGGCAGCTAGCAGAGGCAGCCACTAGCAGAGGCCACTAGCAGAGGCAGCTAGCAGAGGCAGCCACTAGCAGAGGCCACTAGCAGTACTCAGTATCCCATTCATTCTGTTAACTCTTCCCTTGTATAGCCTCTCACCCGAGGAGCAGCAGCTGGTGTGGGCCAATCGGATTGCTTGCCCCACCCACCTGGGGACATACCCCCGGGGCCTACCTGTGGTCCTCCTCTCCACCCCTCACTGGCATCCCAGCACACAAGTACTGGCAGACGTGGAGGCAGTACTGGGGGTGTGGCCTCGCCATGACCCAACCTTTGGACTGGAGCTGCTAGATGCACAGTATGTTGAGCTAAGCCTCCTTCCCAGCTGTAGAAAGGAGGATGGGCTGGGGACTATGCTACTGTTAATTAACACAAAATTAACAATCTAGCAACTGAGTTACAGATGTTTACTCTCCCTCCCTGCCTTCCGTCGCAGGTTTCCGCAGAGTGGAATTCGCTCCAAGGCTGTTGAGTGGCTCTCCCAACTCCATGATGACGACCTCTGTGACTTTCTGCCACAACTAGTAAAAGTAAGGCCTCCCACCACACACCTCTGTACCTCTCCCTTCCCTCCCACCACACACCTCTACCTCTCCCCTTCCCTCCCACCACACACCTCTACCTCTCCCCTTCCCTCCCACCACACACCTCTACCTCTCCCCTTCCCTCCCACCACACACCTCTGCACCTCTCCCCTTCCCTCCCACCACACACCTCTGTACCTCTCCCCTTCCATCCCACCACACACCTCTGCACCTCTCCCCTTCCCTCCCACCACACACCTCTACCTCTCCCCTTCCCTCCCACCACACACCTCTACCTCTCCCCTTCCCTCCCACCACACACCTCTGTACCTCTCCCCTTCCCTCCCACCACACACCTCTGTACCTCTCCCCTTCCCTCCCACCACACACCTCTGTACCTCTTCCCTTTCCTCCCACCACACACCTCTGTACCTCTCCCCTTCCCTCTCACCACACCTCTCCCTTCCCTCCCACCACACACCTCTACCTCTCCCCTTCCCTCCCACCACACACCTCTGTACCTCCCCCCTTCCCTCCCACCACACCTCTCCCCTTCCCTCCCACCACACACCTCCCCTTCCCTCCCACCACACACCTCTGTACCTCTCCCTTCCCTCCCATCATACCTTGTCTGCCTCCCTGCAGTCGCTGTGCTATGACTGTTATGAGACCAGTGCCCTAGCGGAGCTGCTCCTCTCTCGGGCCGTGGGCTCCATCAGGATAGCACACTTCCTCTACTGGTGGGCCCACAAGTAACCTAGCAATGACACTTCAGTGTGGCAGCTAATGGGTGAACCATTGCTGTATTAAGCATGCATAAATTTTTCATCTGGATGAAATCGCATATGTTACAGTTTGTGTATGTTGCCTTGTGCATAGTTGACAACTTTTCGCTCAGTCTTGGCTTGTTTCAACTGCTTGACAGTGTGTTGCTTTTCCTCAGTTTTGTTGCCATGGTCACTGTGGAATCTCTCTGTTGCAGACACCCTTGGGACCGCTCTAATTAATGAGCGGGGATACCCTTATTCAAAACTGATTACCAATGTTTCCTGTCTTTGAAAGGTTGTAATACCAACCAGAATGAACCAGAATTAAAAAATTTTAAATTTTGCTCTCTACCATCAACTTCGCCTCATAGCACAATGTCCTTGGAGGTCATTTTACCATGATAGCTAAGGTGTCCTTACTTCAGGGGCTCTAGATTAGGAATCTGATAATATTGCTCTGGCTCTCCAGGCACCTGCGGCTATTGTGTGGGGATGCCAGCTTCTCTGAGAAGTTCAGCCGTTTGTTGGCAGCTCTGGAGGCATTAGGGGGACAGGCCCTGAGGGTGGAGTTTGAGAACCAGGTTATCTTTACTTTATCACACATTAGTATTGGCTATGTGAGTGGTATACACATGTACTTACCTCGTGGTGTATTCCAATGACATCATCAGGTGGAGCTGGTGGATGCCCTCTGCTCGGTTGCTGAGGCAGTGAAGGCGTCACGTGATGCACAGCGGCAGACGACATTGGTAAAGGAACTGAGAAGGGTTGCTGTGGCGATGGTAGGACAAGTCTGCCTTCCACTTGACCCCGCCCTCCGAGTCTCTGGGATCAACATCAAGGTGAGATGATATCACTATGATGTCATGACTGTATCTGCATGCAGTCACGTGTGTCTAGTGTCAAACATCATGTATTGAATTAATTGGGATGAGCCTGAGCGAGCTCCACACTAGCGTGTAGGGTGGGACAATTTCTCTATATGTACGCACGTCTGTATGCACGCACATATCGCATATGCGCTTACGCTCGAAATATCCGCATGCTGTGCTCACGTGTGCAGTCAAGTTTCACGTGTGTAGAGTGCAGTAGAGATACTGTCGCAGCTAGGCGACAACGTACGGGGTCAGGTGTCAACAGGAGAGGGACGACCATCGACAGAGAAGGCTAGCAGGTACCCATTGTTTTTTTGCAAGAGATGTAACTTACTTTGGGGGGGGGAGGCAGCTAAGGGTAGCAGGTAGCCCGAAGGAAGGAGATCTCACCATCACCAACTGGCTATACCACTTTATGTCCTGAATATGTATCATTCACTCTGGTCAATCCTGATACGCAATTATATCTCCTAACACCACCTCCATGCCTATATCATTATTTTACTCCTGAATATGTATCAATCATTTGAGTGGATGCACGACACTCTATCAGGCTCGCCCGTCCATGTTTCCCAGCATCTTACTAGTGCTAGCATAATTGAAGGAGTCAGAACCAAAGTGGGAAGGATAAAGTATCCCAACTACATGTACAAGGGCTTATACTGCAGTGGGGATTTCCCAATGACTTGGCTGTTGGTAGCTACCGAATAACTCATCAGCCTGTTAGACTTGAAAAAATTCTTCCCAGGCTTAGTAGTGATAGATAGAAGCCTATAGCTCCTGGTCAGTCAAACTATTCTTCCCAGGCTTAGTACTGATAGATAGATGACTATTTGTGGTATTTCTATAAAGAGAAATCACGTACTTCAGTTAGAGAGAAAAAAGCCCAGCAGCCTTCCTCCCTCCTGGACGGTCAAACTTATTGAAATTCTTCTGAATGACAGATAGATGACTATTAGAGATAAATTTAAATTTGGACAGGAAATGTCCCTTCAGCCAGTGGCTGGTCCACCAGGGAGTTCTGTATATACAAGCATACACAACACAAACAAGAAAACTACAGCACTAACACAGAATCTATAAAAATAGTTATAAATTATAAAAAATTATAGAATTCGAATTAAAGTTTTAAAATTAATTTAGTGGCATTTTTATAAGAGAACAAAAGAGAGAAAAAAAAGAAACTTGGAGAGAAAAAAAAAAAGAAACTTGAGAAGAAAAAAAAAGCCCAGGGAGCCTCCCATCCCTCCTGGAGTGTCAGACACCCGGAGCGCTGGATAGGCGATGGCTGGGAATTACAGGAGGCCTTGTAGCGTACCCAGTCATCCTTTTAGTTTCGGAGTCCCGAAGGAAGTTACCGACGTATTGGCTGTAGGCTTAGAAAGTCAAGAATCAGATTGCACGCGTGCGCCTCGAACACGCGACCCGATTATTGGGGAGGCCACGTTCCGACCCCAGTCTGTTACCGAACGCGCCACCTTGACTTCCCGTCAGATGTGTGAAAAAAATTGGCATATAAACCCGTAGGTGGTGTGCGTTAAATGGAATTGTTCCTAGAATGAGCGCACAACTGCAGTAGCTGGATGGCTAGACCGTCCCGCTATAGTACAAGCACTGGGGATAAAGGTTAGGTAGCTACAGATAGCGCTATGAACCTAGCCACCGGGGTAGTCTCGCGAGCCAGCCCACTTCCTTCCGCAGCACCGATCGCTTTCAGTATCGATGCTGCTGTTGTTGAAGGAAGTGGGCTGGCTCGCGAGACTACCACCCATGGATAATACACACTAGCGTTAGTGTGTATTATCCATGCTACCACCTGTCTGGAGGGCGAAAAGTCGGCTGGGAACGAGACTAACTACTACCGGGGTAGCCCAAGGGACACTGGTTCACTTGAAGTGCTCTGTGGAGTCGGTGACCTCTCTTTCCTCACCTCCTCAGGGCTGCTCATTCTTCAGCTCCAATACGGTTCCCCTGAGGCTGTCCTTCAGAAATGCCGACCCCTTCGGAGCAAATATCACCACAATCTTCAAGGTCAAGAATTGCATGCATAGTGCCCCTTTATGCCTGGTTTGAATAACTGTTAGTCATTTGGATTTCTTAATTGTTGCAGTATGCGTCTTCGCTATAAGTTACTCAATCATGCAAGTGTTGTTGTCGTTAAGTTGGTCTGTCATTCTGTCTTTCTGTCTGCCTTTAAAATAGAAGTGGGTGAGAATAGTCACTGTACAAAAGAAGGTTTAACATGCAACGCTGCTTGAGATGGGAAGACTGTACTCCAAAATTACCTACAGTTGATGAAATTTTGCCTTTACATCAATCGTGCAAGAGGGTTGTGCAATTTTCATCATTATGTCATTGCAGTTTTCTAGTAAAAGCCTACCCACTCCCCAGGTTGGCGATGATCTCCGGCAGGACATTTTGGTGCTGCAGCTGCTGCGTCTCTTTGAGAAGACATGGCTGAGGAGGGGGCTAGACCTCAAGATGGTCACCTACCGCTGCGTGGCCACTGGGGCAGACCAAGGTTGGTACACATGGCTTTGCACCTTCAGTACACTAACTGTTACAGCTACCATCTGCGATTTTACGCTTGATGTCATCCTGCAAAGTAACCCATGCACTAGACGTCTGAAGTCCTCTCTTATCTATAGCTCTGCAAACCACAATTTTTAGTAAAGCTCTGCAATGCTTGACCACTGCTAAAAGCGTGTCGAACTGCCATGTAGTCTAGTATGCCAGACCACTCCCACTTCCAGTGTAGTCTGGTATGCCAGACCACTCCCACCTTTAGAACAGTATCACAGTAGCGCTCAACTAGGATGATGAGAAACAACCATTGTTAAGTTTTTTGGCTTACAGCAGAGTACTAATGTCTGCTCTACCGACTGTGTTACTGTGATTGGCTGTCCTGTAGGATTGCTGGAGTTTGTTTCGGATGCGGAGACCCTCAGGGCCATCCAGACGCAGCACGGGGTCACGGGGTCATTCAGGGACAAGCCTCTGGCAGAATGGCTCACCAGACACAACCCAACTGACAGTGCCTACACACAGGTATGTCCCATTCCCAGATTCCATTCTTAGTACGTGTCATTCCCATTCAGTTTTCCCTAATATTGCCACCAAAACGTTTCAGCCTTGCCCCCCACACCCTCCTACTTGCATGCCTTCTTACGATGGCTGTTTGTCCCCCTAAGTCTTGAAGAACAGGTCTTCCTTTACCTCCCACTCACCCACGCCCCCAGGCAGTGGAGAACTTCACCCTCTCCTGTGCTGGCTACTGTGTGGCAACATTTGTCCTGGGCATCTGTGATCGCCATAACGACAACATTATGGTTCGCAAGTCTGGACACTTATTTCACATTGACTTTGGCAAGATCCTTGGCAATGCACAGATGTTTGGCAATATCAGGAGGTAAGGGGATAAGTATTAATTACCTCACTGAGGGGCCTCATTGGATAATTTCTCAGCATAATAGTGTAGCCTAAAGAGCAGTTTACAAACGTGAACCTCTAGATCTGTCATATTCCAATGCTACCTGTGATGGCTCTGTCAGATTCCAATGCTACCTGTGATGGCTCTGTCAGGTTCCAATGCTACCTCTGTACCATTGTCCTGCAGAGACCGCGCCCCCTTCGTCTTGACAAAGGACATGGCTTATGTCATCAACGGAGGGGAGAAGTTGGGCCAACGCTTCCAGCGCTTCTCGGAGCTCTGCTGTGCCGCCTACAATGAGCTAAGGAGACATGCCCACCTCATCATGAGCCTGCTGTCCCTGGTGGGTGGGGCTGGGGGTGGAGCTTAAGCTATGGAAAGTTACTTTTATAAAATATTTCAGCATTGAATATAGTGTCAAGTAGGTGTGGTCAAAGCATCATGTGAAGTAGGTGTGGTCAAAGCATCGTGTGTTCTTCGTATCATAATAGCGTTGTAGTGTTGCAACACCAGTACACCAAACTGATCCCCTCCCCCTCCCCTCCCCTCCCCTCCCCTCCCCTCCCCTCCCCTTCCCTCCCAGATGCTCTCCAGTGATATGCCCGGCCTAAGCAGCTCTGAGGACCTCCATTATGTGAGAGATGCTCTCCTACCGGGGAGGACCGAAGATGAGGCAGCCTTTGCATTCACCAAGTGAGAAGTCTATCCAGTGTCTGCACTGGGGAGAGTCTGAAGCTAGTACCACTTCAGTCACTCCCCAGGAAATGAAGAACTAAATTGTCTTGGCCAGAACTCAAGGGCAGGCAAAATGAGATAGGACCCCACTTCTGTGAAGCCCCGGCTGGCATCCTCCAGACATACTCTCCGCTCCTTCCTCCCCCAGGCACATTGAGGACAGCCTTGGCTCGCTGGCCACGCCCCTCAACTTCTTCATCCATAACCTGGCTCAGATGAAGTTTGCTTCCTCCGCCGGTCCCAACTCCTCCCTCCTGTCCTTTTCCCCCTCTGCCCATAGCATTGCCACGGACGGCAGGATCACCACGGCAACCATCACTACCTTCCATAAGCGGTTCTACCCTGAGACATACTATGTGAGTTATCACCTGCTATCAACTGCTGCTGCCCTGCCCCCCCAGCTGGTATGAGCCTCTGTAGGCTATGGCACACTCCAGCAAGACATGTGGTAGTATGAACCCCACCACTAGTTATGTAAAACAATAAGCATCAAACCATATTCAGGCTTTATTTGCAAATTCCACTATGCCCCCCCTCCCCTCCCCTCCACAACCCCCGACCCAATAAAAAAAAAGAGACCTAGGAGACCAAGGAGGGTGATGCTTGGGGTCAAGGGGTCAAGCCTACTGAGTCAGTAATGAGGACATGTCATTTTACTGTGTAAGGGCATCTATGGCTTGATCAAATGACCTCCTCCACCATTACATCACCTTTTGCCACCTGGGGGCACAGTGTAACTATATACAGGTTGGGTATCCAGGGGTTGCCAGTTGTAACTGTGTAAACTGTTAGTGGACAGCCTAACCTTATAAAGCACTGCTCATTTGCTCTTTCCTGTGGGCAACCAACTGGCAAACCTCTGAACATCTCTGCTGATCCCTATGGTCCTCTGCACAGGTGTACCAGATTGAGGTGTCCCGGGAAAACCCCACCCTCCCATCCACAACAATCTTCCGCCGGTACCGCGAGTTTGACGAGCTGGGAAGCAAGCTGGCCCAGAGTTTCCCTGGCGAACTCCTCCCACAACTGCCGGGCAAGATCTATCTCCCCGGCAGGTCCCACACCCGACAGACCTCCGAGAAGAGACAGGTGGAGCTCAACTGCTACCTCGCTGCCCTCCTGGCAACCGACCAGAGGATAGCAGAGGTAAGGTTTACTAAACTAGTCGGGAGCAGCTAATGTTGATCCCTCACTACCTCACACTCCCCCCCCCCCCCCCACACACAGTCTGACATTGTGTATACCTTCCTGCACCGGCTAGAGAGAGATGAGCAAGACACAGTCAGGATGGAAGAAGGTACCTCCCCTAGTCATTCCTTAGTTCCACAAATTAATTGCATGGCAACAATGTGGATCGTTTCCTGCCTAGCCTCTCCCCCATGTGAGAACATTTTGGTGAAACTGATTTAATTAGTGAGTAAAATGAGCCTGTAGTCAATTTCAACTCGGTATTAAACACCTTCTGAGACTCCACTAATGGCAGTCCTGGGCGGAGGAGCAATAGTCTCGATCCCAGTCTCCACTCACAGCTGCTTGCTCATGTAGTGGCTTTGCTACATGTACATGTGAAAAGAAGCTGGGAGTGGAGACTGGGAACGAGACTTAATTGTCATGAACATGCACTACCCCTACCTGCCTCCCACAGAGGAGGGGTACCTAGGTGCTGGTGTGACTGTGGGGAGGGTGAGAGTGGAGCTGTCATACAACAGTGTGCAGCAGGTGCTCTCCATTTCAGTACAGCAAGTCAGAGACCTGGTGAGTCATGCCATGTAATCCGTAATGCTGCCTGGCCTTGCTTGGCTGCAGTGGCTTGCTCCTAGCTTCTCCCTCTCCCCTACCCAGCTCCCTCGTGAGGGGTGTGACTCTGCTGATCCCTACGTCAAGCTCTACCTGCTGCCAGATCCTGACAAGAACAGCAAGCAGAAGACCAGGATTCTCCACAAGACCCTAGCCCCTCGCTACCAGGAAACAGTGAGACCACTAGCAAGCCCCTATGCAAAATGGCTATGGACTAATGTCATGTTTCCCCTCCCCTCCTCTCCCTCCCATCCTTCCCTCCTCCCCCCCTCCCTCCAGTTCTCGTACCCCCTCCCTGAGCCCACCCTCCCCCAACACACTCTACAGCTGTCGGTCTGGGACGCCAGCTCCCTCTGGGGCAGGCAGTGCCTGGGCGTGGCACTCAGGCCCCTCAACAGCGAGCTGATTGGTCAGCCAGAGTGGCTGGAACTCCGCAGCCCTGGGGCCAGATAACAGTGTATGAAATGACATCAAGGTCTTGTGAATATATGTGAATCAGTTTACACATCTTTATCAGGTTGAATTTGCAGGAAACACTGGCACAAATTTCCAAAATTAACTCTGAAATTTAGGCAATATCAGGCAAGACACACCAGGAATCATTATCTTTTATAGCTGAATGAACACTGGCCTGCCTCACTAATGCCCACTGGACTATCCAGTGAGACAATGCGAAGATTTTCCCTAGATTCTCTTAATGAATGGATTTCATCCACAACACTATTGTGACTCATTTGAATAAAGCTTCATGCAGCTGACCCACCACACAATGCAGTGACTGTGGCCTGACCACCAACAATGGCTATTGCCAGCATTAAATGAAGCTCAGTACATGTACAGAGTGGTAACACTGAACACAGCTCTGCTGGAAGGCTGGTTACTTGTTTCTAGCCCCCACCCCCATGCAGTGCCCCAGTGATCCACTGCTGCTCTCTTCTGTAGTCAATCACCTTGTCTGTAGTCTAGTTGACAGCAGTCCATCGTCTGTGCATGTAGCAACTCTTCACAGTGACTAACGCATTCAAAATATTGAGCAAGATAGACAGTGACCAGCTGATATACGCAATACTCTAGTTGCTATAGCAACAACTGCAGCAGTTAGGGAGTGCTCCTTTGCTGGTAGGCGGCGAAAGCTCGGTCCCTGTACTCCCTTGCTGCCTGGGTGGGGTCGGGGGCCTGGAGGGGAGGGGTCTTGAGCTAGAGGCAAGGCGAGGTATACCCCTCCCACCAATGATGATGCCATACCTGGTATATCCCCCTCCCAACAATGATGATGTCTGTTTGGTTCTCCAGCACGGCCTAGAAAAAGGAAAGTAGTTACATCTGCTTCTGAGCAAGAAATGGCAGTAGTCCAATTCAGGCATTTGCTATACATACAGCTGCTCTGCCATTCATCATCAAGTTACTAAGACAAGCTGAGGGCTAGGCTTGAACTGCGAACCTGTTCTGGAGTCAGGTACTGCTGGCCATGTGAGTCCCTACCTCCTTCTAGCTTTACACCTGGTGTCATGTGGAGGAGGCCTGGCCTCGAGGAGATACGGCCCCTGCTGACTACGCCCACTACAAAGTCACTGTGGGCCTCTGCCATTGCCACCGCGGCTAGAGACAGGTGAGCAGAGTCATGTCAGATCTCTCCTTCGCTTCCCTCCTCTCACCTTTGGTATAGTCCCCAGTGGCGAGTGTTCCCTGTGAGCTCATCTCTGCCACAAGGACACACCCACTTCCGGCAACTGCCACACCCCTCAGAGCGTCAAGTACCCCAGGGCCAGGGAGGGCATGGCATGTCACTAAGTCAGCCCACCCAAGAGACATGTGGGCGGAGTCCCGCTGGTACTGCAGTCTGCAAGTATTGCCGATGTCAGCAAATTTTCTGGACAAGGAAGCAATATTCGTTATGTACACAACAATACAGGGATGCTCACGATCTCATTTCAGGGCTCCGTTATGAGATATTGGATTGAGACGGGAAACAAGGAATCTAGCTTTACGTACCTGTCCTCCATTATGACAAACTGATGCTTGCTGGCTAGGGCCTTCAGCTCCAGGGCAGCTGCTAGCGGGAAGCTCTGAAGAATGTCCACGTGTGTTTTGAGGAGGCAGATGAACGGCCCAACACTCTCTGCCAACTGGAAGTCAGGGAAGGGAGGACAGCAATTCTTGAATGTATTATACTATAGTCCTGTTCTAAATCTCCAATCTGAGTTTCAAGTTTGGGGATGAGCCGTGATACGATATTCCATTCTAGTGGTTACAAGCAAGCCTGAGTCAACAGCTGTCAAAGTTCAGACAAGGAGCACACCTTTAGCAAGTCATCTGCAGTCCCCACATCCGCTGACAGAGCCAAGTTAGTCCTCTTGGAGAGTATCAGGGCTTGAAGCTGGCTGCACAGAGGGTGTGTCGACGGGAGGGGCTGGGGGGGGGGAGGGAGTAGGGAAGACAGGGAGGAAAGAGGGCGGTCAATGGTAAAAAATCTTGGCTGAAATACATGTATGCTGAGGTACTTACAGGTGGTACAGTAGTGGTACTGGGTGGTGGTAGTGGTTTGCTGCGTTGAATGAAAGCCTGCACTTGACTGGCCATGTCTGAGGTGACCTTCCCAGCTTCACAGAGGTGATGCAGCAGCTGGGAGAGGGTGAGGACACTGGGGAGGAGGGGAAATGTAATGACATTAAACTCCTCAACCCAAGGAACGAAACCAGCACAGTCCACAGACCATCCTTGCCTTGCCTACCTGTTCAGGGAAATCCCCTCGTTCTGCAGGTTTGCCTGGCCACCCTGCTCCCTGTCCAACAGCACCACGGCTCTGGTTACGCCCACCCCAGCCTGCCGAAGAGCATGGACAGTCTCTAGGACACTCCCTCCTGTGGTGACCACGTCTTCTACCACTAGACACTGGGTACCAGGCACCACGGCTCCCTCAATTGTACGCTAGAGGGGCATTAATTAGAACCATCACCAATAGTCACTGGATATATATATAGTAGGAAGTAAAGTGAGTGCAGAAAAGAGATCGTGAAGGTGAAGGTCACCCTTCCTCGACAATAGCTGCTGGCTATGTACAGCTATAGTGATCGATAGTGACCCACCTTGGTGCCGTAGGTCTTCGCTTCTTTCCTTCGCATCAGCATTGGCACATCATGTGACACCGACATCAGCTACAGGAGAGAGAGGGAGAGAGAGTTGGGTGGAAACTCACTCTGTCCAGTTTGCCTGTGGCACGTAGGCAAGGAATCTCACTTATTTGTGCGGTTTGTGTGTCTTCACATTCCCTGTGCGTGGTGAGTCTTATTGTTTGTCTGTCCATGCAGGTGCACTTATCACTAGCACTTATCACGTGCAAAAATTGTCATGTATTAATTTATTAGCACTGCTACTGAAGCATAGTTCTTCATAAAAATGAACTTCCTTGACAGCCGTTAACAAGAGGTTAATTTTTACATGCCATAAAACTTCCATCAGTGAAGCTAGTGCAAAAACAGATTCCACCTCAACAGTGTCCACTGACAATATCTTCTAGTTCAACAGGTACACCACACACCCACTTACTACACACAGAATTGTCAACAGAGCCCAAACACATAGCTGTGTCTATGGCAACCTCTTGTCTGCTATTGAAAGTTATGCACAGCTAGTGAGTGTGCAATATATAGTCAGTTATCTTGCGGTAGAGCAGGAACAGATGTCATACTGACTTCACAGGCCTGAATGCCTGTCCTCATCCTGTGCCTAGCTGACTAGTGGCTGTCCAGTAGCTGACCAGTGGCAGCCCTGGTAGTGGAAATGACTGTGCGATGAACTCACTGTTGCGATGGGCAGTGCAGTGTAAGGCACTCCACAGAGGCTCTGGAACTCTGCCTCCCATCCCACCACCGCCTGCCACAGGACCTCACTCACTGCTGACTGCACAGGAAACCAATTAAACTTGCAGTCTATCATTGAAGGAGTACTGTCCTATTAATCTGGGATACAAGAAAGATCTACGCTAGTGCCCCACCATAAAATATGCATGAGAATTGTCCCCTCTTTTGAATACTCGCCCTACAGAAGATACCAGGCCACGTTTCTGCATTGGGAACGAGGTAGCCTTGCACCCAGGCCACACCCACACTTATTTTTCGTAGGGGTGTGACCCTGGGCACAAGGCTTTGAACGAGGGTACATAAGTTGATACTTCATCGAATCGCTTGGCTCTTACATGTGACCGGGGCGGGTGGCATTGTCATTCCCAGCCCCAGTAGAGCAACCGTTCATAATCAGGACTCATTAAAATCACATGACATTTACAATCTAGAGGCACTACTGCATATAATCGACAGTACTGAGCCGTTTAGTATTGCAGGGAAACAGTTTCACCATGCAGTTCCACTTTGCTATTTGTATAACAGAGTTGGAGGGGGCAGGTCTGGGAATGAGGCTAAATAAATTCAAAACCAGTCTCATTCCCAGTTCACCAATTAGCTTGTTCCTGCGAACTACAGGCAACTTGGGTTGGAGACCATACCAGTATATTTACCAGTAGCTTTGGATGGGAGACGATCACTCTCAGGTCAAAGTACACAGGAGACTCGATCCCACTTTTCAGCGTGAACCGACCAAACTTCACCGCCCCCACTTCAAACAACCTGCACACCAACTCCCTCATCTCCTAAAAGGTTTCTGGGCCACGTGTGCAACTACCCTATGATGTGGTCGGCGGGGAGCCTTTGAAGTTCAATTGCGCATGCGTGATGCAGTTGGGGGCGTGGACGTAAACGACCCTACTTTTACAACAGCGCTGTACGATCGACGATCAGAACCTTAGTTGGCTAGATCGGGCCGTTAGCTCATGTGTACTAAGTGTGTGCTGCCGAGGGACTACATTCATCTACTGAGGAACGAAGACCAGTGGCGAGGAATTCACAAGGAACTTGCCATGCGCGCTCTACCCCTCTAGCCAAGGGTGCGAAGTCGTGATTTACTACGCTACTACTACGAGGTGTGAAGTCGCTGCGGTGCAAGCAGGGATGGCGGTGTGCGGCTCGCAGCCGTGGCCCCACGAGGCTGCACAGGCACCCTGGGTCATGCTCGGCTCTGGCCAGCCGCAGAGTAGCAGCGTGCCGACTGCCGAAGGCGATTACCCGTTCAGTCTTGGCGAGCTGATCGCCTCGCCCAACTCCCTCTACGAGATCCTGGGTTTTCTGGGCAAGGGGACGTTTGGACAGGTAGGCCGCCTTAGGATACGTATTAAATAGGCTCAAAGATATGGTAGTCCGGTAATGAAACTACTAGGTAACTTGGAATCCCTATATGTGTTGAAGCTACAGGCTCTCCTTGCTGTGCTTTGATTGGTTGCTTCCTCTGTCCTCCTCCCCAGGTGTTGAAGTGCTGGAGGCGTGATTCTAATGAGGTGGTGGCACTGAAAGTGCTGAAGAGTCTCCCATCCTATGCCAAGCAAGGCCAGGTGGAGGTAGACATCCTCACCAGACTCAGCAAAGTATCTTCCGAGGAGTGGAACTTTGTGCATGCCTACGAGAGCTTCCGACACCAGGGCCACATCTGTATCGCCTTTGAGCTCCTGCAGACCAATCTCTATGACTACTTGCAAAAGAGCCGCTTTCAGCCATTACCCCTGAGGCACATCAGGCCCATTGCACAGCAGGTGTGTGTGTATGATAGATAGATAGTGTGGATATTTTTTATGTCCCACCTGTATGTGTGGGCATGTGGTCCAGAGGGTGGAGACTGGAGTACAAAAAATTATTGCACTTGCCTCCTTGTAAACCACAACTGTCTGCGCTGACTAGTTCCCTCCCTTTTGTTGTAGGTGCTGTGCTGCCTACAGAAGCTGCTAGAGGTTGGGTTAGTGCATGCTGACCTCAAACCGGAGAACATCATGTTGGTGGACCCTGAGAGACAGCCATTCCGTGTCAAGGTCATTGACTTCGGTTCTGCCACCCCTCGCAGCAGGAGCAATGCCACTTCCTACCTCCAGAGTAGATACTATCGGTGAGTGAGTCTTGGCGAGGCCTCTTGCTGGCCAGTTATAGGAGATCCACCATTGTAACCTCTGTTGCACTGCTTCAGATATTCCGAATAGGGTGAGATTGCTAATGGCAAGTCGCTTTTTATGTAGTTGTGCATGTAGCTACTAGGTGTTCTATTACAGGGCTTATTTTGAGGGCTGAGTGCTGGCCATATGGCAAGGATGGTAACAACTGCTGCGATCTGGCATGACTACCCATCTCTGACTACCCAGCAAACAGAGCTGTAGTTAAGATTTCCTGCCTGGAGTTGCTAGTGTAGCAATTGGCGGTTGATTGTGCAAATAGCACATGTCATCAAAACAGGGCATATTTGGAATCTGAGCAGTGATCAGTAACTTTTGAAGCCTGTGAAGCCGCCACCTCATCCAACCACAAGCATAGCAGCAATCGCCTGACATCATTCTCTCCTTTCACTGCCAATAATACAACACCTCCTAACACAGACATGACGTTCTCAGCCATGGGATAATGCTTGTTTTCCTGTACTATCTCCTCTGCTGCCTCCCTAGCAACTGAACTGCCGTTTTCATCTTCTGAGCTAATGCCTGTTGCCGATCTCTTCCTGTGGTGGAACCTTCCTCTCCCACCCCCACCCCTCACTCTGTGCCTTCCCTTTCCCCGCAGAGCGCCTGAGGTGATTCTGGGTCTGCCGTATGATGAAGCCATAGACATGTGGTCATTGGGCTGTGTGCTGGCAGAGTTATTCCTGGGATGGCCGCTCTTTCCAGGGGCCTCGGAGTACGATCAACTCTCTTTCATATGCCAAACTGTGGGGCCACCACCTGAAGCCATGCTGAGGAACATTACCAAGGCATCCAGATTCTTTAACAGGGATCCCCTACACAGGACTTGGATGCTCAAGGTAAGACCCTTGTCTGCAGTCCATGCTTGTGGTTGGGTCCACAGTCCATGCTTGTTCCATGTCCACAACTCATGCTAATTATTGTTGTCTGTACTGTGCTAGTAGCCAGCCTCTGCCAACTCCATCCTGTAGAGTGTGGACTGTTGATGTAAAGAGAGTCACTGTGTACTCCAGTTATGTAACTAGTAGCGTCTGTGAGCGTGTCCTTTGTCATCAAACATGGGGGCTTGTCTGAGCTCAGCTTCCTCATCTTTTACTGAGCAGGAAATGAATACAGCATAACCCTAACAGCTGATTCCTGTTTTTGTGGCTTCCTACAACAGCTATTTCCTTTTATTGTAGCTAATTTCATCACATTCCATTGTGTGGCTGCCTCTTAGCTGGTGTAGGTTCCATTGAGGTAGCTCTGTGTGTAGGTGGCTGGGGTGAGCTCACATCTAGGCTATCCAGTCACTGTTTTAGCTCATAGCATACAGTGAGTCCCCTCCCTCCTCATGTCTCAATGCTACTGCTCTTTCTCTAGACACCGCAGCAGTTTGAGGCCACCACTGGAATTTGTTCTAAGGAGACTCGCAAGTTTATCTTCAACTCTATTTCTGACCTCGCCCACGGCTGCGACCTTGTTCACCAACTAGACTGTGCACAATTTGTGTCTCTGCTGTCAGCGATGTTGACCATTGACCCCAGCACTAGGATCACCCCCTCACATGCCCTGCAACACCCATTCATCACAATGCAGCATCTGGCAATGCACACCAACACACACAGGTAGGCTGGAAGCTGTAGAGGGGTTAGGGGGGACAGACCTGAGCATGACACAGTTGTTTGAGCAGACTAGTGTCTGCTTAGACATAACACCTTTTAGTTGAGCGATAGCTTCACACTTGTCTTCTTCCTTCGCCAGTGTCCGAGACTGGATTCAGTGTATGCAGGTCTGCTGCCATGCCAGGACGACTGCCTCCTTCTCTCCCACCGTCCATGCCCTCCCTCTCCCACAGGCTCACCCTCCCACTCTCACCTATCACCTGGCACCCTCTACCTTGGTGTACCTCCCTCAGGCATCGGACTACAGAGAGTGGTAAGAGCCGGACTTCTCCTGGAAGTTATGTAGGGGGTACCCTTCACCATAGTGGCAGGAAGATGTAGGGGTGCACTCCATCCTGTCTGTAAGAAAGGAAGTCATACACATCTGCTGCTTCCTCTCCCCACACAGCCACCACCAGTGCTGGAGTGAGCCCGACACAGGCTATGTATCAGCTGATTCAAGTCCTGCGGCTCACATGACGGTGGTAAGTATACCCTCAGTGGACCCTCGGCCCACATGATTGTCAGCTGACCTGTGTGTGACACAAATACCGTAGCTCCGTCTCCTTCACCAGTGCAACTCTTCTCCCCTCTAGGATGGCCTAGAAGTCCCCATGTTTGTCATGGACCGCCTCAACCCTGCCTCTCTCCCTCACACCTATCTGCTCAAGCCACCTCTCCCGGCTGGCCTCTACACACCTTGTGCCGCTCTTCCTCAAGTTTCATCCTACCTCTCTCTGCCGCAGCCCTCAAGCCTGACACTGGAGTGCCTGCAACCCCACAACCCTTTCAGCAGACTCTAGCTACTACGTCTTCCTGCAGACTCTCTCTGCTCTGTCCTAGCAACCTTTTTATTACATGCTGTCCTTCCTTTGTGTCCCCTCTCCTGGGGTATGTTATTTGGTTGTGTTCCGTGTATTGTGTGTGCGTGTGCGTATGATCATGTGATTGTGTCATGTGCTTCTGATTGCCACTTGTGAACATCTCTCATCATTCAATAGCTGTGGACATTTTTGAGACTTGCATTGCATACGCACACGCACACACAATACACGGAACACAACCAAATAACATACCCCAGGAGAGGGGACACAAAGGAAGGACAGCATGTACTATGAGATTCCTCACAAGGAAGTTAAGGGGCATTATACACTTTCTCAAGAACAAATAGAGTGGTTAGACACCGCCATGGCAGTTTGTGCGAACTACCATGGCTGCATCTCTCAAAAGGAAGTTAAGGTACATCATATTTTGCTTGGGAGGAAGTTAAAGTGAATTTTCCAATCAGGATGACAGGAAGTGCTGGCAGTTGCACTCTAAACTTCCAATTGCAGAGCAGTGGGGACCCAGTCGTATGGCTGCATGTACATGGGAATATGCAGTTCACTTGGGCCCATGTGCACCTCAGCCTCACCCTTGGTATCCATGACAACAAAAATACTGACTGTACACAAAAATAAACACACAAATAGTGTTGTACTCTGTACACATACACTCTGGACAAACAAGAGAATGCTAGAGTCAGCATAATTTAATTGAGCGAAAACAAAAAGCTATGAGAGAGAGCTACTTGTCCTGAAGGTCTATGTCTGAGTCACAATCATCAGTGGACTCACAGAGGAGGGAGGGACCATTGGGAACATCTTCTGAGTCCCTTGTCTCAGCCCTACCCTCTTCCTCTGAGTCTTGTGGCAGCGGACTGGCCGCTTGAAGTGCTAGTGTATCATCAGAAGACATACTGGGGTTGTCGTAGTCCGGAAAGTTGCCTCCGAGGAAGGGGTTGACCATCCCTCCCCCTGCGGGGTTCAGCATGGCTAATTGTAGTTTGTAACAGACACGTCGGAATCTTCGAGTTGGGCCTGCAAGAGAGAAAGCCATTGTACCTAATTGGCACTCTGTGTATCTCTGTATATATATAGCATTCGGGTAACTAACAAATTACAGAACGCGTGGGGGGAGAAGTTTAGCAATACTATACGGATAAATAAATGGCAGCTAAGTCATCCCAATTAATGCCCACTCCCACCTGCTGTCTGAGAAAAGGTGAGGGTGAATGTTCGTCCATCAAAGGGAATGGTGGCTTCGGTCGGCTCCCCTGCCTGGGCAGATGTCTGTGTCGGCAACACAGTTACCAGAAACTTTACACCTTTCTTGAACACACCTTTACCTTGGTGGGACAGACAAAGGAGACCTTCAACCTGGCACATACATGTAGCCAGCTAAGCACAGCTGTGCAGCTGTCGATCCCAACAAAAACTCACTTTTTTGTCTCGATTTCTCATATTTCACTTTCATAATGTTTTCGCTGGCATCTTCGTACGCACAGTTCACAGACTGAGGCCGCAGAAGAGCTACAGGTTAGTGCAGGGGTGGGCACTAGATGGAGCAGTAACTTACAGCAAAGGCCTGGAGAATGCTGGCCTTCAGCTCCTGGAATGACTTGTCTCTGCACACCACCACAACCTCCTCCTTCTCCCGCTCCAGACGGAAGTTGGCAAACCACGACCGCTTGGCCCTGCAATGGAGACGAGGGAGCTGTAGCACAGTGGCCGGGTTTGTCATAGCTGCTAGCCAGCTCACTCACATGGGAGGGGACCCATTGCTCTCGGGAACGGCCTCAGGCCCTGCTGTGGAGGGGGAAGGGTCAGTGAGGGAGGGCGTGTGTGCAGCCACAGTGGACACTCACCATCCATCCTACGTCGGTGGAAGCGTGGTGAACCCATGAAGTCTTTCACCTTCTTCGATAGCTTTCTCTTCCAGGGAGAGCTGGGAACCTGCAGAGTGGCAGACTCTCCTGCGTAGCTGGTCTTGCGGGAACGGGAGGTGGGAGGGGTGACGCTGGAGTAGGTGTAATAGCCTCCGGAGGAGGGGGAGTAGCTGGGGGTCTGGGAGGCACTGAGACGGGGGGAGCGGGGAGGGAGCTGGTCTAGGTTGGCTGAGCCAATAGATTGGGACCTACACAAGAGATAGGAATGATCATTCCTTAGTTACCAACAGAGACTGGTACACTAATGCCACTGCAAACAGAAAAACTGGGACCACCACATCAAAAGCAGTGCAATGTTGGGTGGTGGTACGAGTTTGATTTTGCTACAGCTTCAAATTAAGCATTTCCGACATATTTCAGGATCCTAAGTATTGAGGTCCTCACCTTTAGCTTTGTATCCCCAGCTAGTGGCCAACTATAGCTACTGAGGTCCCTCTATGTCCCCAGCTAGTGGCTGACTACTGAGGTCCCTCTATGTCCCCAGCTAGTGGCTGACTACTGAGGTCGTCGCAGCCCCAGCTAGTGGACAGCTCCTGCAGTCCTCGTGCTTCCCTCTGAGTCCTAGCCCCACACCCACACCTTCCTTATCCACACAGCTTGGGGAGGTACTTCCTGATTTTTTTTATGGTGGTGAGCGGTGGGTGCAGAAGGGCTTACCCTCCCCTCCCTAGCTACTGAGGTGCCCACATGTACCCTCCCCTCCCTGGCCACTGAGGTGCCCACATGTACCCTCCCCTCCCTAGCTACTGAGGTGCCCACATCCCCTCCCTGGCCACTGAGGTGCCCACATGTACCCTCCCCTCCCTAGCTACTGCATGTACCCTCCCCTCCCTGGCCACTGAGGTCCCCACATGTACCTTCCTCTCTGTATCCCCAGCTGTGGCAGTGAGGCTGATCGAGAGTCCACCCGCTTCCGAGGAGGGTCTGTTGGGAAGAGGGTGGGGTGATGAGTCAACGGAAGGAGGGGGTAGAGAGGAGGGGAACTGACCAAATTGCGATGAAATGCTAGGCACTTGATCGTCGGCCACACTAGGCTGGCGCTCCTTGCGTGACAGCAGCAAGAAGTAGATAATCTTCTCCTCATTTCTCCTGCAGGCAATTCAAGGGACAGTTTTCATATCTCACACTCCAGCTAACCAATAGAAACCCCAGTCATAGACTACTAGCCATTGGACGTGTATGGTCACTCACAGGAGCACACAATGACAGAGTGGAAGTATGCAATGATCGTGCAATTTTGAAACAGAGTTCCATGGTAGCTTACTACTTACATGAAGCCAAAGACAGAACCTACAGCAATGGTGACAACTGCCATTTAGTCATGCCACTGCCGACTAAGCTTGTCTCTACAGTGCACATGAACTTCAGCACCTGGTAGGAGCCTGGGGTACACTGACCCACGTCTCATTAGTGGTGTTTGTTGGCCCGTACTTTTGGCTGTCTGTCTGATCACTTAGCGGAAAGGATCAAAATACTTTTCAGCAAACGGCGACATCAAACTTCTTTATTTGATGTACTTGACGCATGTAATGAAACTATCATGTCTGTGGTTGTTGTACACTCCTACTGCTTCTTCCGATTCTCATGTCATTATCCACTTGTGACAGCATCTCTGCTCACCCGTTGTGTTTACAATCCGAAATACAGATAGCTTAAACAGTACTTTTGTGAGGGACTTTGGCAATATGGCCTTAAAGACTGGACGTGGATGATATATTGCCCACGAGGCTTTATAAGCCCTGCAGTATCCCCAAAATGTTCTCATATGGGGGGGGGGGGGGAGGAAATGACTTCATGAAAAGGAATAATTACATACCAATCTCACCCCTAGCTGGATAGGCGACACTAGTAGCCAGCTTGGACTCCCTTACCGTCGGCCTACTTACCGAATTGTAATAACTACACCTTCTCTCTTGAAAAGCAAAAATAGATGGTAGGCTGCATAGATGTAGTTGAAGCACTTACTGGTTGCTATGTGCATTTGTATATGTTGTGGAGGCCCTCACTATCAGAAATGTATTCATGGGTTAGTTGATACCCAAGAGGGTGGATTTCTAGAGTAGGAAGCCACAACAACAGGCGACTTCTGATGAGGTGGCTGTGGTGAGCAGACGGGTACCTCCCACTTCTCACAAACAACTAGCATCTCTGTCTCCCTCCCCTTCTATTACAGTATTGTGCCCAGACAGCCATGCCCTCCTGGCGAGGGACTGTCTCTACAGCTCTGGTCTCTAATACTTTCTTATCTGAAGGACAAAACAAGTGGCAGGAAACGAAATCATCGTGAATGTCAAAAAGTCGGCAAAAAAAGTATCAGAGAAGATAATGTAGCCATGGCTTACACCAGAGGCCCGAAGAGTACAGTCAAATTCCCCGACTTTACAAGAAGTAATCTATCTTGCTATCTGCTAGCTAAAAAGGTCTAAATGAAACTGAGAAGTCCAACATCTTTTCTTGCCAGCTAGCGGAATGACGCAGAGTGAATTGAATCACAGCTAGGAACCCTCGCTTACATTCTAGACCCACCGTGGCACATGACAAAATCTGTATGTCAAGCTAGCAGACATTTCTTAGGATGTGGCATGAGACTACCACTCACTCTGGGCTGAGCAGGGCCTGCATGAGAGCGTGCTTGTCCTTGAAGCAGCCCAGGGATGTCATGCTCTTGAAGACATCAGGGTCCAGGTCTGTGTGGGTCTCAATCGGGTGAGTCTGAAGAGGGCATGGGGGTGGAAGTCGTAAGGCACTACAGGGAAGGCTCCACCCTGACTCCACCCACCTGCACAGCTTCCTGCATGGGTGGCACTGGCTCCAGGTCGAGACGGTCTTGCTGCCTGCACACAGTGGAGTAGACGGAATGTCTGATTCTGGAAGCTATAGTTTACAGCTCAGAAAACAAGACGCTAATGAACAACAGGTACAGTGATAATGCTCGGATACATTAGCACATGCACTGGCAATGAGGTCAAAATGCAATCTCACCCTCTGAACCACGGATGCTTCATCACCTGATCCAGCTGAGGACAAGGGCAGGAAGGCAGTGAGTCAGGGGTGACTGCCGGGTCAGTCAATGGTGTGATGCGAGGGTGTGCTACTCACCGTAAGTCTCTTGCGTGGGTTCACCTCCACCATCCCCCTCAGTAGCTCCTGTGCCCCTGAGGGAATGTAGGGGGGGATGCTAAAGTTCCCTTTCTTCACCTTCTCAAGAAGAACACGCAGGTTGTCGTCATCGAATGGCAGTGCACCCTGGAAGGAGGCGAGAGTGGGGGGATGGGGTTAGGAAGGCTAGCACTGAAGGTGGCGATGCCTCTAGTACACTCACCACTAACAGGGCGTAGAGGATGACACCACAGCTCCACACGTCTGCCTTCCTCCCATCGTAGTGTTCCCCCTGGGGGAGATGCAAGTGGGTGGGGTCAGACACCAGAAGAGGTGGGGCTAGTCAATCCTTACCCTTATCACTTCAGGACAGGCGTAATGGGGGGAGCCACAGCTGGTCTCCAGTAGCTTCTCCCCGACCTGCAGTGAGGCCATGCCGAAGTCAGCCACTTTGATGTTCTTGTTCTCATCCAGTAGCAAGTTCTCTGGCTTCAGGTCACGATGGCTGCAGGCCAGAGAGGGATTGTGTGAACACAGTGTGAACAGGGAGCGAACACAACACCTTGCTACAGTCACAAGGAATTCACCATCAATTGGATACATACCAAACTTTATGCTTGTGGCAGAAGTCAACAGCTGACACTATCTGGCGGAAGAAACGTCTCGCCTATAGCATTACAAGCAGACATATGCCGTGTAACAATACCCTGTGAACAAATACCACAAGTTGAGCCTCACCTCTCTTTCTGATAGCCTGCCTTTTCTGACGAGGTAGTCAAATAGCTCCCCTCCCGAGACATGCTCTAAAACTAGATATCTGTAGAAGTGAGGGAGGGAGTGGGCTGTAGTTAGCGAGGGAGGAGTGGGTTGTAGTTAGTGAGGGAGGGAGTGCGAGAGGGTTGTAGATATTGAGGGCTATAGCTCAGGGAGGGGTGTGGGGGTTGAAGGAGGAGGGGGCACTATCAACTATGCCATGCTTACAGGTGTGTGTTGTTTTCATATACATCAAATAGGCCCAATACATGGAGGTGGTTGATCAGTTTCATGATGGCTATCTCTCGCTCCACCTGTGTGTGTGTGTGTGTGTGTGTGTGTGTGTGTGGTGGGGGTATGGGGAAGGACAATGTCAGGTTGAGTGGCCTGGAAACTAGGCTAGGTCCCACTTTGCTTTAAGGTCCACCCAAGGAAGCTCAAAACCACTTAGTGGTAATTTGTTGTTTACAAACAAATAAACAAAGGAACAGCTAATTTGATGCAGGGAAGTAATGACCCAAGCCAACAGTGCTGCAGGATACTATATAGTATCACGGAGATCTATAGCCACTGATGGTCCAGTAGTAACTCTTAGGAGTGACCTAGGATGCCCACTAGGATGGGTCTACATGTAGCTCACTACAGAGTGTCACTCCGCAGATGGACTATCTCGGAGGGATCAAATAACTAAGACAGATGCTGATCCACGTTGACAGGCAATGAGGCTCGAAATTAACACAATCATAATAGAATGTGGCCCCTGTAGGAGCTAACTAGCTTTCTTGTCACCAGCTATCAGTATCAGACAGCACTCAGCTTTCAGCCTCACCAATGAAACACCACCAGCCAGACACAACCCCATAGTCCAGTGCTTTCAGAACCACCCCAACACACACTCACAATGCTACATATCCCCGCCTCACTGTCGGGTGAGACACATCCCAACCTCACAGCCAGGTAGGACATATCCCAACCTCACAGCCAGGTAGGACATATCCCAACCTCACAGCCAGGTAGGACATATCCCTGCGTCATAGCCAGGTGGGACATATCCTTGCCTCACAGCCGGGTGGGACTATTAATGGACCACAGGCCCTGCACACCTTCCATACTAACATGTGCTCTACGGGTCAGCACTCACCTTCATGAGCACCGACTTGCTCAGTCGTTCTCTGTTAATAATCTTCACTGCGACGGTCTTTCTTGTGATGCAGTGAATGCCTAGCTTTACAAGCCCTGCAAAAAGGGGGTCAATTAGAACACATAATTTATGGCAACACCTCACCAATTTAATAGCTACATGTAGCAACCTTACACTCAACATCTACAGCATACTACCAACAGCACAACCGCCTATCACCACACTACACTACCCATCATGCGACACTAAGGAACGGAACGATAGTTAGCCTTCCCCCAATCATCCTCCTTCCCTACGCTCTGTCTCACCTGTTTGTCCCTTCCCCAACGTCCGCTGCAATAGGTAGGGACCTACAGCCCGTGTTGGTACGTCTTCCACTGCCGCCATTGTCCGTGAGGCGAAGTTTCTAGCTAGCTACAGGCGATGCCCAGCGATGATTCAATACCGTTAATACAGGGACGGCTCAGGGTGGTCCATGTACCGTATCGTTCTTTTTGAAACGGGAGATGTGAGGTTTCGGTCCACTGTCATATAAGAGACCTCCTCAAGGCTCCTGCTTATATACATGGACCAGTCACAGCTAGCTAATCCCAGCCAGTGAAGTACAAAGCAGGGAAGCGTATATGTCGATATCAAGCTCATGTCGCCGACGGCATGACGTCATAGATCCCGTCGCGCATGATCTGCATCTGGCGCGCGGGCGCCGCCTCCACAGCGGCAGCTGCAATTTGAGTACAGCAAGAATTGAATCTAAGGGGCAGGTTAGTGCACTTTATATATGATTGCGACAATGTTTTTATATATTTACACTCCCATGCACAGTGGAGAAGATGCCTATTACTCGCAAGGGAAAGAAGAGGTCAATTGGAGAGGCTATTGCTGACTCTGTGCATCCTAAACTTGATCCAACAACAGTAGAAGGCAGCAGCCACACTGACAGTCTGGACGAGGGTTCTCCACAGCAACCAGATTCAAGTGGGGAAAAAGGGAGGCAGCAGGCAGAGCCATGCCCCTCCCAGGAAGATCAGCAGGAGAACCCAGCCGTGGAGAAGGAAGACCATGATGATCTTGAGGAGGCAGCCACTGCAATAAAGAGAGCCAAAACAGAGCCAGCAAGGAAGGAAAAAGCGCCTTTCCCTGAGCATGACCACCAAAGCAAGGAAGTCACAGCCTCAGAACAATAGCCGCGAGAAGAGAACTGTATAGCAGTACTGAACTTCAGCCAGCATGAACATCATCTTACCCAGCTATATCCCATAATACATGTACACTAAGAGAATACACAGTGGCATTTAAACTCACTCAGTTCAATATTTGCTATAAGTCAGCACACAAAACAGGTACACACCCTGAGAATAGTGATCAGTATAATAATAATATGGCTATCAGAGAACACATACAATGAACACGGTAGATTCACACATAAAATCCCAGGCAGGCAAGCAATTGAGTGTTAACTTACAGCTAACATAATATCCAAGTGAGTCCACATACCACAAGAAATATATTGCAGTGAACAATGAGGCTATCTCACAGAGTCTGCTAACCTTTCCCTAGCAAGTTCTAACAGAGGCACGGGGTCTACAGTGCTGGCCTGGGGGGTCAAGCAGGCTGCTTCTCCCCCATCTACACAGTTCACCACCCCACTGCCCTCCACTATGTGGTGCTCATTACGAGTCAGCGAGTTCAGTTTAGTACTGTGTATAGTCTGAAAGGTGTCTGATTCACTACTGGGCTTTCTGGTAGGTGTTCCAACACCACAGCTCTGTGAGTCTTGGCAGACGTTGCTCCCTACGCTGGCACCATCTTGCTGAGGACCACCGTGACTACCCTGGGGCTGGTACTTGAGATCTGGGCCCGGCGTGGGCTGGGTTCGCTCATTCAGTTCCGGTGCCGGTGAACTGTATTGCAACACTTCCCTCAAATGTCTGTTCTCATACTCCAGCTTGGCCAGCCTCTCCATCATCTGCTGGGAGGAGCTGTCCTCCACCTGTGCTGCCCGGTACATCACTGCTGCCATGTTGTACACCTGGTCTGTGCGCTGCTGTAGCTCCTACAAGGCCAGAGACAATTCCTGACGACAACTCAATCGGTATGTACACCAGCCCCTAACCCTGGCTTCCATGCACAGATGATCAGTTGTTCCCTCAAATTCTGTGCTTGGAGGTATTTGCACAAAAGCTGCGGCTTACCTCTGCTAGGTGGTCTTGAGATAACATCCCTTCCACTTTGTCCGTGTTCATGAACGTACTGACCTGGAGCAAAGTAAAGGAAACCCCAGAGCCAAGCGTAAAGATTTGAGTGGATGTATGCATGGCTATCACAAGTTATGGCTACTTCTCCATACATAGTATAAGTCACCTCCTACTGAAAGTTGTATATATATAGCTCACAGGGTGATCCAGTTACAACTACAATGTATAACCCTTTACTTTGGCTTCTGTAGCAATAGCTCCAGGCTCAAACCTATTGGTTCAGTTTTGATACACCCACTGGTCATGCGCATTCTCTGTGTGTGCATGTGATTGCTGCCTCTGGTTACCAGTTCATTATGCTGTGTGCTCTATTATCTGTGACTGCAGAACCATCAGTTAACTCTTTGGACGCATTTATGTGCCCATATAAAATGGAGAAAACCATGTACTTTATATTAATGCTTGTATAAAAAGCCCATATAAAGTCACATAAGCCTTATGGATGTATTAAAACTTGGCTTGGAAAGAGACACCTGGCAAAGAAGCGTTGATGTAAGGGTGCCTGGGACCACATAAAAATTATCAATACTGTAGAGCTAGGTAGCTTAGAACTAGTCTGCCTGGCTTCTTTTTGGAAGTGAGTCGGTTTCTTTTTCTCAAGCTGACTGGTTATCGGTGAGCAAAGCCTTGTGTCCACACACAAGCTCTTGTGTATACAATAGAATCAGGATAGCATGGGATGATTAATAGGCCAGTTGCACGCAAATTCTAAGGAATTTCATTACACGCGATTGGCGTGATGTCACATCCGGTTGCTGTTTTGCTACCACGTTAAGCATGGAAGTGAATGGTGAAATTGGCAGGTAAGCAGTTTAAAACTCTCACGTGCCTAAAACTATACCGTTTATCCTATTTAAGTGAACATAGCGATAAACTAGTGCATAAAGACGCTAGAAGAGTGAGAATCGGTTGAAGTATGCACGAGATTGAGGCGGTTTGTCGGAGAATGCCTGTATCGTGTGTGGAAATAATTCGAGTTAGGATCCAAGCGTCTCCTTTCACCAATTTCTAGATAGAAGAAAAGATTGGTTAGCATGTTTGGGATGGATGGGAGCCAGCTGGGATATAATTGGGCTCTTCTACACTTGTGGATACGGCAAAATCACGTCGTTCTCGTTCATACTTCAACCAATTCTCACTCTTCGAACACTGTCTCTGGCTAGGCTCACTTAAATAGGATAAACGATAGTTTCAAACTGCTTACCTGCCAATTTATTCATTCACTTCCATACTAACGCGGTAGCAAAACAGCAACCAGATGTGACGTCACCTACGTAAATTACAACTGATGATCATTCCATGCATACTTTAGCTTGCGTGCAACTGGCCTATTGTGAGTACATACAAGTGCAGTGGTAGCAGCAGTAGCTGCCACCTATACCTCAAGATACGTAGCACCAGGAAACATGTTTGTTTCTAGATTGGCCCAGTAATGCTTAACCAATACTGATACTGAATCACAGCAAGATTATGCTTGACTTGCGTGTACCATCCAGACAGACTGCTAAGTGGGTCTCCAATGTACCCATGTAGCTCTATACAAGTCTGCAGTATTGGTAAAACAATTGGGTTTCCCACTCTGTGAGAAGACTGACTGGTACTGGCCTGACCTGCTGTCGATATTTGGTCATGATCATCTCCAGGGCCGCCTGGTGTTCCTCCAGGAGTGTACGCAGCTCAGAGTTGTCATGCTGCAGCTGTTTGATGTAGCTGAACTCAATGTTGGGCAGCCGCACTCGACTCTGGTCCCCTCCATTTAGCTGCTGGATACACTCCCGATACTGCACAAGAAAGCAACACACCTTTAACCACAGTGAATAGGGCAATGAACTAGAAACAGCAAAGGTACTAGGGGTGGTCAGTCTCGTATGCACTGTAGCCAGAGATATGGCTGAAGGTGCAGTCATGAGTGGCTTTGACCTCGGATATGTCCAGTTTACTAGTCACGGCAAAACTATGGACTGTATCCTCCCAGGGTAAGTCCCACCAATCAAACTATAATGGTGTTTATTTACCTGATTACTTAAGTGTTCAGAGAGTAACTAGTATTAAGTGGACAAACGGGATACTGATGATCAAAGACCTCGTCCTCTTAGGCCTCAATCTATAACAATTACTGTGGCATGGTGTGGTTGGTACGACACTCAGAAACCCTATCATGACAGTAGCTATAGAAGTACGAAACTTTGCAACGTATACATTTGATCATGTTTGAGACTTACAGCAATAGCCTTCCACTCAAACCTGATTAGTTTGAAGCTTAATCAGTTTAGTGCCCCAGAAACTCCATGTCATAGCTGTCCAGACTCCCCCTCCCCCCTCCACTGGTGAATGCATGTGGCAGGAAGCCAAGGATCTAATTACTGCTCACCTAACATGGAGCTGGAGCCCAAACTGAAGATAGCCTTAACCCATGAATGCACACGCACTATTACCTGAGCCCTATCTGGCTCTAGCGACTGCCGCTAGCAGCCCTCCCCACCATGCCCTTCCCTCCCCCTCACCCAACCCCCTTACCTGTCTCATGGCCCGAAGCTCTTCCTGTAGAGACTCACACTGCCTGAGGAGCTCCCCCGCAGCACTTTCATTTGTTTCAACCTTCCCTGAGAGCTCCCGCGCCGCACCGAGTAGCCGCTCCATCGTTGGGAACTAGCCGGTACGACAAATTTCGAGATTTAGGCTCTTGTAAAGGGTTCTTGGTTGTTACAATCGTTGACGGTCTATGCTAGTTTCGTTTCTCGCTAAGTCGTAGCTTTGACTGTCCTAGACCTTAACATTTCGCAAGAACAGCCAAGGTCTCTTTAACTACCCCCGCCATTTTTTTATCTTGACTCAAATTCACGTGCGTAAAATCCGATCAATTAGAACAAAATCTGCCAAAAAAACAACAAACCGTATACCTGTTTAATATGTGCACACAAACAAAAAACAACTTTTGTACAATCATGTGTGTGTGTACGTATGAGTAAAAGCACTCATAGCTTGTGCATGGCTGCAAGCACAATAATCGTCACCACAACAGCCAGAATCACAAGGATAATGATAATACACAAAGTCCAGCACTTGCAGCTCTTCAAACACATCTTCCTTTTCAGTCTTGTTGCACTGACCCTGAACTGTGCTGAGCTCTGCAGGAGGCTGTCGGAGCGCTCTTGGATGTCCTCCAGGGCCTCTCCTCTTTGGATAACCTTCTCAATGTTCTCTGTCATGATACCCTTGACCTCATTCACCTGGAGGCAAGGGAGCCCAGATATTCATTAGCTGTGTTAGCAAATGATCTGAGCAGCAAATGTTACAGGCTTCTAGCCAGGAAATGGCATAATCTATGTACTCTGGTTTGTCTGTCGTGAGGTCTGTTTGCTCAGACAGCTAGTGCAGGTGCTTCACTACCTGGTACCCTCGCCCTGTTCCCAGGCTCTTGTGCAAATTATGTTCATGCACGGAGAGAGCCTGGAAACACGCCAGGCGTCCACTGAGTATTTTTACAAATTTGAATGGAAGAAGTTTAACACAAAGTAAACACACAAATGAAGCTCAACTCTTCCTGAGTACAAAACGTGTTTGGCATAAAGGGTTGCAGACATATGGCTTCAAATGTTTACGGTAGTGAGGGATAATGTGAAAAAGGTAAAATGTTGAGGTATAATCGCAATCATACTGAAGGTTCTAAACAAGTGCTACATATACCAAAAAGTCAGCCCTTAACTCAAAACTTTGCCGCGAAAAGAAACCTTTGCCTATCGAAATTCATGTTTTCTGCAAGCATCTTCAGGTTCCTTGTGAGTTACAACTTTCAACTTAGGTCAAAATTGACACACCACCTTTACTACCTTCCCAAACATCCCCAAATTAGGCGTATTATGGAGGCAGTAGAATCCTGTTTTTTTTTACTAATTGAACCACAAATTATAGTAGACATGTCAGATTACAATGTAGGAGATGAGCCAAACATACTGTCTTTCTCTGCAAGCACAATATTTTTAAACATTATAATGTACTGTACGGCGGAAGCAAAACTTGGTATGAGGTACAGCAAAAGTTGGAAGGTATGGTTTTTCTATACTCAGCCATAATATGTGTCCATGCACTGTGCCTTGACTAACATAATAGGATTATAGGACTCAACAGCATGTAATATTAAGTGTTGAAGCATTCACCTGAGACTGCAGGGTGGTGAGGTGGTCACTACTAGAGTAGCGGTGCATGAAAGACTCTAGCACTGAAGAGAACTCCCTGCGTAGGGCGTAGGGCCCAGCAATGGCCGCCCGGGACTCTAGGCGTGATGATACCAGCTGCCTTTGGAGTTCAAAGAGATAACCATAGGCCACGTTTCGGTCGAAGGTAGCCTCAGTGACACAGATGAAGCTGAGCCCATCAGAGACAACACAGTGGAAGAGGTAGGTTCCAGACTCATAGCTGATCTTGGTGTCTGCAGTTGGCAGGCGCTCCAGCACCGCCTGCGCCAGAGATTCAAAGTTCCCACTCACGTCGGCATGGTCACACAGCACCACACTACGGCGGGCCAGCAGAGCATAGTAAATGGGCATCACAGCAGCTGCAAAAGAGAGCAAGCAATATGGCTGCTCAATTACGTAAAGAAGGGATTTCCGGACAGTGGGGGTTGAGGGTTTAGGGTTAGGGTTCTAAAGGGTGAGGAGCAAAGAGAAACTATACTAGGGGCATGGGGTAAACCATCAAATCAGACAAAATATACCTTCGGAACGTTCTCATTCTGAAGGTATATAATGCTCATAGATAGATAATATATACCTTCAGAACGTTCCGAAGGTAATGTGGTCGGCTTCCATATAGCTGACTCAGCAAACTATAAATGCGTAGGCTATACTTCATCTATTCGTAGTGCTCACATTCGATCTGAGTTGGCTATACTCAACCAGTTCAAAGTTCGACTCTCCTTTTCGACTTTTCTCAGTCCAGCCACTGCCCGGGCACTGCACTGGTAGCTAACAGCCAACGGATCTCCTTAGGTCTCGGGTCATGTGCGTGCTGGATTATAATGATGTAATCACTGCAATGTATATCACGTGATCGAGCACATGGCTCTTTCTCGGACAAAATAGTTCAAGATGGGTCGCATGCACGCACCAGGGTAAGTTTTAGCAGCACCATTACTTATTACTACTGCTGTTAATCCACCATCGAACCTACACCTGGATAGAGTAGGAAATGGTTGTGTGGGAAAATTAGCCGTGATTGTCTGTTCTCTTTTCAGCAAGGGACTGTCTCAGTCAGCATTGCCATATAGAAGAACTGTGCCAACTGTACGTAACTTACTTTTAGGTGTGTGCATTTCTGATATTAAGTGACTATGTTTGACCTGCTCACAGTGGTTGAAGCTGACCCCTGAGGAAGTCAAAGAGCAGATCTATAAGTTGGCCAAGAAGGGTCTTCGACCTTCTCAAATTGGTATGATGTTTAGTTGTGTTGTGGTGAAATGGTAGCTTATCTCCACTGGACCACATAGGGGTGATTCTGCGAGATTCACATGGTGTGGCTCAGGTGAAACTGGTAACTGGTAACAAGATCCTGCGGATTCTGAAGTCAAAAGGTTAGTACTGCTGATGTTCACACCGGCTGTAAGCTAACATGCTTTGCCATTTTTTGGCAGGCCTTTCTCCTTCTCTTCCTGAGGATCTCTACCACCTGATCAAGAAGGCGGTGGCCATCCGCAAGCACATGGAGAAGCACAGGAAGGTTAGTATGCCAGCTGCAGCCAGCGAGGATGGTTTTGGCAAATACCCTTTCCCAGAAGGTTTTTGCTCCTTGAGGATCATGTTACTGCTCCGAACCTACAATTGACTATAGACTTTTGGATGTATTAGGCATACTGCTTTTCGTCCAAAAGTCTATAGTCAGTTGTAGTTTTTGCAGTTCCAGATAACCTCACAGCATGTAAATTTCAATTTGGGACGTACCCTATGGGGGCATGGCTCCATGTGCATTATTTTCCCAGCCCCACTGATGAATCGCACATGAAACACTGTTGGTGATAGGTTTAGTAATGTAATGTTGGTTGGTTTTCCACAGGACAAAGACTCCAAGTTCCGTCTTATCCTTGTGGAAAGCCGTATCCACCGCCTGGCCAGGTACTACAAAACCAAGAGAGTGCTGCCTCCCAACTGGAAATAGTAAGTTACAGCTGCAATCTGACACCTGTTTAGCTGCTATTGCAATGCTCCTCCTCCTCCTGCAGTGAGTCATCCACCGCTTCTGCACTAGTAGCATGAGAACTGAATCCTTACTTGTACTTGTTGAACCATACATGTTATTAAGAACACCTGTATAAGAATGAAGTGGTTCGTCACAATTTTATGAATACACTTTTTGAAGAATATAAAGTTGGCAGCCCTCTAGTTGGCTCTTCTCAGCTACATGATGTGTGCTCATTCTGGTTGCAGAAGTCTGGGGTTTCCGTGTGGTGGCCACTGTACCCACCTCGCTGGCAGCACTCAAGGTGTACATGGGGACAAAAGAGTCTAAACTGGCATATCTCGGCTGCATAACGCCTAGGACTCCATAGTGTAGCCTTGTTCTCAGACTCTCTCCATGCAAAGAGTAACACTTGTCTTTTTTTGGGTGCATGGGGAGAACCTGAAAATGAGGCAATCAGGTAGTGTATAGCTAGCAGTAAAAATGTATTACAGTACAGCAAACAGTACTGACAACAATACGTGATTAGTGAACAGCAGGGTGTACGCGTGTGCGTGGACATGAGTGGGCAGAGGACAGGAGCGTCAAAATATCAAAATTAATGTGTGGAGTGGAAATGCCTCAGCTATCAGAAGTTCTCTGTTTCTTTGCTGGTGGTTCTGTGGGGGATGGCAGACTGCAGTGAGAGGTGCTGACAGCACAATTTGAATGATGGCTTACCGCCACTGTCTTCTGTATTGGTGGGTGGCTGAAGTGGGTGCTTGTGCTGGTGACGGTGTGGTGGATTATCACCTGTGGACATGGGAGGGTAGTGTGGTGGGGGATGGGAAGGGTAGGGGTAGCCATGCATAGCCTGGTGCTGCTTCATCTCAGCTCTCCACCTCTCCACCTGCTGTGGAGTCAAGCCACTGTGCTCTGGAGGAGGAAGGAAATGGTTAAGGACACTTGGCAGTAGGATTAGCAGACTGACAATAGCATCAAGTAGACACCGCTAACCAGCACTATGCATATACTGAGGAGGATAGTAGGGCATCCTGTTGCCATAATAACCAGCATAGTTGGGGTTCATGTGTGCAGCAGCTCCGTTGTGTTTCTCAACCTCAAAGTGCCTAGAGGTGAAGGGCTGTGGGGGGTACATCTCTGGAGGCATCATGTGTGGCGAGGGGTGGTAGTACGGGTGCATTCGTGCCAGCTCAGCCTCACTGGGATAACCATTCTGGAATTGAGGACCCACGGCATAGGGTAGTGGGTGGTGTGAGTAAGGTGGGAGGGGTCCTCGTGGAACCATTCCTGCCTTCTCAGGGCTAGTGCCTTTGTTTGTGGTGCCCTTGTCTACTTCTGGATTGTCGCTGGTCGGCAGCTCACTGGCCATGCTCACAGAACTTTGCTTACTGACACTGGCAGATGGTTCACTGGACTTGTCACTACTCTGTTCACTGGGCCCATTTTTAGCATCTGGCTTTTCAGTATGCACCTGCCCTGAGCTGGCTTTCTCTTCACTAGGCTCACTGGTAGCTTCCTGCTCACCAGCAGCCCTCTGTCCACTGTGCTCATCTGCAGTATTGTGTTCAGTACCTGACTTTGGCTCTTTAGCTTCAGCCGTTTCAAAGGGAGCACTGTCACTATCGACCTTCTCTGTCGTGGTAGTGTCTCCCTCTTCCTTGCTGGTCTTTGCAGTCTTCGCAGCTTGCTCTTCCCCCGCCTCAGATGTGCTGCCTAGCCCCAGGGCATGTTTTCGAAGTGAGTCTTGGGAGTCCGGTATGTTGCTTCCACCTAGAGATGATGGTGGAGCGTGGCCCAAGAGAGCAGTGAGGTCTCATTGTAGGTGCATATAATGGGTACACAGCAACCTACCATGCTTTGTTTGGGGCTGCTGTATGTTTCCATGGTGATGCTTCTGCTGTTGCATCATGGCATACCGCCTCCTCATCTCCATTTCTTGCCAGTAGCGCTGTGGGTAAGCATCAATTAGAATAGTTATCACTGCCCAGTGGTCTAGTCTTGTACTACTACAAACAGTTGGGTTGCTAGGGACAGTGGTTTCATGCAGTGTGCTCAAAATAAAAAAAAAGCTGAAACTCTACCCTCCATTCTTGGCAGTTAAAGCTTCCAAAAATTGGAGTTGGTAGTTGCTGCTGACATTAGTGTGCTCTAATTAGATATAGTGCAGGTATGCCCTTGCGTATTGCAGGATACAGCAATGTTCTTAGCCAAGAGGGAAGAGACTAGAGGAGGTATTGCGCATAGCCCACCTGTCTGGCCGCTGCCTCTGAGTGCCCTGGATGGCTGGGGTGGGGAGGGGGGTGCTGGACGGAATGATGGTAGTGTGCCATCTGCTGCTGCCAGGCATAGTATGCCTCCTCCCGGCTGTGAGGCTGTGCCTGGGGGTGTGGGGGAGGGTGTGCTGGGTGGTGTTGAGAGTGAGGGTAGGGTGGGGGGTGACCATAGCCGTGGTAGTGGGCATATGGATCTTGTAAGTGATGGGGTCCAGCCATGAACTGGTGATACCTGGTGAGGCAGAGGGGCTGCAATATGACAAACAGAGCTACAATGTACATGTAGTACTCCTACTGACAGACACCGACCTGTATGCAGCCTGTCTCCCCATGTCATAGGCATTTGGTGGAGCTCCATACCCTGTAGGAGTGCCTCCTTCCTTCTCCCTCTCACTCCCCTCCTGCACTGCTGACTCTTGTCCCTCCTCTGTCTTTCTGCCTGGACCTGCCTCCTCCAAAGCGGGGCTGCTGGACAGTCGTTTCAGAGAAGGACTGCTTGGCTGTGGTGCTAGTGCAGGGCTGCTCGACTGCCGTTTCAGAGATGGACTGTTTGGCTGCTGCACTAATGCGGGGCTGCTGGACTGCCGCTTCAGAGACGGACTGCTCGGCTGTCGTGCTAGTGTGGGGCTGCTTGGCAGGGCAGGACTGCTGGGCTGTCTCTGAGCTAGCGGGCTCATGCTCAGTCTTTGGGCCAGTGGACTGTCTGTTAGCCTCTGCGCCAGAGGGCTGTTCGACTGACTGTCAGACATTGGGCTAACTCTGCGTTGCTCATCTGCTCCAGAAGTTGCAGTGTGTGGTCCATGAGGAACATGGTGTTGTCGTAGAGGCATGGCAGGGGGCATACCGTGTGGCCCTTGAGGTAAACCATGTGGTCCTGGAGGCATTCCATGTGACCCTGGAGGCATTCCATGCAACCCTGCAGGCATTCCATGTGACCCTGCAGGCATTCCATGCGACCCTGGAGGCATACCATGCGATCCTGGAGGCATTCCACGCGATCCTGGAGGCATTCCAAGCGACCCTGGAATCATGGCATGTGGAGGCATACCGTGTGGTCCTTGAGCCATGCCATGTGGCCCTTGAGGCATGCTATGAGGGCCTTTGGGAGCTGGATTGCCAGACTGCTGCCGATGCATGAAGGCTGGGTGCTGCATCATATGTGGGGGCATGTGAGGGGGGCCAGGGTGACGGAAGTGACCCATTTGGGCGTTCGGATAGTGGTTGGGATGAGGGTAGGGTGGGTACATGCCAGGGGAGTCCGGAGGAGGTCGCATGCCTTGGGGTGAGTAGGGCGGGGGCATTCTGCTGTAGGGTGGGCGGTAACCCATCTCAGGAGGAAAGGGTGGGCGCATTCCATACTGCTGCCGTAGGTAGTGCTGATAGAGGTGAGGGTTAGGCTGAGGGACAGGGAATGGGGGACGTGGCAGGGTCAGCTTCTGTCCTTCAATGGCAGGTTTGATGGTGTGCTTCTTAGGTTTCTTCTGACTGCCCTCGTACGACTCATCACTGCAGGGAAGAAAGAAGCCCCATGAGCTCAGACCGCAGGGCAAGTAGTGACTGAAGCACAGGTACAGTAATGTGCATGTCTTCTAGATGAGTAACACAGCAGCGATACTGTAAGTTTACCAATGTAAAATAGTTAGAATCTCAGTAGTAAAACTCCTACCACTATCATAGCTTCAAGAAATACAAACAGAATCTCCTGCCTCCCAATTCCACACTACCAAGCCAGTGTTTTTGTACTGCATATCTTCTGCAATGCTATTAGCTACACGTGATGCAATATGATGTAGGTTGCAATCTCCTCTGTTATCAAGCGATGGGCTTAGCCATGCCCACCTCCCTTACCTCCCCGAGTCACTCTCCTCTGATGAGCTCTCTGAGGTGAGCTCTGGTGTCTTGCAGGCAGAAGGGGAGCGGCTCTCTCGCCGACGACCACGTTTCTTAGAGGCAGCTTCCTCTTCCTCTCCACTGAAGTGCTTCTTGGCTAGTTTGTGGAAGGCCTCTTTGGAGTCTACTGCCAGCTCAGTGTACTCACTGTCTGACCCATTATAGTCCGCACAGTTACTGAAGATACGCTCAACGTCCTCCATGAACTGGACGGGAGGATGGGTGGGAAGGGATACTCACAATATAACAACACTCTCAGTAGCCCATCAAGCCCCACCCACTCTGGACCTAGCCCCACCTACCTCCTCCTTGGTGTGGTACTCGCTGGCCTCTAGCTTCTTCTCAACTGTGACGTAGTCCATAGGTTTTTCGACTATCTCAAAGTAGCCCGGGGCAATGGCCTCCGTCACTGGGTCCTCAAAGATCCAGCTGTCCTCCAGCTTACGGAGTCCGGCCAGGACTACAGGGGGCACAACCTTCCACTCACATACACTCACTAATAAAAAGAACAAACTGGAGATGCTAACAGGTGACTCTACCACTGACCATAACACAAAGCTACATGTAGGCTCACTTTTAAACATGGCGGTGTACAGGTCTGTGTCCCTTTCCTCTGCCAGGAGCTCCCAGGCACGCTCAGCCATCTGCTGGGACTCTGTCACCAGTTCCGCTGCCTTCCGTGGTCCAGACAGCTCCCCGCTGAGGGCCCGAGACCAGTTCTCCTCCTCCTCAATCCTCTGACGCTTCTGTTCTTCCTCTCGTGCTGTAGAGGGAGGAAGGCAGGGTGTGGTCAGAGAAGGCAGGAAGATGGATGTCACACAGAGTGTGCGTGTGAGGGAGAAGGGGTAACAGTAGAATGGAGTAGTCAGTTGGTCAAGAAGCCTACTGCTGCTGAAGATGGCTCTGTTGTATACAGTAAGGGCAATTCCAGCTACATGTAGTGGTACACCAGTCAGCTTATTACATGTACCTATATATCGATATCATTTGTAGTGCTAACAATGTATTGCTAAAGCTACCGAGAGGATCAATGTCTTCAAAGTGATAGCTACAGTCTGCAGAACCCTTTGAAGTACTGAGGATGAGGCATGAACATGCTTCTGCATGACCACACTATTGGCGTTGGTGCCTACTGCTGTTCAAGCCTACTGCTGTTGGTGCCTACTGTGGCTAAGTTCTTGTCACCTTTCTCTAGCAGTGACTGTGGAACCTGACACAGACCGGGTATGTTCAACATTACTGCCAGATGCCTATTTATTACAAGAGACAACTGTGCTATAAGAGACAAATGGCGTAGGGTAGAAATAACGTAGAATGTAGCTTTGAAATACGTACTGTAGCATGTTTAATGTATAAGTACCGTATAGCGGGAAATTTTCACTGGGAAATTTTCGCCAAAGCCAATAGTGTAGTATTGCGGAAAAACTTCGCCAGATCTATTTTCGCGCACACGTGATTGGGCGAAATTAAATTCTACGTATACAAAATGGTGTCTCGTACGTGGATGCTGTCTTCAAACTTGTGACGCACGAACAGTCAGAGCTCTGAATACGTCTACCACACATTTTTACCAAGGAAGGCTTACTGCAGCTCCCAGGTTAGTAGAGGTTGTGTAGCCTATGTGTAAGTAGAGATATGAGTGCTAAATATCGACGGCACGATCGAGCGATGCACATGTAAGTGAGTGTGAGTGTGAGCATCAGGGAGCTCTCCGTGACGCGACAGAACCTGCATCTAACGTAGCAAAGCCACAGTTGACGGTATTTGACAACTTGTTCATGCACTGCTGACTTTCGCATCAAACTTCATTGGTCAAATTTTGCACCCGATAAAAATTGTAACTGACAAAATTTCCGCCCGCCGGTTAAAATTTCGGCGCTTGAACCGACTGGCGAAATCGGCGAAATTTTACCCCTGGCGAAAATTTCCCGCTATACGGTACATTCATATTACATACTACATATACTATAGCGTAAAATCTACAGCTGAAATTAGAGTTTCAAGTAAGAATGGCTCATGCGAGGAGAGGATAATGCTGTACTGTGCATAGGCGATCTTCACCATGACAGTGTGATCACTGCATCGGAGCGCACAAGGAGTTGTATAGACTTTGGATAACCTCACCACAAAAGCTCTTCTTTGCGCCTAATTCGGTTGTAAAACTGGAGTTGCTTCACCTTTGGCAGTGGCGTCACATGCATCATCTACTGTCTCTGAATCATCCAGGCTACAACTTGTAACTACAAACTCTCCAACACTCAGCACATTCAAAGTACAGGGCAGGTAAAGGGTTTATCACTAGAAGTTTGTCCTGAAAATTTTGGTACACTGAGCCACAATTTGCAGTGGAGTACTGGTCCCCCTGGAACAAAATTTCGGTAAAAATGGTCTGCCTATGGAAAATGGTCTGGCCATAGAAAGTAGTCCTCACACAAAAAAAATGTTCTGCACGTCACAAGGATGGTTCAGTCTTCTGGTGGTTGTCATTGTTCTGCAGAAGGTGCTACATTACCTCTCCCAGAGCTTATGTAAGTCAATGCTTTTCCCACAGACTGTTTTAATACATGTTACTGTTGACTCTATACTGAACCTCCGGAACTCCAGCCCATTTCAGCATCGACACTGAAAGCCAAGGCAACCCTATTTCTAATATCAATATTCCACTACTAGTGAATTCAACAGGTTTTAGGTGCTGTACACTTTGTGGTTACCGTGGTATGAGCTAATTCAGAGTCGGAACACTGCCACTCAGGCTATTTAGTTACACAGCTGCTTCCTACATGGACATGTACCTGGAGACATTCTCTGATGCCTTTCAGGCTGAGCTGTATCCTTTTAGTCGCATTTGTATAGCACTTGTGTGCACAGATCATTGTTCCAAGTAAATTTCAGTGGTCCAGGGGGACAAAATTAATGGCCTCGCGCTGTTTCTCTCCTATAGTACTAGAGGGGACAAATCGTGTACCCTATACTACAGGCAAACACCCAAACTGCGTAATGCTCTTGCCCCCCGGGGTCGGGGGAGTGTGTGACTAACATCCCAGAAACGTTAGCTGAATTCTGAGCACATATGCCGTGATTATTGGCCTCGCTGTGCTCAGTAATCAATGTCTTCAAAGTGGTAGCTACAGTCTGCTGTGTACCAGCTTCTCTTTGAACTACTAACTACACGTATGTACTTACTCAGGCAAGTGCTGGCTTTCACATGACCATAGCATTGGTCACATGACTATAGCGTTGGTCACATGACCATAGCATTGGTCCAGTAGGGCATAAGGTACATATTTCCTCTCACCTTTCCTCCTCTGCAATGCATCTTCTCTCCGTCTCTGTCGCTTCTGCTCTACCTCCTCCTCTTGCACACGTAGCTCCTCTGCCAGATGCTTGCGCAGCTCCTCACGTTGGAACTCTCTCTCCAGAGCCTCCAGCCGCTCCTGAGGGGACAGCCACACTGTCACCCTACCACTCTACTTATGGCAGACACACACTGTCACCCTACCACTCTGCTTATGGCAGACACACACTGTCACCCTACCACTCTGCTTATGGCAGACACACACTGTCACACTACCACTCTGCTTATGGCAGACACACACTGTCACACTACCACTCTGCTTATGGCAGACACACACTGTCACCCTACCACTCTACTTATGGCAGACACACACTGTCACCCTACCACTCTGCTTATGGCAGACACACACTGTCACCCTACCACTCTGCTTATGGCAGACACACACTGTCACCCTACCACTCTGCTTATGGCAGACACACACTGTCACCCTACCACTCTGCTTATGGCAGACACACACTGTCACCCTACCACTCTGCTTATGGCAGACACACACTGTCACCCTACCACTCTACTGATGGCAGACACACACTGTCACCCTACCACTCTACTTATGGCAGACACACACTGTCACCCTACCACTCTGCTGATGGCAGACACACACTGTCACCCTACCACTCTGCTTATGGCAGACACACACTGTCACCCTACCACTCTGCTTATGGCAGACACACACTGTCACCCTACCACTCTGCTTATGGCAGACACACACTGTCACACTACCACTCTGCTTATGGCAGACACACACTGTCACCCTACCACTCTGCTTATGGCAGACACACACTGTCACCCTACCACTCTGCTTATGGCAGACACACACTGTCACCCTACCACTCTACTTATGGCAGACACACACTGTCACCCTACCACTCTGCTTATGGCAGACACACACTGTCACACTACCACTCTGCTTATGGCAGACACACACTGTCACCCTACCACTCTGCTTATGGCAGACACACACTGTCACACTACCACTCTGCTTATGGCAGACACACACTGTCACCCTACCTACGGCAGATCAGGCTCAGGTACACTGTTGCACTAGCACCCTAGCTACAATCTATGGTACGTGCCTAGTGCTCTTTTGTGGGAATAGGATTAAGTGCTCCTCACTTCAACAAGAGCTGCTAACCTGATCATCCTTCTGAGCAGCCTTGAGAGCGATGCGATCAGAGGTGCGGCGAGGCATCTCAGCCAGTATCTTCTTCTTAAAATCCCTCTCTTGCTGCTGGAGCAGCCACAGCACGTCTGGCAGCAGCAACTCCAGTGAGCGCAGGAGCCGGCGAGGCTCTGCCCCCTTGGTTCCCTCCAGAGAAGCCACCAGCTCCTCCCACTCCTCAGTGGTACTGCAGGCAATCTCCCACCCTGTGGAGCTGGGGGCAGAGAGGAGTCAGAGTCACTCAGTTGGGACTGCTTCTCCCTAGCACACAATGTCATAATCACATGTAACACAGTTGAGGGAGCTTGAGCGAGTGTTGGAGTATACACAGTGGGCATTCCAAAACAGTGGCCAGTGCTTAGACTCGTTCCCAGGCCTCCCCACTCCGTGTGTGTTATGTAATGCGAGCGAGAGGAAAGCTGGGAAAAGGCCTGGTATCACGTATCACCTACCAGGGTAGACCCAATCAACCGGCTGACTGCACACTTTAATCTTGCTGCCATATAGTTGTGCAAGCTAATAAAGAAGTAGACAAGAGTTGTTAACTGCTCCTAAAGTTAGACAAGCGATGATTGTGAGTTACTGACGCCTCTAGAACTCCAGGAATCGGGAGGTAGACAGGGAGCAGCCTAACTGTAGCGATCGAAGGGTATAAAAGAATGCAGGACTATGTCTGTTATCCATCTTTCAGGATAGAAATCATTATGCAACACGGCCATAAGCTTACCTCGTGCCCGCACTGGTCTGCTAAAGTTCTGCCGCTTCAGTTAAATCTCGCTACATGTACAACTCTCGCTTAGTCTTTCACTAACTTACAGTTCAGCCTTGAGTCTAGCCTTCTGCTATAACTCAGAAACTTTGTTTGTGTAGAGTGGGTAGGGTGGCAAGATCACACAGCCGATGGGGGTGGGATGTGTACTCAACCAGTCAATTGGCTCTACCCTATGAATGATACCAGGCCTTCCCCGCTTTTCATACTGCAAGCAATAAAAGCTGGGCAGAGGTCTGGGAGCGAGGCTAGCCAGTGCTCAGCTGCTCTGTGGTCTCTGCAGCCTTGCTGATGACTGTATGGGCTAATCAGCCAATTGCCAATTGCCAATCCCTCATACTGACAGAATACCACTAAAAATTTATATGCATCCATGGAGTACAGTGTACATGTACATAATTACAGTGTGCAAAAATAGATCGCCAAATGTATTAAGCATGATTTATACGCGTACTACCATCGATAGTAGAGTAGTTCACTATCTATGGCAATACACAGACACAGGGACATAATCACATACAAACTAAGACCATTCTGTTGTGGTGGCACTGACCTTGTCTTCTTCTCAGGACCCTCCTCCTTGGGCTGACTGTCCTCCTTGGGCTGACTGTCCTCCTTGGGCTGACCGTCCTCCTTTGGCTGACCGTCCTCCTTGGGCTGACTGTCCTCCTTGGGCTCACTGTCCTCGTCACTCTCTGCCTCCTTCCCATTGCTGACCCCCTCACTCCCTCCATTGCTCTCCCCTCCACTCCCCTCCTCTTCCTCTGCCTGCTTCCTGCTCCTCCGACCACTCCTACGAGGCTCTGCCCCCCTGCCTTCCTCAGGCAGGGGGTCCTCTTCTGCTCCATCCTCCACACCACTGTCCTCCTGGCTATCATCAGGTGGTAGCTCTACTGGTTTCTTCCTACGATATGGGGTTCTATTCTTGCCCCCTGCCTGGGGGCTGCCCTCCCCCTCCTCTTCATCATCCCCTTCACTTCCCTCCTCCTCTTCCTTTTTCTTGGTCCTGCTGCCACGGCTCCTCAGGCTCCTGTTGCCCGGTGTCTTCCTGGGACTGTGACCAGGGGCTCGACCCTCTGCTTCCTCCCTGTCTTCCTCCTTCTTGTGACGGGCAAGGTTTTTCTTTGCCTCCTCCTTCTCTTCCATCTTTTTCTTGCGGCCGGGAGTGGGTCCACGACCACCAGGTGTCCCTCCCTTACCCCTTCCACGCTTTGCAGGAGTAGCAACTTCACTCTAGGAATCAGACGAGAACAACTCATGTAAGGCATGGTGCAGTGGCAGTGTTCACAATTTCACCGTCTATAATGCCTCATATGGCATACCACTGAGTATGAGAAGTCATAATACAGTAATTCCTTATTCTGCCCACCTTCTTGGCAGCAAGTGCCTCTGACTTCTTCTTCTTGCGTCTGCGTGGTGCCTCCTTGTAGAGCCTTGTTCCATAAAAGTACCAGTAGCTGGAGCCATCAGCATCCTTGCCCAGAGACTCTACCCTCAGGCTAGGTCCATCCATGCCCTACCACATATCGGAAACAAAGTGAGTGGCAGTTAAGAGAGTGATAATGGCTTGGACCCAAGCTCATACCCAACTGGTGAGGACCCACCCCTACTTACCCTCAGGAGGTCTCCAATGTCGTCCAGCTCCAGCCTCCAGTGGCACAGCCGGTGGAGGATCTCCACCTTGTCCCGTGCACGAAGATTACGGTATTCCTGGTCCCCCTTCAAGGGGTTCCAGCGCTCTCCCAGGAACTCACAGCGCCACTCCAGGTGCAACTTCAGGAAAAAGGCCCAGTTGTCTTCCCTGTGAGTGTGAAGACAACAAAAGGGTAGCTCTGAGAGCAGTGCACTGCTGTGTCTCATCTCTTACGTGATGGTCTTGTCGACAATGCCGTTCAGAAAACAGCCGTAGAGTTCCACCAACAAGGGGGCAGGGCTGGTCGGTGTGTCTTCTGTGCTGGGGGCATGATCCAACAGAATGGCATCCTCAAGTTCCTGGGGTGAGAAGGACATTGGCTAATCACACACTGCAGGAGGTACTATGAAGCTTGTGAGGCAAAGTGTGTTAGTAGCTTGAGTACTCACATCTGAGATCTTATGATGAACCAGTCAAACATGCTGGACGTCTTTGCAGTGACATTGGCATTGCTACCTAATCATTCCTGCAGGCACACCCCTCGAGTCCATGAAGATGACAAGTATGCTAAAATAGTAATCACCTCACACTGTCCCATGCAGCACAGGCTAGTGTTAATGACTCTAAACATAGCAGATGGCAAACAAAGCCACTGCTGCCATCATTTGCAATTATCACAGTACACCATTTTGGTAGTTTTGCAAGGTGTACTGTTGTCCTGTTCAGTGGGAACCACACCACTAATGCTAGGCTTGTTTTGTTTACAATGATGTCATACTAACCCCAGGAGAATAATCAAATTTCCGCCAAGACACAACCAGGATATAATATCTAAGGGCCACAGCCTAGTTGTGCCACCACTGCATTGATAAAGGAAAGCAGCTGGAATTGACAAAAACAGCCAAGATATACTGCAGTTTGGGGAGGTGTGCATCTCATTCCTCTCTAGGTGGCACATTCCAGGACCAGTATATTACCAGGGGAAGCACTAAGCAAGCCATACAGTGCTACTACAACCACTTGCAAGCATGATGTAGATGGCAGTGATAACCACACCACTGTGCCATGTTATCACCAGCTCATCTCTCTCTCTATCTGCCTTCCTCTGGAAATACCACCCCATCAAGTTGCAAGCTAGAAGTCAGCGGCCAGGCACCACTGTAGTGAATGCTGGGCACCCAGCAACACACTACAGAGAACTTGGAAGCCAATTGGATAACATCACCTTCTGCAACTGGGCTATTCACACACAGTCAATAATGGTGCAGTAGACACTTTAGGATAACATTGACAGGCTTGGCATGTACTTTCATCCACCAACAGTTTCATTGCGTACACAGCACACACAACACAAACCTCAATATCAAACTCTGGCAGGTGGAAGGGCTTTTTGAAGGAGTGGCAGAAGTGAGCGATGCACGGCACTTCCCACCAACTGCGGATATCTGTACAAAGAGCAGGCAGCCACATTCCAGCTCCACTTACCACAGCAAAACCAATGAATCTCATTACAATGACTACCCCTTGTCATAAACACTTGCTCAGAAAAGCAACCCACTGATTCAGGCTGCCTGCTCCCAATACCCTAAGAGCCTCCCTGTGGCCATACCTAATCTAAAAGCCCTTTAAAATGAATACCGCAGAAATAGACATGTCCTGCACTTAGTAGATTTATAGGCATTATGATTTTTCTCTGGGCTACTGTAGTATTAAATTTAGCGGCTATTATTTTTCCAATTACCTAATGCGACATTGTTTACAAAGTGAAGCATTCTGAAACTCACCATCCATCCTAGTTCTGCAGCTTCAACCAACTTGAGAGCCAGCACGCAACTTACAGAGCTCCCTTCTTTAGCACGGTGAGAATTCTACGCGAAGTGTGCCCGCGAAGCTTGGAAAGCCTTACAACCAGACTCAAAGTCTGTGCATAAGCTTTTTCCAGTGAGCTAAAAAGACAGACGTCTTGTTTGGGGCCGGTAAACAGCAGTCACAGTCACCGCTCAAAATCTCAACACTTTCAAATCCCAAACGCAGCAGTATTGAACTGAGATTACGGAGGTTCACAAAAAATAATTCGAGAGTACCCACGTGGTCTGCTCAAATGTTGCTCAGCTCGGACAAATATTATTATGCCTCGAAAGAAAGTAGACAATCGGATTCGCATTCTCGTGGAGAATGGAGTGGCCCTAAAGTACAGAAGTATGGTTGTGGTGGTAGGAGACAGGGCAAGGGACCAGGTCAGCTGGGATGATCGGTCTAATCCGATGGGCATCAATTGAAATGCTCGTCTTCGTTGCAGGTTGTAATTCTGCACCACATGCTCTCTAAGGCGGTGGTGAAGGCCCGGCCCACGGTACTGTGGTGCTACAAGAAGGAACTTGGCTTCAGCAGGTACTAAAGAGAGTATCTCTGCTGGGTTAGCAGGCAATTTTGACAGAAATAATTTATGGTAGCAGCTAGTCCTGTATCGTGTGGTGCTAGAAAGCTTATGGGGCTGTACCACTCCCTCTGCAGTCACCGGAAGAAACGGATGCGGCAGCTGCAAAAAAAGCTTCGGAGTGGTACTCTGGACCTCAAACAGGATGATCCCTTTGAGCTGTTTGTGGCTGCCACCAGCATTCGCTACTGTTACTATGCCGAGACCCATAAGATCCTAGGAAACACTTATGGCATGTGTGTGCTACAGGTCTGTGTATGTGTATGTATGTATGTATGTATGTATGTATGTATGTATGTGTTGCTAACACAAGTCATAGGCTAGAATTCTGCCTCCTGTTAATTCTAGGACTTTGAGGCTATGACTCCCAATCTCCTGGCTCGGACCACAGAGACAGTGGAAGGAGGGGGCCTGATTGTCCTTCTACTCCGCTCCATGGCATCTCTCCGACAACTGTACACACTTTCCATGGACGTTCATGCTCGCTACCGCACCGAGGCCCACCAGGATGTGGTGGGCAGGTTTAACGAGAGGTTGGTGTATACAGTAATGACAGTTTTGGGCTTTTGCTATTTGTTGGCTAATTTAAGTACTTTACAGTCTCCTCTTTGTGATGGTGGCTGTGTGTTTTGTCGTCACGCAGAAAAGTAGACTATCTTAGTACTCTACTCTCCCAGGCTCGGCCATGGCTGCCACTGGAGAGCAGATGGGCTGTGCTGCTTGGAATTCATTCATACCACTTGGCATCAACGTTCATTAGCCACACCCACTAAGAGCCACTCCCATAAATAGAAAAATTGCTTTTATTTGTGATATTGTAAGCACTCACAAAGTCCCCCCCTCCTCAGGTTCCTCCTCTCCCTAGCCAGCTGCTCCCAGTGCATGGTGATCGATGACCAGCTCAACATCCTTCCGGTGTCCTCCCACATGCTCCACATAAAGCCAGTTCAAATAAAGGTGGTCAGGTGACTGGCCAATGGGATCATGTGACTAGCTCTAACCATATATGTACTCTGCCTGTTAGGAAAGGTCGAGCAGTTCTGAGACAGAGCTTGAGGCTCTGAAGGAGTCACTGGCTGATACACAACCAGTAGGGGCTATTGTCAGCTGTGCACGGACCCTGGACCAAGTAAGCCACTGTGAATAGTCAGAAGATCTTGTTACTAGTGACCTTCAGTGCCTGGAGAACCAGTATGTTTTTCTGAGTGCTGGAGGCTCATAGAAAACCTATACAGAGGTGTCTTAAGTGATTTAGACACCTCATTTTGTCCAATCGGATTACAGGATTTGCACCAAGGGCTTATCGAGCCGTCAATGCACCCTTGCTATAGTCCAACTCAAGTAAACGCTATCTGCATTTGCAATTATAGCAGGATGTGGAGAAGTGCTTGCTGAGTGAATAGCTATTGTAGTTTTGTCAAAGCAACAGAGTGAACTACTCCAGTGAGGTGGAGTTAATTAATAGTTGTTAATTAACTAAGGGTGGAGCTCCCACAGATGACAGTGCTTTGTTATACTAGAGGGGCACGCTAGGACTGACAGTGACAGCTGTCTCCCTGGACACTCCAGAATAGCCATTGAGTTTTTTTGTGTCCTAAAGCTATGTTGATGCTAGTTGCTTGCCGTATCATGCTGTGTCAGTCCACTCACTTTGTCTTCAGCTGAGGCGAGCATTGCTAGCACTGGTGTGGTTGCCATCACTTTACTTTCTCAACTGGAATTATTACAGTCACTACAGTCTAAGTCGGTTAGAGGCCTCTGAGCAATGGGATCTGTAAACTCTCAGGCTCTTGGTAGCGCCCTCGCTTCACACGGAACACTACAGCCTCAGGCCTTTGGTTTTTAAATTGCGTAGATCCCTTGGTCTCAGTGTGTAAACTATATGTAGTCTCTTTAGTGTTACCACTTGCACTTCCTTGCCATGCCCCACACCCATCCCTATCCTGTAGGCAAAGGCAGTACTGAAGTTTATAGAAGCCATTTCTGAGAAAACACTCCGCAATACTGTAGCCCTGACCGCAGCCAGAGGGCGAGGCAAGTCTGCAGCCCTTGGTCTGGCCATTGCAGCAGCTGTGGCATTTGGGTGAGTGTGCTCAAAGGAAACTGGTGAGGGTGGATGTAAAGATGCTGGATCATTCTCCCGTTAGCTACTCTAATATCTTTGTGACATCCCCGAGCCCGGAAAACCTGAACACCCTCTTTGAGTTTGTGTTCCGAGGGTTTGATGCCCTGAGCTACTCCGAGCATGAGGACTATGAGGCCATCCAGTCTACTAACCCGGAGTTTGGGCAGGCTGTGGTCAGAGTGAACATCTTCCACGAGCATCGTCAGACCATCCAGGTGAGCTCTGGGGTGAGTGTCCCTGTCAAGGCTGCCCCTTACTCTCCCACTGCTCACCTCCCAGTACATCCATCCTGCTGACTGCCACAAGCTGGGGCAGGCTGAACTGGTGTGTATCGATGAAGCTGCCGCCATCCCCCTCCCTCTGGTCAAGGCTCTACTGGGACCCTACCTGGTCTTCATGGCCTCCACTGTCAATGGGTAAACAACACTCACTCACTGAGATAGGCACTGCAGGGTATATCCAACAATTCTCCTCGCAGGTATGAGGGCACGGGACGATCCCTCTCATTGAAGCTGATTGGGCAGCTGCGACAGCAGAGTGCTGGAAGCCAGGCCTCTATTACAGGTGACCATAGTTGCAGGTGTGGCTGACTATTCCCTGACCTCACTCTCTGCCACAGGTCGGGTCCTCCGTGAGGTCTCTCTTGTTGACCCCATCCGTTACGGTGCAGGTCAGTGAGGATTGTAACATACGTTTTGTTAGGCCATTCCAGAGTTTTATTAGCCCTATAGCATGACATCCTGTCGTTTCATATGCGTGGCATACTAACTAGTACACAGCTAGAAGTGGTCTGTGGGGACCAAATTGTCTGGCCACCCCTGGAACTTTTTGGGGGGGGGGGGGGGGGGGAGAGACCAATTTGGCATTACATGTATCACACCCTTGCATTACCCTACATATATATATACCTACATGTATCTGTGGCTACCAGCCTCGATTTTACCAACCAATGGATATCACTGTAATGTGATTGTAGTACTCGCTACTGGCCTGCACTGGCCATAATGTCAGATTACTGACTGGCCACTCTTGGTTTTTGCATGGTTTTTGCATGGTTTTTGGCTGGTAGCTGTCTGTTATAATCCTCTGTGCAGATGATCCTGTGGAGCGGTGGCTGTATGAGCTACTATGCCTGGATGCTGGGAGTATCACCAGGGTGGCCTCAGGCTGCCCTCCACCCGATACCTGTCAGCTGTATCCTCCAACATTTCTTTTCAATGCCCCCACTTTGGCATGGGTTCTGTGGCCTATCTCCCACGGCCGGGTCTCACTGGGGGTACTCCTATCTATGGCCTGCCCCCCACGGCTGGGTATCTGGATGTTTAGAGGATAGGATAGGCATTTGATGAGATGTTTTGTGAGCCAATTTGTGCTTGGTAGAAAGAGAACCTGATCGATATGAATACTGAGAACCAACCGAGATCCTCCTTGAAATAAAAATACCGTTTTCTGTGCTACATTTGCAGCATGTTAGGACTCACTTTGGGTCCTTTTATAATCCACTTTCCATATCAACTGTGATGTAGTGAGCCCAGTGTGCCTAGGAGCTGCAGCCATTTATATTTTACCCTCTGAGCCTTGTACACTTGTCTAGTCCTCCTTAGCTGTGGCAGCTACTGTGTGAACCGAGACACACTGTTCTGCTACCACCGAGCCAGTGAGGAGTTCCTCCAGCGTCTGATGGCCCTCTGTGTGGCCTCCCACTACAAGAACTCCCCCAATGACCTACAGCTGCTCTCTGATGCCCCTGCCCACCGTATCTTTGCTCTGCTGGGCCCCCTGGACCCCTCCACCACCACTCTGCCTGAGATTCTCTGTGTGCTTCAGGTCAGTATCTCCCTGGCTATGACACAGATTACATGTGCACAGTTGACCTCTTGCGCCAACCAATTTGTCATTACTCTGCCGTAGGTATGTCTGGAGGGAGGCATCTCCAAACCTTCTGTCCTCCAGAGCCTTTCCCGAGGCAAGAGGGCAGCAGGTGACCTCATTCCATGGACCATCTCACAGCAGGTGAATGCTGGCATGTGTGGTAGCCTGACCCACCACTGAGTCACTAGTTATGCAACAGCAGACCTGCCCTAGTCAACTCTCAGTCAGTGGGTGCCATCCTGTCTTTCTGTACAGTTTGCTGACCATGACTTTGCCGGGCTGTCTGGTGTGCGTGTGGTGCGCATTGCCACCCACCCGGACTTCCAGGGCATGGGCTATGGCTCCCGGGCACTGCAGTTGCTGCTGGAGTACTACCAAGGCAAAACCCCCTCTGTGTCAGAGGGGGGGCAACCTGTGGAAACCTCCAACGGTGGGCAGCAAGAACAGGTAAGACCAGAGCTCTGAGTTCTGGGCCATGGTTAGTTTCTGCTTCTCTTGCCCATGCTGTGGTGGGAGTACTTCACATCACCCTTCCGAATTAGCTGAACACCTAACACAGGGTGGGTGGTGCTCATGTGGTCATAGATTATAGAGGTATCAGTACAGCCAGCTCAACTACAAGTAAAGGATAGGCTTCAGCCTAATTCCCAGCACAGCCTATCCCAGGCCTCCATGTCAGGATTCTGCTCATTAGCATGTCAAGCAGGGCTAAATGCAGATACAGCCTAATTCCCAGGCCACATGGCCTCCAAGTCACACAGCCTTTACAAGCCTCTCTGTGAAGTCAGCACTTCCAACTTTAATCACCTGTGTACCCTAAATGTCTTGGCTTATTACTGCCTGCCTGTTAGTTAGCATCCTCTGTAGTGCACATGCCTCTATAGCCTTGAAGTTACTGGCAGTTCTTTGGCAGACAAGTGGTTGGCCTGAGGTCAATCTCAGGTGTGTGCTCTGCCAGATTAAGTAAGCCCACACTGTGGCCTGCAGGCTTTCACCAGTATTGACTCCTTTGTGTGGGAGTTGTGTGGGAGGCCAGAGCATGTGTAATCTCAAATGTTAAGGTAGTGCTGGTCACTCTAGACTTCACTCCTGAACAGGGCAGGGAGGGACTGCTGCATGAGACCATTGCTCCTCGCTCCCGGCTACCTCCATTGCTGGTCAAGCTTGATGAGCGACCACCAGAGCATGTGGACTACATAGGAGTGGCCTATGGGCTTACCGCACAGCTGTACAGGTCTGTCAGTCATCGTCGGCAGAACTTGTGGTTTATCATGCCGAGGCTCTCTTCTCCTGTTGCAAGTCTAGGTTTTGGAAGAGAGCTGGCTACATCCCAGTGTATATACGGCAGACTGCTGTGAGTTGATTGGTGGCCCACTGAGATAGTCATGTGCCCCTGCCCACCAGATGGCTGGGATGGCCGTGTGTTCCTGCCTTAGACGGTTGCTCCAATCTCCACAGAATGAGTTAACTGGAGAGCACTCTTGCATCATGTTGCAGAGCTTGCGGCCAGATGACCTGGACCTCTCTGCCTGCTGCTGGCTTCAAGAGTACCACTCTGGTGAGTCTTACCTGTCCTCATACCCAGCTAACCTCATTCCTATCCCTGTTCCCAAGCCTCCCCTATCCTCATACCCAGGCCTCCCCTAGCCTCATACCCAGGCCTCCCCTAGCCCCGTACCCAGGCCTCCCCTAGCCTCATATCCAGGCCTTCCCTAGCATCATACCCAGGCATTTCCTAGCCTCATACCCAGGCATTCCCTAGCCTCATACCCAGGCATTCCCTAAGCTCATACCCAGGCATTCCCTAGCCTCATATCCAGGCCTTCCCTAGCATCATACCCAGGCATTCCCTAGCCTCATATCCAGGCCTTCCCTAGCATCATACCCAGGCCTCCCCTAGCCTCATACCCAGGCCTTCCCTAGCATCATACCCAGGCCTTCCCTAGCATCATACCCAGGCCTCCCCTAGCCTCATACCCAGGCCTTCCCTAGCATCATACCCAGGCATTCCCTAGCCTCATATCCAGGCCTTCCCATCATACCCAGGCATTCCCTAGCCTCATACCCAGGCATTCCCTAGCCTCATACCCAGGCATTCCCTAGCCTCATATCCAGGCCTTCCCTAGCATCATACCCAGGCCTCCCCTAGCCTCATATCCAGGCCTTCCCTAGCATCATACCCAGGCCTTCCCTAGCATCATACCCAAGCATTCCCTAGCCTCATATCCAGGCCTTCCCTAGCATCATACCCAGGCCTCCCCTAGCCTCATATCCAGGCCTTCCCTAGCATCATACCCAGGCCTCCCCTAGCCCCATACCCAGGCCTTCCCTAGCCTCATATCCAGGCCTTCCCTAGCATCATACCCAGGCCTCCCCTAGCCTCATACCCAGGCCTCCCCTAGCCTCATACCCAGGCCTTCCCTAGCCTCATACCCAGGCCTTCCCTAGCCTCATACCCAGGCCTCCCCTAGCCTCATACCCAGGCCTCCCCTAGCCCCATACCCAGGCATTCCCTAGCCTCATACCCAGGCCTCCCCTAGCATCATACCCAGGCCTCCCCTAGCCTCATTCCCAGTCCTCCCCTAGCCTCATACCCAGGCATTCCCTAGCCTCATACCCAGGCCTCCCCTAGCCTCATACCCAGGCCTCCCCTAGCCTCATACCCAGGCCTCCCCTAGCCTCATTCCTAGGCCTTCTTAAGTCGTTTTTTTTGTGTAGCCATAGAAAAAGCATGGAGAAGGTTATATGATTTTCTGTGAGAGGAGGCTTGAGTACAAGGCTAGATCATACCTCTGCTACCCTCATGCACCCAGAGCAAAATCTTCCCCACTAGTACTATTCCCCACTCTGCAAGCAACAGAGGAAACTGTTGCTGACCTTGCTCATTTGTGGAGCAGTCAGAAAGACTCCACTTCCTCTGTCCTGCAGACTTTCGGTGCCGGTTCCTCTCTCTCCTCTCCTACCAGTTTCGCACCTTCCCTCCCACCCTGGCACTCAGTATTCTCCACACCCCCAGCCAGACACTCGGCAAGGGGGAGCCATCTGCAGCCTCTGGTCTCTCTTGGACAAAGCTGGAAGGTTGGCTGTCACGGTATGACCTCAAGCGACTGTTGCTCTACTCTCGGAACATGGCTGACCACCGTCTTATCATGGACCTGCTTCCAACTTGTGAGTGTAGTCTACAGGTGTGTATGTGTGTCTTATAACCAATATCTTTCTGTTACAGTGGGCAGACTGTTCTTCACCAATAAGGCGAACCTTCATCTCTCAGCCCTCCAGGCGGTAGGAAACCTCTGTTTTTATTGAAGGATTTTGTTGAGTGGGATTCTTCTTGCTCCTACAGTCCATTTTGCTAGCCCTAGGTCTGCAGCATAAGACAGTTGACCAGCTCCAGGTCAGTACGGAATAAGCTAACAGCATGTGTCTCATTCCCATGTGTGGCTCCAGCTCCTGTTATGCATACTGTCCATTTCAGGCTGAACTGGAGTTACCCTCCAGCCAAGTGCTGGGGCTCTTCAATCGCACCATCCGCAAGTTTGTGCAACTCTTTACATCATTGGAAGAGGGAGCAATGGGAGCAGAGATGGCCACACCCACCAGGATTGGTCTACAGCCCGTTGAGGAGTCAGTGGAGGAGGAGCTAGTGAGTTGAGACTGACTCCAGTTGTTGCCATAGTTACTACAAGGCTTCTCTGCTGTGTCCCTGCAGTCTGTGGCAGCCAAGGAGTTCGAGAAGCAGCAGGCAAAGCAACAACAGCAGCTGGAAACAACTGACCTCTCACGGTGGGTATTTACATTGTACTGTTTCTCTCACTCCAACCCTTCACTATGCTTTGCTCTCCCCCCCCCCCCCCCCCCCCCACGCACACACACACCAGGTATGCAGTAACCGGGAGGGAGGTTGAGTGGGAACATGTACTAGAAGCTGGAGTAACTTCTCCCAATATAGTCACTGTAGCAAGGTGTGTGTGTGTGTGTGTGTGTGTGTGTGTGTGTGTGTGTGTGTGTGTGTGTGTGTGTGTACCACTGTTAGCAAGAGCACCAATACGCTGTCATTAGTGACAGGCTTTTTGGTTGTAGTAAACTATTATGACGGGTTAAATTCTGCTTTCAGAGCTGGGAAGAGGCGGCAGCACACCGAGACAGAGCAGCACAGAAAACACAAGAGGAAGAAGAACAAGTGACTGGTTATTCAGCATCATAATTATTGTCTGTTCACAGTATAGTAGATGTAGTTTATGACAACATAGCTGTGCACATTATCACCTCTCATTATCTTTGTAGATCATATTTTTGTCAATTTGCAAGAAACAAAGACTTTGGCCAAATGGTGACTGGTAATGAAACGAAGGAGTGTTAGTATATATGAAGCACATGTGGTTGTCCATGTTCAACTTTCTCTGCACAAGGGGGCCAAGCAAATTCCACAAGCATGAAATGTAGACACCACAGAACCATATTATAAGGTCGTTAGTTTGCAGTGTCCACACTCCATGAAGGTGGATTGTACAGGCATGTCAGAGAAACACCTCCTGAAATTAAAGAAACAAAGAGCAATGTCATATTAGCTTCACCCTAACCCTAAGGGACTAGTCTTGTGCCCAGACATTCCCGCCTCCCCCCCCAGCGAAAGAACGTCTGGTATTCTAATCGAACTTCTGGGCACAAGACTATTCCATCCCTATGTCTTTTCATTTCTGAAATGTTTTTTTTTGTGTGCTTATTTTGGTTATAGTATTGCTGCCACTTGTAGCTACTTGGTGATAGGCTTCAGACAATAGCTACTTACATATCATCTTTAGGAGTGGAAGTCAGGTGATTTAATATTCTTAATTGCCTACTACTGTGAACTTTGTCCTCATTCATGTCTCTTCTGCAGCGTGAACTTACTCTCCGAATATGTCGCTAAAACTCTTTAGCTCTGGTACTTGGCAGGTGTTTCATGGATTTCAACACTATACTCTAGTGTATGTCATGTGTACATTATTACTCGCAGCGGAACGGCCGAAGGCCGCTCCGCGAAGAGTACTATGTTGGGTTTGTAATGGTGTAACATACGTAGCACCATTACCGTAATGACGTTGAGCGTGATAGATGAATATAACAGTTACACTAATTAGTTACTTCCTGACGAACAGATGTTCGTCAGGAAGTAAAGAACAGTGCATCTGATTGGCCATTCATTGTACTTTCGTATAATAAGAGACATAACCATGACCACACCCATTTTTCAATATATTTACGTGGTAACTGATAAGCGCCGCCTGTACATTGGTATAGCGTTCACGTGGCTCAAAATGGCGTCCACAGAGAAGCGCGAATGGCGGTGTCTAGAGAGGAACGAAGAAAGTTTCAAGTCTGCAAAAGGCGTCTGTTCTACGCAGAAGGAATCGGTAAAATGTTGTATTGACTGCTCGGATGATATTAGTTCGTTATCATAAAATAAACCGTGATGTACTTGGAGAAGCTCACGGCGGTTTTTCAGACCGGGTGAGGCAAACTCGATAGTTCTTTGATCTGGCGTCGAGTACCAGGACCTATTGCAGGTGAGCCAATGTGTATAAGTACTCGCAGTTTGGATATTGGGAGTATGTTCCTTGTGCCTTGAAATTGTTCCATCTTTTATTATGGAAGTACACATTTACTATTACCAAGTAGGCTTGATATAAGAGTAGAATACCTTTCAAGGCTACTTCAAAGTGAGAGGGGGGTGGTTTGGAGCCGGAGGGGGGTCCTCTATTGCAAGATGGAGGCCATACAAGGGTGGAGGACCCTTCAAGGCTGGGAGGAGGGATCCAGTCTCTTGTTTTGTGGGTCACGCTATACTGGTACAGTGGCAGCCTTTGTACCTAGCCTCATATCTTGCCTTACTTGCCCAGATTTATCTTACAGCCATATAGAAAATCTGCATGACTGCAAGATAAATCTAGGGCAAGGAAGGCCTGGGTATGAGGCTATTTATAATGAAGTACTTGAGTACGGGAGATTTCTATCTGCTTGCTAGTGGGAAGTTCATGCAGTGCTAGGCCGCGTAGTAGTCTTTAGGTTTTAGGCCTTCCGTATTTTGAGAGCACACTCTGGTTGGGCCAAAACTTTCATTTGGTGTGCCAGATCATTCGGCTATGAGTAAACTAGGTCAGGTCACAAGACTACCCTACATAATGTGTGCTCATTGGCTTGCCTTTCCATTTTGAATTTTTCTGACATCAATTAGAAGGGACTACAGTCAGCTGCTTGGCACACTCAGATCAGGTCTTCAATGTTTATACTAGCCTCGTTCCCAGGCCTCCACCCAGCTTTTGTCGCTTGCAGTACGAAAAGCGGGGAAGGCCTGGAATATTTTATCACGTGAGTGACGTCGAGGGTAGAGAGAAGGTAGAGAGAACTTAATTGCGCGTGGATAGACCAAACCGCAACTCCTCCAATTCCGATTCCAAGCGTCCCAACTTGGCCCGAACTTTGATTCCAAGCGTCCAAACGTGGGCTCAAACTCATCCAATCCCGATTTCAAGCGTCGGAACTTGGCTCGAACTCCTCCATTCCCGATTCCAAGCTTCGGAACTTGGGCTCATACTCCTACATTCACGATTCCAAGCGTCGGAACTTGGCTTGAACTCCTCCATTCCCGATTCCAACCATCGGAACTTTGCTCGAAATCCTCCATTTCCGATTCCAAGCGTCGGAACTTGGCTTCGAACTCCTCCAATCCTGATTCCAAGCGTCGGATCTTGGCTCGAACTCCTCCAATTCCGCATCGTCCGAACTTGGCTCAAACTCCTCCATTCCCGATTCTAACCGTCGGAACTTTGCTCAAACTCCTCCATTTCCGATTCCAAACATCGGAACTTGGTTTCGAACTCCTCCATTCCCGATTCCAAGTGTCGGAACTGGGCTCGAACTTCACAATTTCCGATTCCAAGCGTCCGAACTTGGCGCGAACTCCTCCATTCCCGATTCCAGGCGTCGGAACTTGGTTCGAACTCCTCCAATTCCGATTCTAAGCGTCCGAACTTGGCTCGAACTCCTCCAATTCCGATTCCAAGCATCCGAACTTGGATCGAACTCCTCAATTCCCGATTCCAAGCATTGAATCTTGGCTCGAACTCCTCCAATTCCGATTCCAAGCGTCCGAACTTCTCTCGAACTCTACCATTTCCGATTCCAGGCATCGTAACTTGCTTTGATCTCCATTTCCGATTCCAAGCTTCCGAACTTGGCTCGAACTCCTCCATTCCTGATACAAAGCGTCGGAACTGGGCTCAAACTCCACGATTTCCGATTCCAAGCGTCCGAACTTGGATCGGACTCCTCCATTCCCGATTCCAAGCGTCGGAACTTGGCTCGAACTCCTCCAATTCTGATTCCAAGCGTCCAAACTAGGCTCGAACTCCTCCATTCCCGATTCCAAGCTTTGGAACTTGTCTCGAACTCTACCATCTCCGATTCCAGGTAACGGAACTTGGTTCAAACTCCTCCATTTCCGATTCCAAGCGTCCGAAATTGGCTTGAACTCCTCCATTCCTGAATCCAAGCGTCGGAACTGGGCTCAAACTCCACCATTTCCAATTCCATGCGTCCGAACTTGGACTCGTACTCCTCCATTCCCGATTCCAAGCGTTGGAACTTTGCTCGAACTCCTCCAATTCCGATTCCAAGCGTGCTAACTTGGCTCGAACTCCTCCATTCCCGATTCCAAGCTTTGGAACTTGTCTCGAACTCTACCATTTCCGATTCCAAGCGTCATAACTTGGCTCGAACTCCTCCATTCCTGATTCCAACCGTCGGAACCTTGCTCGAACTGCTCCATTTCCGATTCCAAGCGTCCGAACTTGGCTCGAACTCTACCGTTTCCGATTCCAGGCATCGGAACTTGGTTCGAACTCTTCCATTTCCGATTCCAAGCGTCCGAACATGGCTCGAACTCCTCCATTCCCGATTCCAAGTGTGGGAACAGGGCTCGAACTTCACAATTTCCGAATCCAAGCTTCCGAACTTGGCGTGAACTCCTCCATTCCCGATTCCAGGTGTCGGAACTTGGTTCGAACTCCTCCAATTCCGATTCCAAGCGACCGAACTTCGCTCGAACTTGGGCCGAACTCCTTCAATTCCGATTCCAAACTTCAGAACCTGGCTCGAACTGCTCCATTCCCGATTCCAAGTGTCCGAACTTGGCTCGAAATCCTGCATTCCCGATTCCAACGGATCGGAACTTGGTTTGAACTCCTCCAATTCTGATTCCAAGCGTCTGAACTTGGCTCGAACTCCTTCATTCCCGTTTCCAAGCTTCCGAACTTTTCTCGAACTCTACCTTTTCCGATTCCAGTCATCGTAACTTGCTTCGATCTCCTCCATTTCCGATTCCAAGAATCCGAACTTGGCTCAAACTCATCCATTCCCGATTCCAAGCATCGGAACTGGGCTCGAACTCCTCCATTCCCGATTCCAGGCGTCGGAACTTCGTTTGAATTCCTCCAATTCCGATTCCAAGCGACCGAACTTGGCTCAAACCCCTACATTTCCGATTCCAATTGTCCGAACTTGGCTCGAACTCCTCCATAGCCGATTCCAGGCGTCGGAACTTGGCTCGAACTCCTCCAATGCAGATTTCAAGCTTCCGAACTTGGCTCGAACTCCTCCATTCCCGATTCCAAGTGTCCGAACTTGGCTCGAACTCCATACCCGATTCCAAGTGTCGGAACTGTGCTCGAATTCCACCATTTCCGATTCCATGTGTCCGAACTTGGGCTCGTACTCCTGCATTCACGATTCGAAGCGTCATAACTTGGCTCGAACTCCTTCATTCCCGATTCCAAACGTCGAAACTTTGCAAACCCTAACCGTAACCCTAAATTCTAATTTCAAGCGTCCGAACTTGGCTCGAACTCCTCCATTCCCTATTCCAAGATTCCGAACTTGGCTGGAACTCCTCCATTCCCGATTCCAGGCATCAGAACTTGGCCCGAACTCCTTCAATTCCGATTCCAAGCTTCAGAACTTTGCTCGACCTGCTCCATTCCCGATTCCAAATATCCAAACTTGGCTCGAACTCCTGCATTCCCGATTCCAACGGATCGGAACTTGGTTCAAACTTCTCCAATTCTGATTCCAAGGGTCTGAACTTAGCTCGAACTCCTCCATTCCCGTTTCCAAGCTTCCGAACTTGTCTCGAACTCTACCATTTCCGATTCCAGTCATCGTAACTTGTTTCGATCTCCTCCGTTTCCGATTCCAAGCATCCGAACTTGGCTCGAACTCCTCCATTCCCGATTCCAAGCGTCGGAACTTGGCTCAGACTCTACCATTTCCAATTCCAATCGTCCAAACTTGGCTTGAACTCCTCCATTCCCGATTCCAAGCATCGGAACTGGGCTCGATCTCAACCATTTCCGATTCCAAGTGTCCGAACTTCGCTCGAACTCCATTCCCGATTCCAAGCGTTGGAACTTGTCTCGAACTCCTCCATTTCCGATTCCAAACGTCGGAACTTGGCTCGAACTCCCTCCATTTCCGATTCCAAGCGTCTGAACTTGGCTCGAACTCCTCTATTCCTGATATCAAGAGTCGGAACTGTGCTCGAACTCCTCCATTTTCGATTCCAATCTTCGGAACTTGTTTCGAACCCCTCCATTTCCGATTCCAAGCGTGGGAACTTTTCTCGAACTCCACCATTTCCGAATCCATGCGTCCGAACTTGGTCTCGTACTCCTCCATTCCCGATTCCAAGCTTTCGAACTTTGATCGAACTCCAATTCCGATTCCAAGCGTCCTAACTTGGCTCGAACTCCTCCATTCCCGATTCTAAGCTTTGGAACTTGTTTCGAACTCTACCATTTCCGATTCCAAGCGTCATAACTTGGTTCGAACTCCTCCATTTCTGATTCCAACCGTCGGAACCTTGCTCGAACTCATCCATTTCCGATTCCAAGCGTCCGAACTTAGCTCGAACTCTACCATTTCCGATTCCAGGCATCGGAACTTGGTTCGAACTATTCCATTTCCGATTCCAAGCATCCGAACTTAGCTTGAACTCCTCCATTCCCGAATCTAAGTGTCGGAACTGGGCTTGAACTTCACAATTTCCAATTTCAAGCGTCCGAACTCCTCCATTCCCGGTTCCAGGCGTCGGAACTTGGCTCGAACTCCAATTCCGATTCCAAGCGTCCGAACTTGGTTCGAACTCCTTCTTTCCCGATTCCAAGTGTCCGAACTTGGCTCGAACTCCTCCATACCCGATTCCAGGCGTCGGAACTTGGCTTGAACTCCTCCAATGCAGATTCCAAGCTACGGAACTTGGCTCGAACTCCTCCATTCCCGATTCCAAGTGTCCGAACTTCGCTCGAACTCCTCCATTCCCGATTCCAAGCGTCTGAACTGGGCTCGAATTCCACCATTTCCGATTTCAAGCTTCCAAACTTGGGCTCGTACTCCTACATTCACGATTCCAACCGTCATAACTTGGTTCGAACTCCTTCATTCCCGATTCCAAGTGTCGAAACTTTGATAACCCTAACCCTAACCCTAAATTCTAATTCCAAGCGTCCGAACTTGGCTTGAACTCCTCCATTCCCTATTCCAAGTTTCCGAACTTGGCTGGAACTCCTCCATTACCTATTCCAAGCAGCGGAACTTGGTTCGAACTCCTCTAATTCCGATTCCAAGCGTCCGAACTTTGCTCGAACTCCTCCATTCCCGATTCCAAGCTTCCGAACTTGTCTCGAACTCTACCATTTCCGATTCCAGTCATTGTAACTTGCTTCGATCTCCTCCATTTCCGATTCCAAGCATCCGAACTTGACTCGAACTCCTCCATTCCCGATTCCAAGCGTCGGAACTGGGCTCGGATTCCACCATTTCCAATTCCAAGCCTCGGAACTGTGCTCGAACTCCACTTCCGATTCCAAGTTTCCAAACTTGGCTCAATCTCCACCATTGCTGATTCAAAGCGTTGAAACTTGGCTCGAACTCTTCCATTTCCGATTCCAAACGTCGGAACTTGGCTCGAACTCATCCATTTCCGATTCCAAGCGTCCGAACTTGGCTCGAACTTCTCCAGTTCCTGATATCAAGAGTCGGAATTGGGCTCGAACTCCTTTTTTCGATTCCAATCATCGGAACTTGGTTCGAACTCCTCCATTCCCGATTCCAAGCGTCGGAACTTGGCTTAAATTCCTCCATCCCGGATTCCAAACATCCGAACTTGGCTCGAACTCCTCCATTCCCGATTCCAAGCTTCGGAACTTATCTCGAACTCCTTCATTTCCGATTCCAAGCCTCGAACTTGGCTCGAACTCCTCCATTCCCGATTCCAAACGTCGGAACTTAGCTCGAACTCCTCCATTTACGATTCCCAAACCTAGAACTTGGATCGAACTCCTCCATACCGGATTCCAAACTTCGCAATTTGACTCAAACTCCTCCATTTCCGATTCCAAGCCTCGACCTTGTTTCAAACTCCTCCAATTCCGATTGCAAACGTCGGAAGTTGGCTCGAACTCCATTTCCGATTCCAAGCGTCTGAAATTGGCTTGAACTCCACCATTCCCGGTATCAAGAGTCGGAACTGGGCTCGAACTCCTCCGTTTTCTATTCCAAACATCGGAACTTGGCTCGAACTCCTCCATTCTCTATTCCAAGCATCGGAACTTTGCTGGAACTCCTCCATTTCCGATTCCAAGCTTCGAACTTTGCTCGAACTCCTCCATTCCCGATTCCAACCGTCGGAACTTGGCTCGAACTCCTCCATTTCCGATTCCAAGCCTCGAACTTAGCTCGAACTCCTCCATTCCCGATTCCAAATGTCGGTATTTGACTCAAACTCTTCCACTTCGGATTCCAAGCCTCGAACTTGTCTCGAACTCCTCCATTCCCGATTCCAAGCGTCGGAACTTGGTTCGAACTCCTCCAATTCCGATTGCAATCGTCGGAACTCGGCTCGAACTCCTCCATTTCCGATTCCATGCGTCCGAACTTGGCTCGAACTCCTCCATTCCCGATATCAAGAGTCAGAACTGTGCTCGAATTTGAGTTCAAGCCAAGTTTGAAGCTTGGAATCGGTAATGGAAGAGTTTGAACCCAGTTCCGATGCTTGGAATCGGAAATGGAGGAGTACGAGCCAAGTTGTGACGCTTGGAATCGGAAATGGAGGAGTTCGAGCAAAGTTCAAGTCTTGGAATCGAAAATGGAGGAGTTCGAGCCAAGTTCGAAGCTTGGAATCGGGAATGGAGGAGTTCGAGCAAAGTTCGATGCTTGGAATCGGAAATGGAGGAGTTCGAGCCAAGTTCCGACGCTTGGAATCGGGAATGGAAGAGTTCGAGCCAAGTTCGAGGCTTGGAATTGGGAATGGAAGTGTTCGAGCCAAGTTCGAGACTTGGAATCGGGAATGGAGGAGTTCAAGCCAAGTTCGAGGCTTGGAATCGGAAATGGTGGAGTTCGAGCCAAGTTCCGACGCTTGGAATCGGGAATGGAAGAGTTCGAGCCTAGTTCGAGGCTTGGAATTGGAAATGGAGGTGTTCGAGCCAAGTTCCGAACCTTGGAATTGGGAATGGAACAGTTCGAGCAAAGTTCGAGGCTTGGAATCGGGAATGGAGGAGTTCGGGCCAAGTTCGACGCTTGGAATCGGAATGGAGGAGTTCGAGCAAACATCCGACGCTTGGAATCGGGAATGGAAGAGTTCGAGCCTAGATCGAGGCTTGGAATCGGGAATGAAGGAGTTCGAGCCAAGTTCGATGCTTGGAATCGGAAATGGAGGAGTTCGAGTCAAATTCAGACGCTTGGAATCGGAAATGGAAGAGTTCTAGCCAAGATCCACGCTTGGAATCGGGAATGGAGGAGTTCGAGCAAATGTCCGACTCTTGAAATCGGGATTGGAGGAGTTCGAGCCAAGTTCGAGGCTCGGAACTGGAAATGGAGAGTTCAAGCCATATTCCAACTCTTGGAATCGGGAATGGAGGAGTTCTAGCCAAGTTCGATGCTTGGAATCGGAAATGGAGGAGTTCGATTCAAATTCCGACGCTTTAAATCCTGAATGTAGTTCGAGCCAAGTTCGAAGTTTCGAATCGGAAATGGAGGAGTTCGAGCCAAGTTTCGACGCTTGGAATCGGGAATGGAAGTGTTCGAGCCAAATTCGATGTTTAGAATAGGAAATGGAGAAGTTCGAGTCAAATTCCGATGCTTGGAATCTTGAATGGAAGAGTTCGAGCCTAGTTCGATGCTTGGAATCGGGAATGGACGAGTTCAATTCAAGTTCCGACGCTTGGAATCGGGAATGGAAGAGTTCGAGCCAAGATGGACGCTTGGAATCGTGAATGGAGGAGTTCGAGCCAAGTTCGAGGCTTGGAATCGGAATGGAGGAGTTTGAGCAAAGTTCCGACGCTTGGAATCGGGAATGGAAGAGTTCGAGCCAAGTTCGAGTCTTGGAATCAGGAATGAAGGAGTTCGAGCCAAGTTCGATGCTTGGAATCGGAAATGGAGGAGTTCGAGTCAAATTCAGACGCTTGGAATCGGAAATGGAAGTGTTCTAGCCAAGATCAACGCTTGGAATCGGGAATGGAGGAGTTCGAGCCAATTTCCGACTCTTTAAATTGGGAATGGAGGAGTTCGAGCCAAGTTCGAGGCTCGGAACTGGAAATGGAGAGTTCAAGCCATGTTCCAACTCTTGGAATCGGGAATGGAGGAGTTCTAGCCAAGTTCGATGCTTGGAATCGGAAATGGATGAGTTTGAGCTAAGTTCGAGGCTTGGAATCGGGAATGGAGTAGTTCGAGCCAATTTCGATGCTTGGAATCGGAAATGGAAGAGTTCGAGCTAAGTTTAGACCCTTGGAATCGGGAATGGAAGAGTTCTAGACAAGTTCGAGGTTTGGTATCGGAAATGAAGGAGTTCCAGCCAAGTTCCGACGCTTGGAATCGGGAAAGGAAGAGTTCGAGCCACTTTCGAGGCTTGGAATCGGGAATGGAGGAGTTCGAGTCAAATTCCGACGCTTGGAATCAGGAACGGAAGAGTTCGAGCAAAGTTCAAAGCTTGGAATCGGGAATGGAGGAGTTCGAGTCAAGTTCGAGGCTTGGAATCGGAAATGGAGGAGTTCGAGCCAAGTTCCGACGCTTGGAATTGGGAATGTTAGAGTTCGAGCCAAGTTCGACGCTTGGAATCGGGAATGGAGGAGTTCGAGTCAAGTTCGAGGCTTGGAATCAGAAATCGAAGAGTTCAAGCCAAGTTCCGACGCTTTGAATCGGGAAAGGAAGAGTTCCAGACAATTTCCAAGTTTGGAATCGGAAATGTTGTTCGAGCCAAGTTCCGACGCATGGAATCGGGAATGGAAGAGTTCGAGCCAAGTTCGAAGCTTGGAATCGGGAATGGAAGTGATCGAGCCAAGTTCGAGGCTTGGAATCGGGAATGGATGAGTTCGAGCCAAGTTAGTAGCTTGGAATCGGAAATGAAAGATTTCCAGACAAGTTCGATGCTTGGAATCGGAAATGGAAAAGTTCGAGCCAAGTTCCAACATTTTAAATCGGGAATGGAAGAGTTCGAGCCAAGTTCGATGCTTTGAATCGGAAATGGAGGAGTTCGAGCCAAGTTCCGACCCTTGGAATTGGGAATGGAACAGTTCGAGCCAAGTTCGATGCTTGGAATCGGGAATGGAGGAGTTCGATCCAAGTTCGATGCTTGGAATCGGAATGGAGGAGTTCGAGCCAAGTTCCGATGCTTGGAACCAGGAATGGAAGAGTTCGAGCCAAGTTCGAAGCTTGGAATCGGAAATGGAGGAGTTCGAGCCTAGTTCGAGGCTTGGAGTCGGGAATGGAGGAGTTTGAACAAAGTTCGAGTCTTGGAATCGGAAATGGAAGAGTTTGAGCCGAGTTCGAGGCTTCGAATCGGAAATGGAAGAGTTCGAGTCAAATTCCGGCGCTTGGAATCGGCAATGGAAGAGTTCGAGACAAGTTTGAGGCTTGGAATCGGAAATGAAGGAGTTTGAGCCAAGTTCCGACGCTTGGGATCGGGAAAGGAAGAGTTCAAGCGAAGTTGGAGGCTTGGAATCGGGAATGGAGGAGTTTGAGCCAAGTTCCGACGCTTGGAATCGGGAATGGAAGAGTTCGAATCAGGTTCGAGCCTTGGAATCGGGAATGGAGGAGTTCGAGCCAAGTTCGAAGGTTGGTATCTGAAAAGGAGGAGTTTGAGCAAAGTTCCGACTCTTGGAATCGGGAATGGAAGAGTTCGAACCGAGTTCGAGGCTTGGAATCAAGAATGGAGAAGTTCAAGCCGAGTTCATGGTTTGGAATCGGAAATGAAGGTGTTCGAACCAAGTTCCGACGCAGTATCGTGGCCCCACCCATCAGACATAGCTGTGGATCCGCGACTGCCCCTCCTACTCATGGGAATGGGGCCTGCCCACTGCAGCACCTGTATTAATACCCTATCCATACCGTCTAAGTTTCAACCTCATTAAATTAGCTCTAGTACAGGCAGGAACGCAGCTTTTACAATTTAGTCTTTTGCTAAGCGTTCCCTAACCTATTGGCTATTTTCTCGTCAGTTTCACTTAACTGATGGTTCACTCTAAGATAGTTATTTCTGCTGTTCTAGTTAGATACCTGTAGTAGTTTACTATTACTGCTTCTAGGCTCACACTTGACTTTTCACGTCTACACAGGAAAGGAGGATGCTCCACAGCAGAACTTGGGAGCAAATGTTGTCCGGAAGCTGTCTGAGCCACTGGCAGGTGGTAACTATCATCTGTACTTCGACAACTTTTTCTCTTCTGTACAGCTTTTCGAGACCTTCCTTGACGATGGCTTGTACGCATGTGGTACCTTCCGAAAGGATCGAAAACGGGTTCCACACGAGATCGCTAGTACGAAACTAGGTAAGTACTGCAATAAATAATACTTAGATACCAAAACTAAGGATAACAGGTACACAGATAAGAGGATATGCACAAATAAGGGAATGATTAGTCTTACAAAGTAAATCACAGCCGTACATATACTTACCTCATAATAACACAGGTGATCTTGAGCGTGGAGAGGCCATCACCCGTCAAAGCGGTAACCTGGTGGCAAGCGTGTGGCGAGACAAGAAGCTGGTGTATGTCATGTCCACCAACTCTCAGCCTGAGGGTGACTCCACAGTCAGACGCAGGAACCGTGATGGGACGGCACAGCAGGTTCAATGTCCTCCCAGTGTGGTGGCCTACAACCAGCATATGGGGGGTGTGGATAGAGGGGATCAGCTCCGACAGTACTACCGGGGCAAGGGCAAAACCAGAAAATCTTACCGGTATATTTTCTGGTTCCTCTTTGTCAGTTGCGTTGTGAACGCATTTGTTCTGCACAAGAACTTTGTGCCAGTCACTGCTATGAGTGCCAAGGAGGCGACAGTACGAAACTTCCGGCTACGTCTGGCTGAGGGCCTCATTGGTTCGTATTGTTCACGGCAGCGGTACTGTCTCCCACAGCCTGTCAGAGATGCTGCCCTGGTGAGTGCAACACCGCCTGTGAAGCGACGCTGGGAGGAGACAGGCTCTCCTTCTCACCATCGAGGCACTGATGGCCACTTCCCCATCAAAGGACACCGCAGTAGGTGCGCCTACTGCTGAAATGAGAGAGGACATCGTCGTGTGGAGACAAATGTCAGATGCAGAAAGTGTGGGAAAGCTTTCTGCGTGGTAGCGCAGGACCCCCCACTAGATGGACCATCTTGTTTTGAGCGCTACCACACGGAGTGCCTATGAGGGCGCCCGCGTGATCGCGCTTGCTTTTATTAGTTAGTTTTATAAGTAGCTGCCCTTTATAATAACTCTGTATGCTTACTGACTGCCCTTTATGATACTCTGTATGCTTTTTGACTCTGTTGTAGCTTATAGTAGGTAACTGTACTCTGAACAAACATCCAACTTACTACTTACCGTGCCATCCTTCCCAGCACGGGCTGTTTGCCGTGCTACTTGATCCTGTTCTCGTCCAATCGGGGTACTGCTACCACGAATCGAGAGCGCGATGTGTGTACTTTTCGAAAAAAGAAACATGACTGTATAAATGTTTCTTCGATTTCGAGCTAACACTCGAGAAAGCCTCCGGCTTCAAAACACGCGTTCTTCATCAAATCCTATGGGCACGTGAAGAATCATTTCCGTTTTCATTCGGGTTATAAAGGGTTAATTGGCGGTTAACTCTAATATAGTTATTTCCGCTGTTATAGTTAGATACCTGTAGTAGTGTACTATTACTCTATGTAGGCTCACACTTGATTAAAATAGCTCTAGAAACAAATACTCTACTTCCACCTGCCAATTCAAGAAAGGAATTCCGGGCCGTAGGAAGTATCTGAATCATGGCCTCACTTCAAAGACATAGCTTTGGGTCCAAGATCGTCCCTCCGACCTATGGGAATGCGGACTGCCCACGGCGGCACCTGCAGTTAAACCCTATCTATACAGTCTAAGTTTTAGCCCAATTAAATTAGCTCTAGTACAGGCAGGAACGCAGCTATTACAATTTAGTTTTCAACCAAGCGTTTCTCAACCTATTGGCTATACTCTCGTTAGTTTCACTTAATTGGCGGTTAACTCTAAGATAGTTATTTCCGCCGTTCTAGTTAGATACCTGTAGTAGTGTACTATTACTCTATGTAGGCTCACACTTGATTAAAATATCTCTTGAAACATATACTCTACTACTACCTGCCAATTCAAGAAAGGAATTCCCGGCCATTGGAAGTGTCAGTATCATGGACCCACCACAAAGACATAGCTCTCGGTACCAGTTCGACCCTCCGACCTATGGGAATGGGGCCTGCCAACTATGGCACCTGCATTAATACTCTATCTATACAGTCTAAGTTTTAACCCAATTAAATTAGCTCTAGTACAGGCAGGAACACAGCTATTACAATTTAGTTTTTTGCCAAGCCTTCCTCAACCTATTGGCTATACTCTCGTTAGTTTCACTTAATTGGCGGTTAACTCTAATATAGTTATTTCCGCTGTTCTAGTTAGAAACCTGTAGTAGTGTACTATCACTCTATGTAGGCTCACACTTGATTAAAATAGCTCTAGAAACAAATACTCTGCTTCCACCTGCCAATTCAAGAAAGAAATTCCGGGCCGTATCTTAACTCATTGCACGCCATCATTACGTCACGCGCGTGATGCCACCACGCGTTAGTTTCTACAAAAAATGGCAGACTAAAAATATCAGTGTAGCGTTTGGCAGTTTTTTCACTTACCAAGTCAAAGAAGCAACGGAATCTTTGCTGCTTTTGTTGGGAGACTATCTGCTGCAGCCATCTAAGGCAAAAAGGGCGGCAGATTGGAACCATGCAGGCGCTTCAGGATCGATCAATCGGTACACGGTAAGTTCGATACGGCACTGCTGTAAGCGTAGTTTTTGCACCCTGGCGTCAAAGAAAGATGGTCCTACTGAATGTCTGACTCTCTACAGAAGCAAGAACCTCACAAGTGTCAGTGAAGATGACAGCAGAGCCTGATTATCCGTGTAGCAGTGTAGCCAGCATGGCTAGCCGTAGCTAATCAATGTTGTATTTTGCCGTGTATATCCGTTCTTTTACAAATTTTGTCTACATTCGGTACTGTTACATCATCATTACTAATCACTCTAACTATTTAGCGGCTAATAAAGGAAGGGGCTACCCCTTCCTAGCCGTACTAAGAACTTACGGTCGTCATAGCCACTTAAGTGGCTTGTGGCGTAGTGGAATGATTACGTAATAGCCATTAAAGTGGCTTACGGCGTGCAATGAGTTAATCATGGCGTCCCCTCAAAGACATAGCTCTGGGTACCAGATCGACCCTCCGACCTATGGGAATGCGGACTGCCCACTACGGCACCTGCATTAAAACCCTATCTATACAGTCTAAGTTTTAACCCAATTAAATTAGCTCTAGTACAGGCAGGAACGTAGCTATTACAATTTAGTTTCTAACCAAGCGATCCTCAACCTATTGGCTATACTCTCGTTAGTTTCACTTAATTGGCGGTTATCTCCAAGATAGTTATTTCTGCTGTTCTAGTTAGCTCACACTTGGTTAAAATAGCTCGACTTGGTTAAAATAGCTCGAGAAACATATCCTCTTCTACCACCTGCCAATTCAAGAAAGGAATTCCGGACGTAGGAAGTAATCAGTTTCGTGGCCCCACCCCTCTGACGTAGCTCTGCATCCCAGACTGCCCCTCCGGCTCTTGGGAATGGGGCCTTACCACTGCGGCACCTGTATTAATACCCTATCCATACCGTCTAAGTTTCAACCTCATTAAATTAGCTCTAGTACAGGTCGGAACGCAGATTTTACAATTTAGTCTTTTGCTAAACGTTCCCTAACATATTGGCTATTTTTTTTTCAGTTTCACTTAACAGGCGGTTAACTCTAAGAACATTATTTCCGCTGTTCTAGTTATATACCTGTAGTAGTGTACTATAACTGCTTATAGGATCACACTTGATTAAAATAGCTCTAGAAACATATACTCTACTACTACCTGCCAATTCAATAAAGGAATTCCGGGCCTTTGGAAGTGTCAGTATCATGGACCCACGACAAAGACATAGGTCTGGATCCCAGTTCGACCCTCCGACCTATGGGAATGGGGCCTACCAACTGCGGCACCTGCATTAATACCCTATCTATACAGTCTAAGTTTGAACATAATTAAATTAGCTCTAGTACAGGTAGGAACGCAGCTATTACAATTTAGTTTTTTGCCAAGCCTTCCTCAGCCTATTGGCTATACTCTCGTTAGTTTCACTTAATTGGCGGTTAACTCTAATATAGTTAATTCCGCTGTTCTAGTTAGATACCTGTAGTAGAGTACTATTACTCTATGTAGGCTCACACTTGATTAAAATAGCTCTAGAAACAAATACTCTACTTCCACCTGCCAATTTAAGAAAGGAATTCCGGACCCTAGGAAGTATCTGAATCATGGCCTCACCTCAAAGACATAGCTCTGGGTCCTAGATCGACCCTCCGACCTATGGGAATGCGGACTGCCCACTGCGGCAACTGCATTAAAACCCTATCTATACAGTCTAAGTTTTAACTCAATTAAATTGGCTCTAGTACAGGCAGGAACGCAGCTATTACAATTTAGTTTTTTACCAAGCGTTCCTCAACCTATTGGCTATACTCTCGTTAGTTTCACTTAATTGGCGGTTAACTCTAAGATAGTTATTTCCGCTGTTCTAGTTAGATACCTGTAGTAGTGTACTATTACTCTATGTAGGCTCAAACTTGATTAAACATAGCTCTAGAAACATATACTCTACCACCACCTGCCAATTCAAGAAAGGAATTCCGGGCCTAGGAAGTAATCAGTATCGTGGCACCACCCCTCAGACATAGCTCTGGGTCCCAGTCTGCCCCTATGACCAATGAGAATGGGGCCTGCCCACTGCGGCACCTACCCTATCCATACCGTCTAAGATTCAACCCCATTAAATTAGCTCTAGTACAGGCAGGAACGCAGTTTTTACAATTTAGTCGTTTGCTAAGCGTTCCCTAACCTAATGGCTATTTTCTCGTCAGTTTCACTTAATTGGCGGTTAACTCTAAGATAGTTATTTCCGCTGTTCTAGTTAGATACCCGTAGTAGTGTACTAATACTCTATGTAGGCTCATACTTGATTAAAATAGCTCGAGAAACATATCCTCTACTACCACCTGCAAATTCAAGAATGGAATTCCGGGCCTAGGAAGTAATCATGTATCGTGGTCCCACCCCTTAGACATAGCTGTGGATACCAGACTGCCCCTCCGACTCATGGGAATGGGGCATTCCCACTACGGCACCTGTATTAGTACCCTATCCATACCGTCTAAGTTTCAACCTCATTATTTTAGCTCTAGTACAGGCAGGAACGCAGTTTTTACAATTTAGTCTTTTGCTAAGCGTTCCCTAACCTATTGGCTATTTTCTCGTCAGTTTCACTTAACTGGCGGTTAACTCTAAGACAGTTATTTCCGCTGTTCTAGTTAGATACCTGTAGTAGTATACTATTACTGCTTGTAGGCTCACACTTGATTAAAATAGCTCTAGAAACATATACTCTACTACTACGTGCCAATTCAAGAAAGGAATTCCGGGCCGTATGGAGTATCTGTATCACGGCCCCACCTCAAAGACATAGCTCTGGGTCCCAGATGACCCTCCGACCCATGGGAATGCGGCCAGCCCACTGCGGTACAAGCATTAATACCCTATCTATACAGTCTAAGTTTCAACCCAAATAAATTAGCTCTAGTACAGGCAGGAACGCAGCTTTTACAATTTAGTTTTTTGCCAAGCGTTCCCCAACCTTTTGGCTAAACTCTCGTTAGTTTTACTTAATTGGCGGTTAACACTAAGATAGTTATTTCTGCTGTTCTAGTTAGATACCTGTCGTAGCGTACTATCACTCTATGTAGGCTCACACTTGATTAAAATAGCTCTTGAAACATATCCTCTACAACCACCTACCAATTCTAGAAAGGAATTCCGGGCCTAGGAAGTAATCAGTAACGTGGCCCCACCACTCAGACATAGCTGTGGATCCCAGACTGCCCCTCCGACTCATGGGAATGGGGCCTGCCCACTGCGGCACCTGCGAAAATAGAAATTTTGTAAAATACACTATTAAAAACAGTTCTAGGGTTAGGATAATGGAGGAACAAAAATATTATATAAAACATTGAAAGTAATGCAGAGATGGGTAGCCCTAATCAAAAAAAGTGAAAGTGGTTTGGTACGATACTTTACGGCATTTTCTATGGGTTTATGCAAAACCCTGAGTTTGGGGTTGGGTTTAGGAGGTGAGGGCACAAGGGTTAGGGTTAGGGTTAGGGACTAGCCCTATAGGCTATAGAAGTATTTGACAGATTACCAAAGTATTGTAAGTAAAACCACATATAGGTAGTGTGACCTGATAGACACCTTATTCAAATTATTCGCACATCTGTTATATAAGGTTGAACAATAGCCAGCAGTTATCCCTATTACTATAAGCTGGTACTATGGGTTTTGTTGTACTAGTCTGATCTGATGGACACCCTATTCAACTGATTATTTGCATATCTGGTTGAACAATAGCCAGTAGTTATCCCTATTATATTTTTTACTATAAGCTGGCACAATAGGTTTTGTTGTACTAGTCTGATCTGATGGACACCCTATTCAACTGATTACCCTATTCTATTTGCACATCTATTATTTTCTCTTCTCCAGTGGCAGTAGCTGTGGGAATATGCCATGTCACATGACTGTGTCCATCATCAGGTATATAGCTAATTTCATCATTAAATCTTTCCCAGCAAAGTTTTAATACATCCATAAGGCTTATGTGAATTTATATGCGCTACTATTAAGCATTTAAGTGAATTTATATGAGCTACTATTAAGCATTGTATCATAATATGTTTTCTTCCCTCCGACATGGATGTTCCGGGAGTACAACTGAGCACAAGATGAAGCAAGAACACACTGAAGTGTATTCCTGTAGTGGATTCAGACTCGTGTATTGTTTGTGTTAGTGAGCTAGACTACAGTAAGAATTTGTGTGGCTGGGCAGAGAGTTTTTTTGTTTTTTTTCCCCAGAGCAGTTCACTGGGTTGTTTTTCCCTGGCATGGGATTGGGCCTGCTCATGCCTAAATTTTTTGTTTGTTTCAATTAAGCAAAAATTTGGTTGGCCCCTGCCCAGCCGAGAGTTTGTACTTGTTGGTTTTTTTTGAAGTTTTTTGGAAAAAAGAAATTTATCCGGTGGTACTGGCAGCAGCCTGGGGCACAGCAAATATGGTTATTGTGCATGTGCATGCAGTTACCAGACCGGGGTAGCTAGAAGGGTGATAACATAAGATCAGTAGAGAAGTGAAGTTATTGACCTCCTCCTTATACTCTTTGATTCCTTCAGATGCCTGGCCCTGCCGGTCCAACATTATGATGTGTTGGCATCACAAAAGAGTCGTATGGTTCTGTGGTGTCAATGTATTATGATGGCGGAATGGCATGGCAGCAGAGAAATTTGATTCCTGAAACCGATGCATGGTGTCATTATGTTGCTTTAATATTAATATACTGAGCTAGTAATTAAATATCTCTGCTCTGCTGCAATACGCAGAGCAGATGTGTACTGATATATTATGCATGTCATTGGGCTTACACTTCTGCAATAGCTGTGTCACGTGATTACACATCAATTCGGCCGGGGGAGGAGCTGCACTAGCTGTGTCACGTGATTGCACATCGATTCGGGGGTGGAGCTGGTGATCCCCCATCCTGCTGCAAAAACTCTATGTACTCGTATAGCAGCACTACAGACAGCTTACCATATACACCATAAACCTTTGCTGCGCAAAACTGGGACACTAAAACAGTTCTTTGTTAGAGAGGTAGCAGCTCGACTATTCTGAGCTATACTAACGACATAGATCACGTCATCAATCATATAGCACAGTTAACTACAGCCACGATGCTATAATCCTTGTTGTAGTGGAAATAGCAGAACAGTGGCGGTTTGGGTAGACATGTATTAATGTATTCATTGATAATAGAGAGGTATCAGAAGAAATTTCAGGTATTCTGCAGTTTTACTGTAGGACTGATGTGAGAGAAGTGACTCCGCCTCCCGATGATCGTTTAGCGACGTCACTCTGTATTAACGGCGGTTGCCTTTGTCATTATGATGTTAACAAATGCTCTGGTTTTACTATAAAAAGTGCAGTATAGTCAGAGTTTCTAGTAGTTATTCTGAAAGTAATCATGGCTGAAAGTGCTGGTACTACCACCGATTCCATTACAACTGTAAAGCTGGGAAGCAAGGAACTCTACAGCTATCGCGATGGTAAAGAAGTCTACGTCTTGTACAGCGAGCTTCTGCAGGCCTTCCAACTAGGCAATAGCATCAGCCCTTCAACTCTACAACGCAGGAAGAACCAAGTCGCGAAATGTGACCAGTACTGCAACGGTACTGCTTTGCTGCACTTCAAGGAAGCTGGAATAGTTAGGAAAGAGGCTAAAAAAGTTGCAGTACTCACCATATCGCAGGCTTTCCAGCTGTTAAAGGTGCACAAAATTTCCCTACAAGCCGATTCTTCAATCCCTGAACAGACAGCATCAGAGGAGGTTCCCGTGCACGTGGAGATGGAAAGAGATCCACCACCTTCCGAAGCAGGCCAGTCTTCAATCCCTGAACAGACAGCATCAGAGGAGGTTCCCGTGCACGTGGAGATGGAAAGAGATCCACCACCTTCCGAAGCAGGCCAGTCTTCAATCCCTGAACAGACAGCATCAGAGGAGGTTCCCGTGCACGTGGAGATGGAAAGAGATCCACCACCTTCCGAAGCAGGCCAGTCTTCAATCCCTGAACAGACAGCATCAGAGGAGGTTCCCGTGCACGTGGAGATGGAAAGAGATCCACCACCTTCCGAAGCAGGCCAGTCTTCAATCCCTGAACAGACAGCATCAGAGGAGGCTTCAGACACTGATGTACCAGCCACCAAACGAACAAAGCTGCAAATAGACCTTCCGACCAATCCTGCTGTGAGTGCAGAAATGAGAGGACTGAGGGCATTCTGGACTAGAGAGGTGAACCATAAAAGGGGCTGCCAAGCAATCTCTGAGCTCACATTCCACAAGACCAAAGAAAGGCTACAATGTAAGCTAAGCTTGTAAATTTAGATCTGTTGTTATTATTATTGTTAACATTTATTCCCTGTATGCAGCATTCCTTGGATTTGTGGAGAAGCAGACCAACAAAGATCCATCACTCCAATGCCTCAACAATCTGGACGTCATTGATAGTTTTGTTATATACCTGAAGGTATTCTACTAGTGTTGCACTTGTGCAGTTATATTATGCAAATGCAGCTAGTGCAGTAATGCACACCTTTTTACTTTTTTCAGGAACGCAAGTTGCAGCCAGGAACCATCTCTGGATACTGTCAGGCCTTCAATAGAGGCCTCAAGTATCTTGTTGCCCAAGATGTAGATGCAGAGGAGAGCCTAGCCTACGTGAGGGAGCTGACAAACACCTATCAAAAACAAGCAACAAAAGGGCACCAAAGCTGGCAGCAGCTCTCTCGAGCTAACAAGTGGCTACATTGGGAGCAGGTACTTGAAGTAATGAAAGCTCAGCGTGAAGTGTATGAGTCGCAAATAAAGCCTGAACTCCGAGCATTTGAATCCCAGCGGTATGCAGCATTGTTACTATACTGTGCTGTTCCTCCTGCACGTGGAGAAGTGTACCGCACACTGAAGATACGAATCAACTCTGAACCTGCAGAAACGAGTGGAAGCGAGAATATCTTGCACTATGGAAGAGAGAAAATGTTCGTGTTGGAACTTGGAAAATTTAAAAACAGCAAACACATGGGTGTACAAAACATAGACATTAGCAACATTGAATTTCTAACGTCCCACCTACATGACTACATCAATAGAGACCGTCCCATTCTTCTGAAAGACAGCATTGACCACAGCTTCCTGTTCATGGTAGGAGAGGAGTATTTTGAATTAGAACATTATTGAGTGTTATTCACATAGTATGTTACTTATCTACTCTACACAGAATGACAAGGGACAACCATTTACAGGTGCCGCCCAGTGGACAAAGTATATCCAACAGATTTTCAAGCAGCATACGGGGAAAATCATTGGACCAACCATATTGAGATCAGCATTTGTCACCTATCTGATGGATGGTGAAGTCACATCCGATGAAACTACACTGAAGTCAGTAGCTCATGCCATGCGCCACTCAACCCGCTATGTAAGTCAAACTTAATACTAAGCTAATACCGAAATTGAATTATGGCAGTGTATATTTCCATCCATGCAGCAAAGAGAGGTCTATGACAGGAGAACTAGCCAGGAGAAAGCGGTGAATGGAGTGAAACTGACAGCTTCCATTGCAGAGAGAGCATTAGGTATTAACAGCTGTACAAGTACTGACCTGGATGCCTCTGATTATGTCCCAGAGAGAGACGACATTGTGGCTTTGGTGGAGGAGGGCTCCACTCATGCAAAGCCACTCATCATATTGGGCAAAGTGCTGAGGGTGTATCAGAAGGACAGAGAAGTCTTACTGGCCCATCTAAAACCAGTAAAGGGAAGAAACAAGTATCAATTAGACGCTGGTCAGGACACCTGGAAAGAGAACTTTGATGCTTTAATCTATCCAATTGACATTCATTATGAACCCAAGTCAGGCGTGTATATCCTGAGAACCCCACCATCCCAGATTCACCAAGTTGTAAAGACATAACTTTGTCTACGTTTTTGTATCAGTCACACTTATGCTACTTTTATGAAGTTCTGATACACCAATATGATGCAAAAATAGTTTTAAATAGATTTTACCTCACTATTGTTACCATATAGCACAATAGTTGGAATGCATGCAAAATCCCTAAATAACAAGGTTAACTTGGAGTTTTAGATTTCCCGCCATGGCCACTAAAAAAGGGGGCGTGTGCTCCAGGTTTTACAGACGCTAGGTAAGGAAACTCCTACTATTATCAAGACACGCAATGGATTCCTTAGTGCCTACTTGGCCTATATCCATGAGGACATGAATTGATCAATTTCCATGCCTGCAAAATTTTAGGTTAAAGTACTGTTTAGCGTGGCTATATACAAGCATTACATCATCCTTTCTTAAGTACAGCGTAAAGGAGAAGTTAATGAGAAATTCCATGCATACTTACCACATTATCCGGTGACTGAGATGAAATTTCAGTTCCTTAGGTTCGGCAGTACTGAATTATTGCCGTTTTAATTAACATATGTGAAAAAAAATCAGCACTTGACAGCTAACTTTAGAGCTAGCAACTTAGTACAGTATGAGCTACTGAGGGCATTCTCAGGCTCACTATCTGAACAGGTCTGTAATCTCCATTTCAACACTACCCTGCTACTAACGCAGCTACAAACCGCTTCACTCGTCTACTGAGCAGAGTTTTAGGGGTAATGGGCGGGGTCTACTGAGCACGCGACTATGGATGTTAGGAGGGGCTGGCTGCAGTGCCATTGGTCATGTGACTACTAAAGTTTTCTCACGTGGATGCTTAGCATTAGTAGTCCCATGCCCAGACATGATCTGGGCACGAGCTTGAGCACGGCTTGCCGTGAAATTGAGCACGTGAGGTCAAATAGGGTCAAATTCAAAAAAAGATGGAGGTACATACGTATATAAAGCTAGAGGAGATCTGTTCTGGCTTCCTTTATGTGTTGTAGACTAAAGATGACTTCAGCCTTATTCTTTCTCACAGATGAGAGAAGAAAAAGGAGACAGTAGGCCGCCTGTAAGGAGTGCAAACATAATATAACTAAAATATATTTGAAAATTGCTTTCTTAAAATTGCCTATCCAGAGTAAGAAGCGGCGATACAATCACTACCACACCTCCCATCCCCACCTTGACTGGTACTCAAGGTGGGGGTGGGAGGGATGGATGCCCCCACGCAGGTGAGTCTAACATTACTCTAGATTTAAAGAACGTTTGCTATGCAGCTCAATGTACATTCACTACAGCATCTGCTGTCCTGGGCGGACAGGATGGAGGGGGGAGGTAAGGGTCCCTATAGAAAATGCTAAAAGTGCGATTGAAAGTACACATTCTGTTGAATGTCTATTGCTATTCCTGTTTAGGGGGAAGGTGCTGCGGAGACAGTGGTAAGGCTCCTATTCTTCATTTCCAATCATGTTTTGCTACACAAACCTATGCTATAATGGACCTTTTTTTTTTTTCAGCCTGGGGGAGAATGGGTGAGTTGCCCAGGCTATTATTGTTACAATAAACTAGTGAGTGACTGTGCAGATGCTTTGTTTCAGGATCCTCCCAACCCTTCTCCCACCCATCCTCCTCGCTGGGTGGCAAATTATGTAAGCTAAGGCTCCTATTCAATCATTTATTCTTTAAATAGGTTGTGGGGGTGAGGGGTGAGCTAATCAGACTATTTTTGCTCTAATAATACTGACTGCATAGCTACTCTGTTTCAGGATCACCCCAGCCGCCCCAGCCACCCTCCATACCATACACTGCCACCCATGCTGGAGGCGGGGGGTGGGAAGAAAAAAGTAAGTGTAGCTATCTCTGTTTAATACGAGTTCTTATTGTGTGCATAATCTCTTCCAGACCAGGGGAGGAGGAAGAGGAGGAGCCAGGGGGAGAGGCAGGGGAGGGCCTGCAACAGTATGACTTCATTTTAATTATTGTTACGTGTACATACTGTGCTTACATGCGTATGCATAATGCTTTTTCTAGCGAACCACTTCATGTCCCGCAAGGGAGGCGGGCGAGGGGGAGATGGGGGAGACGGGGGCAGAGGAGGGAGAAGAGGGAAGAGGGGAAAGGGTATGTCTATTATCCCTTACGTGTGTGTGATGCCTTACTCATGTATCTTATTCTTACCAATAGGGGGGAGGAAGCAGGAGAGAGAGGGGGAGGGGGAACTGGAAGGGGAGAGGGAGGGGGAGGGGGAAAAACGTAAGTCTATTCTTAAATGTCACATAATGCATACTTGATTTATGGGAGTATATTTCTCTCCTTTAGAGTGTGCACTTTCACCTACACTTTTAACTTCATAAACTGCATAACATTGTTTTGTTTCTAACTTTCAGTATAATATTATATGGTGACGTTTAAACATGTAGTTTAGAAGTGTTATACATTGTGTACCGTACTTATACTTACAAGTTTAGCTACACGGGGGTATTTACCCTAATCCATGTAGCTATTCACAGTTCCTTACCGTCATATGAGAAGTAGAAGCCTCTGAAAGGAACAGCCCTGGTAGCTAGCCTTTGTCTCGTGACTAATGGCGCTCTAATTAGAAATTTGCTGACTATTCTAATTAATGGCACTCTAATTACACAAACATAATTTTACAAAATTTTAAATATCACAAACAAGCTAGCTGCAAAGCTTAAGCGGTAAGTACTTAGTACTAGCCTCTTACCCAGTCCTTCTTCGCCAAGATTTGGTCTTGCAGCTGTGGAGAACAGCGGCTGCAAGGGCGAGGAAGGAAAGATGGGCTGTATGTATGTTTGCACGTGCATGTAGGTATATGTATGGTATGTATGGCATGGCTAGTCTAACGCGCCAGCCCCACCTCTTCCACGGCACCGTGGCACGAGGTTGCTAGCTCGCTGGACTAATAGGCTCATAACCATAGCGGGCTAACCGAAAATTAAGTATTGGAAATTTCATGGATTGCACAGGATGAATATGCATAGCTACCCCATGCCATGAACATATAGCCAAAAGACCAAATTCTTAAAATTTAGCAGCTCCTGAAACGCATTTAAGAATATTCTTGGCTTTAGGGGGAACAAATTCAATATTTGTGGGTTACACCACTTTGGTTTGAGCCCTTCTGTATATGAACAGTGCCTTTTTATTTTATAGATGAATGTATCACCAAGTACGAGTGAAATTATTTCGTACAGCAACTACCTATGCGAAGTGATTATTAGCCGCTTAGGTGACGTAGCTACCCAACTTTCCCACTCCCTGGCAGAATCGGACTTGACTGCAGGGGAAAACCTACTGAGTTTACTTGAGGTAAATTGGAGCCTTTTATACATGTACAGTACACACGTGCAAATTATCATGTGTAATCCCATACTATTTTATCAGCCGATCGGCAAGAGTGCAACTATTTCCGTAATTGCGTACTCTTTGTAATTAAAGCCCATAGCAACAGGAACTGTAATGATATGTGTGGATTCTCTAAGAATAATTGCATTTGCAATAGGCAAGGTAATTGCCATGTGATTGCCCATACAAATTTTTGTCACCAGGAAATTGAAAGAGCCCTTTTGAAGGTGGACAAAGAAGACTCTCGTTTTCAGGGAAGTGGTGAAGCAACACCCCCACCTCTTCCTACACCTGACTCCTCCCTTGAATCACAAAGTTCAGGATCAGAATCTGGAGGTGAGTGGAGTGACGATAATGGGGTCACTCAAGAACCACCGCCTAAAAAGCCAAGAAAAACGGCACCGCCCCACCCAAATACTGACCGGCATCCTCAAATATCGGATCCGCTGGGCCAAACCGGTCCATCAGTACCACGACCCCCTACACTGCCTCCACCACCCCCTACTCAACCTTCACCTCCCCCACCCCCTACTCAACCTTCACCTCCCCCACCTCCACCACCCCCTCCCCCACCTCCACCACCCCCTCCCCCACCTTCACCACCTACCCTCCCCCACCTCCACCTCCTTCAAGTGCAAAACGGCGCCAAAGAATTCCAGGTGGGTCACGCCGTGTTTACCAGGTGGGGAGAGAGGTCATATTGAAGTGACCTATTCCATGGGAGTGTGCAAACTGGCTCCAGAAGTCGCAAGATGTAAAAGACGCCTAGAATGTTTTTCAGCCTGTGACAACCAAGCCGATACTTTTGTGAAGTGGCTCTGTCACTTGCCCTGGAAGGAGTGGAACTTGGACGTCTTAACCTTTGTTCAAAAGGAGGACATAACTCTTGTTCCTGGGGGTACAGAAGAGGACCCGTGCTGGGCCGTGAACACTGCTGCACATTTCCAGCAGTTATTAGCAACACCCGATATACTGTCTATGTTACTCAGCACTATATCGGGCACTATCTCGAAACACTGGAAAAGGAAGCAGGGATCAGCAACAATACAAATCTGTAACGCTGTCGACTGAGGAAAAGAAAATCGGAGACTATCAACAATGGCACAACCAATGTGCATGCTCAAACTGCAGTGAGGCAAAACAGCAGAAGGAAGACAGAGAGGTTCAACGGCAGCACCTTCTCAGGCCAAAACCCTGCACCAGTGTGCAATTTTTAGTTTTGCTCAATGAGCATCAGTACACAAACTTAACGCTGTCATTTCTTAAACAAGCAAAGAGCCTGTCATGGGCTGTCCCCTTGCACAGCCCGTTAGTCTACAGTGACTAGGCCCCGACAGACATTCAGTCAAGTATCCGCAAGAAATTGCGAATCAAATCCAAGAGAACCATCCTGTAATTCTTACAGGACTACAACCGTTCTACAGAAATAACACAAGCGTGGGAATTGAAGCAATTCACTACCAGGACGGAGATGGTGGTCTCTTAGCAGTTAGTCTAATTCCTGGGCTTCATGATATGCCAAAAAACAAGGCGCACTGATATAAGAAGTTTCTAATTCTGTACTTGTTCCATTTCGAGAAGTAGGACATGATGCACCTGAACTAGGCCATGAATACAAAATGTTTATCCAAGACCTAGTAGCAGAAACCAAATAACAAAGAGGGAAGACTTTGGACATAAAAGCCTTACCTTTGTCAGAAGAAACATGGCAAAATCTCAACAGACCATCATTGTACCCCATAACTTGGACCATAGTGGTCACTGGCTCCTTGTTAAAATTTTTACCACAGGAATAGGAATTGAGACAGGAGTTCGGCTTATCAGAGCTGGGCTATCATTTGCAGTTACTGGAGCCCCTGCACGTTACAAAGCTGCAGAAGATTATGCCAAAACCAACAAATTAGGCATCTTTTCCTATGGTGCAATTATGGAAATGGAGGCACTAAAACCGTGGTCTCTAAAACAACATCTCCATGACATTGGATCTGAAACTGTAACAGAATATGAAACAGAGAATGTTTTTAACAGAGTATCAGTAAAAAATAACAAGAAACACCTGAATGAGTCACACCTAATGGTAAGCAAAAGCACCATTCCTGGTGCTGGAATGGGCTTATTTGTACGCCCCAAACCCCCAGATGCTACCCGTGTGATTATTCCAAAAGATGCCATCATCTGTTACTACAGCAAGGTACCACTGCCACATGATTCGGCACCAGCCGACAACACAGACTACCTAATGGAGGCTGAACGGAATGGCATCACCAGGTTTTATAACCCAATAGACTATGATGGACAAAATATCGGACGCCATATCAACCAGGGAGGTCTAATGGAATTGTTACAAATGATGGCTACTCAAACAGGATCGACACTACAAAAACGAGAAATTAATACAGCTGCCCAACAATACTGTAATATTCGGTACCAGATGGATGGAGTATCACTAATGGTTAGGGCAGCGAAGGACATTCTTTTAACCGAAGAACCCCAGGAACTGTTTGGACATTACGGCATTGAGTACTGGATTCGATTCATTTTGGAACATCTAAAGGAGTTTGACAGCAACTCAGCAATGGTAAAAGCCGTATTATGGCCTTTGCTATCAGATCATTCGACGTGGAACCGTACCTGTCGTCAACAATTCTTAATGGGTAGGAACATTACAGAAGATGTCCGACAACTATATAAGGACATGCGATGTCCTTTTGAACTTCCACCTAGAAGAAGAAGATAAACTAAAAGCTTAGAATCGTCCTTCAAACTGCATTGAAGTTGGGGACGACTATGACAGATGATGCACCCACGTTCCACAGTAGTGGATCCGGTGAGTATTTTATCTGTCATGGTCTCTTATGAGTTCCAGTCGTTAATGTATATGTAGGAAATGACCATGTCCCTCCACTACTCCCCCAGAACCTTCCCCATCGGCCTGGAACACACAGGAACAGAGAAGCACGTCGAGCAGTGGGATGAATGGTGAGTCTCTTATGAGTTCCAGTCGTTAATGTAGGAAATGACCATGTCCCTCCACTACTCCCCCAGAACCTTCCCCATCGGCCTGGAACACACAGGAACAGAGAAGACACGTCGAGCAGTGGGATGAATGGTGAGTCTCTTATGAGTTCCAGTCGTTAATGTAGGAAATGACCATGTCCCTCCACTACTCCCCCAGAACCTTCCCCATCGGCCTGGAACACACAGGAACAGAGAAGACACGTCGAGCAGTGGGATGAATGGTGAGTCTCTTATGAGTTCCAGTCGTTAATGTAGGAAATGACCATGTCCCTCCACTACTCCCCCAGAACCTTCCACATCGGCCTGGAACACACAGGAACAGAGAAGACACGTCGAGCAGTGGGATGAATGGTGAGTCTCTTATGAGTTCCAGTCGTTAATGTAGGAAATGACCATGTCCCTCCACTAGTCCCTGGTTCCGACAGCAGCCTTGCCCCAGAACCTTCCCCATGGGCCTAGAGCACACACGAACAGAGAAGACACGTCGAGCAGTGGGATGAATGGTAAGTCTCTTATGACTCCCCTTGCCTGGGCCTGGCTCCTCCCCCTTGACAGGTTTAGCCTAAGGCCAGCCAGCGTAGCCCTGCTAAACACAGCCCACCCTAGCAAAACAGTCCCTGGCTTCCGACAGCAGCCTTGCCAGCTGACCGCAGGGGTGGGGGTCGCTCTTGGGTCGTGTGACCGGCTCCCTAGGGCCCAGGGGGGGCGGGGCGCTAGGTGATAGCTTAAGTGCAGGGAGTGCACAGAGAGGGACAGACAGACCCTGTCTTGCTGGCTTAGGGTTAGACTGACAGGCCCCTCTACCCTCCCACACAGATCCCCTCGGCCAGCTGAAGCTCGGCAACCCGCAGAGAGCTCGGCGCCTGGCCCCAGAGGTGAGACAGGGACCCCTCTCCACCGGGGTTCGGGGTTCGGCTTAGAGCCTAGAGGCCTAAGAGTTGGTCAGCCCTCTAAGGGCTGGTCAGAGCCCGGCCCTGAGCCAATCAGTCCTCCCCGCATCCCCAGCTGGGCCTGAGGGAGTGCGGGGAGTACTAATGAAGGCTGGGCAGGGTCCCCTCCCCCTTGCCTGGGCCTGGCTCCTCCCCCTTGACAGGTTTAGCCTAAGGCCAGCCAGCGTAGCCCTGCTAAACACAGCCCACCCTAGCAAAACAGTCCCTGGCTTCCGACAGCAGCCTTGCCAGCTGACCGCAGGGGTGGGGGTCGCTCTTGGGTCGTGTGACCGGCTCCCTAGGGCCCAGGGGGGGCGGGGCGCTAGGTGATAGCTTAAGTGCAGGGAGTGCACAGAGAGGGACAGACAGACCCTGTCTTGCTGGCTTAGGGTTAGACTGACAGGCCCCTCTACCCTCCCACACAGATCCCCTCGGCCAGCTGAAGCTCGGCAACCCGCAGAGAGCTCGGCGCCTGGCCCCAGAGGTGAGACAGGGACCCCTCTCCACCGGGGTTCGGGGTTCGGCTTAGAGCCTAGAGGCCTAAGAGTTGGTCAGCCCTCTAAGGGCTGGTCAGAGCCCGGCCCTGAGCCAATCAGTCCTCCCCGCATCCCCAGCTGGGCCTGAGGGAGTGCGGGGAGTACTAATGAAGGCTGGGCAGGGTCCCCTCCCCCTTGCCTGGGCCTGGCTCCTCCCCCTTGACAGGTTTAGCCTAAGGCCAGCCAGCGTAGCCCTGCTAAACACAGCCCACCCTAGCAAAACAGTCCCTGGCTTCCGACAGCAGCCTTGCCAGCTGACCGCAGGGGTGGGGGTCGCTCTTGGGTCGTGTGACCGGCTCCCTAGGGCCCAGGGGGGGCGGGGCGCTAGGTGATAGCTTAAGTGCAGGGAGTGCACAGAGAGGGACAGACAGACCCTGTCTTGCTGGCTTAGGGTTAGACTGACAGGCCCCTCTACCAACGTTCTATTTTTAAGTGTTTTTACGGGTTAGCATGACTAACTGGAATACTAATCTAGTCATTCGTATAATTGATAACCCTGTCTTGCTGGCTTAGGGTTAGACTGACAGGCCCCTCTACCAACGTTCTATTTTTAAGTGTTTTTACGGGTTAGCATGACTAACTGGAATACTAATCTAGTCATTCGTATAATTGATAAGTCAAGACAGTGTACTGCAGTCTACACTTTGCGTTTGGTTAATAAGGTACCAAGTTCAATTTGCGGTCAACACAGGGTTAAACATTTCACTTTATTCCACAGATGTATAATGATATTGGGGGTTTAACTTCAGAGAGAACTCACCACAATGAAAAACTTTTCACTTCAGTCTACAGACAAGGTAGCTTTATTGAGATGTTAATAATACTAAAACGCATCAAATTAAGTTTATACCATTATATTTTAATCTGTACTATAGAAATGGTTATTTAGCTGGGCTAATTGTAGAAATAATAGCTTCAGTGGCAATTTATCAAAATGAAACGTTTCACTTTTGGGTGTGGGTAAGCTAGCCTAAAACGCGTCCCAAAAGGCGTTTTCGCGTCCTAAAATTGGAATATTTATGAATTTGGGACGCTACTGGTGGAGTTCTGTGTCCCTCAGACGTTTCCGCGCCTTGTTCTAGCCGAAATTAAATTGTCCCGAAAAAATTTCAACGTCCTATTTTGAAATTTTTTGGCGCTAATTATTTATTCTTGCGTCCCAAAATAAACTCATTGATGATAAAGAAGTGTCCCGATTGTTTACCAGCGTCCCAATATTCTTAACAGTTGTTTCCTTGAATTTCTAACCATATTTTGAGTGTAACGTCCCATACTATTGCTGTTTCTAGTTAATTAAACGAATAATTAATAAATTGATCGATTAATTAACTAATCATTTAATTAATCCATCTAACTAAATCATTATCTAATTACCCGTATAATCAGTCAATTAATTCATTAACTAGTTAACTAACTAACTAGCTATTTATTTGATAAGTTAATTTACTACAACATAATTAATTGACAAGTTATATTATGAACCCAATTAATTGACTAATTAATTAACCAACTATTTGTATACTTAATTATTGCCAAAGATACATTTAATTTATAAATTAGATAAGTTGTTTATTAACTAATAGCTAATTTATTAGTCAATTAACTAGTTCATGAAATATTTTATTAATCAATTGAGTCCTTACTTGATCGTTTATCTTCCTAATTAAATGATTAATTAATGTATTAACCCATTGCCTTGTGATGATAATGACTTCCACCGGAGGGTTTCTGACCTCTAAACTACCTGGATGTATCCATAATCTATCTTCAGTCCGCCAACACATTCACTAAGGCATGGACATGACTCGTGAAGACTCTAGCATTTTAGGAGTAAAAGACGTACTCGAGTCCCCTAATAACAACATACCACACTACTCTCCCCGATGTTGTACTGTAGATAGGCTCCTCCTGGTATTGTACTCGACTCAACCGCTAAGAAACTCAATCCCTGAGCCTCCCATTGGCAATTATTGATGCCCACACAATCTTCAGGATTTGCCAGTGAAGGCCAAGCTCCAACCAATGCTGATCAAGCACAGTGGGAGCAGTACATCCCTGATGTTCTAATCTAAATGTATTTCAAAAAATGCCTTAGGTTGGTGCTCTATATAGCAAACAATGTTATATGCTTTAATTTCCTAACATATCATGATATGACCGTAGTTACGAGGTAAGACATGAGGAATTGTGTTTAGCTCTGTTTACTGATTTTCTAATTCAAATTTAATTTAAAAAATAAATAGAAGAGGACACTAATCTAAGTTTGGATGTAACAATCAGTATCAGTATGTTATTAGTATTCATTCACCTAAATGATTCGTAATTCTACCGCAATATACTTCTAAAGCTCAAAATTGATATAAAAGGCAGTAAACTAAGCTTTGATGTAACAATCAGTATCAGTATGTTATTAGTACATGTACTCATTCACCTGAATAGTTTATAATTCTACCACAACAATTTTCTATGGCTCAAAATTGATAGCAAAGCTAAGCTTTGATGTAACAATCATTACCAGCTAGTTATAGTACTCATTCACCTACATGATTTGCAATTCTACCCTAAACAATATTTTTCTAAAGCTCAAAATTGACATAAAGAACACTAACCTAAGCTTTGATGTATTCACAAGTATCAGTATGTTATTAATATTCATTTTCCTGATTGGTTTTTAATTCTACCATAATATTGTTCTATGGACCAAAATAGAAAGAAAAGGACACTAACCTAAGCTTTGTTGTAACAATGAGTATCAGTATGATATTATTATTCATTCACCTGAACGGTTTTATATTCGACCACGATATTTTTCTATGGCACAAAATTGATAGAAAAGGACACTAACCTAAGCTTTGATGTAACAATGAGTATCAGTATGCTATTAGTATTTATTCACATGAGCGGTTTTCTCTATGGTGGAGATTTAAAAAATTGGGACACTTTGGGACGCTTTGGGACACTACTGTCCCAAATTGCCTAAAACCTACCGTAGTAGTTTGCACTGCTACGTAATAGTCCTAGAAGCATAAGTAGCATACTATAAAAGTTTGAAGGGTATTGAGTGTATTTAGCAAAAGGGACACTAGCGTCCCAAAACTAAACTGAGACCATGGAACTTGAAATTCAAAATGTACTTTTTACTTGGTTTTCTAAATCGTATTTTAAAGTTTCAAAATCTATGGTTCCAAATCCTAGGTTTAGGACGCTTTTGGGACGCTCAGTGTCCCAAACCTAGGGAAAAGGATATATACAAAATATTATGGCAACCATAGAATTGTGTACATTGTGTAAGGCATACATGCAAAATACTGACATTAAGGAAGGTTAGAGAAATAAAAGGGACACTTTTGCCAGTAATTACCAGCAGCGTCCCAAAATGTCCCAAACCTAAGGGTTAAGAGCAAATGCCTAGTTATTGCAGAACAAAGCATAGATAAGTACAAGAAGTGTACTGACAAAGAATTAATATTTTTGGTTTATAATTGCAGGTTTGGGACACTTTAGCGTCCCAAACCTTAAAAGCACCACCCTCGTAATAGCAATAGCAACCATACAAGTATGTTATGTCAGCAGACCATACCTGTAAAATACTGAGGATAAAGAAGCTCTGGTTAAGAAATGGGACACTTTACCAGTGTTTACCATGAGCGTCCCAAAATGTCCCAAACCTAATAGTTTTAACCAAATGCCTTTGTATTGTAACAGGAAATATAGGAGGGTCCAAGAACTGTGCTGGTGAAGTGTGGTTATCTATGGTTCACTAGTTTAGGTTTGGGACACTTTGGGACGCTCAGCGTCCCAAACCTAGAAAAATGTACCATAGAACAAGGAATTGTAACCATAAAAGTGTACATTGTCAGCAAAGCATATCTGCAAAATATTGAGGTTAAAAAAGCTTAGGTTAAGAAAAGGGACGCTGCACCAGTACTACCAACAGCGTCCCAAAATGTCCCAAACCTAAAGGCTATAGCGAAATGCCTTGGTATTGTAACAGGAAGCATAAGAGGGTGCGAGGACTGTACTGGTGAAGTGTGGTTATCTATGGTTAACAGGTTTAGGTTTGGGACACTTTGGGACGCTCAGTGTCCCAAACCTTAGAAGAAGTAGCTATGGTAAATGCCACGGTAACCATACAAATGCATGCATACTGCAAAGCATATTAGCAAAATATAAAGGTTACTACAACCTAGGTTAAGAAACGGGACACTTTACCAGCAATTTGGGACACTCCATGGTTTTTGGGACACTCCTCAAAAACCTCCAAAAACGTAGTACAAGTGATAACATACGCATTTGAGCATTTTAGGTTTTCTAGGTTAGGGTAGAAATGGGACGCTTTTTACCAGCGTTTGCCAGGAAGCGTCCCAAAGTGTCCCTTTTGGGACATTTCCATGGTTTTTGGGACACTCCATGGTAATTTTCAGAATACTACGAAAATGCTGTAGGAGTGATTTGAAGGGTATTGGAGGCATTTTCGGTTTTCTAGGTTAGGTTAGGTTAGGTTAGGGTACTAACCTAGAAAAAAAAGTAGGGTTGAGATGACTCATAAATTGCTCGATATGCATTCCTGTGGGTTCGTGGTTTCGCTGGTAAATTATGGACTGG
>OY997383.1:1823841-2026000 GCA_963921505.1 Phakellia ventilabrum
GAAGTTGCTGTAGGAAACTGGGTCCTTCTATATGAAAGTAGGCAGCATCATAATAACCAATATCAGTGTACAGGTCCATGCTCACCATAGGATGGTCGATACATTTTTTTGCACCTGTTACGGCCTATTGAGGTTCAGCACTCAGATTAGAAACGCATGTATATACATACATAGACTACAGGGACATGTACATCTTCACTAACCTCTCGGTCTACCATCTCCAGAGCAGGTATCTCACAGGATGTTTTATCTGTCAGTTTATCACTTTATAGCTAGCTACCTTGAGAACTAAACTGTACCGCCTGCAGTGTCAGATGCGTCTTCTGACAGCTGTAAACTTCCCCGCTGCTCATGCAAAAAGGGGTCCCTACAATCACTAAGGGGTCCCAAAATCACATGAATATAGGGGCTGTGGGATTGCCATATTTACGGGTTGTGCATGTTTTCATGACACTGGAATTGAAGATTAGCTAAAGCATGTGCTTCAATATAGCTAGCTAGCTGTAGGCTCTAGCTATATCAAAGTGGCTATTGGTTCGGCAGACCACGGTTAGCGTTTAGGGGAATGGTTAGGGTAAAGGTTAGGAATCATTGCGGGTTTAGAGCTTGCTGGGTTGTGTCAGTTTTGAGCTACATGCTAGCTCAAAGTTCAGAGTTCATTATCTGGTTCACCTACAGGGGTATACAGAATGCAACAGAAAAGAGGCACACACAGATAATGTTAACACAACATCCATGAGTACAGTTGCCCCCTGTAGTTCCATTGGCCACTCTTCCTGATCAGATCACAGTAATAGCTAGCTAATGGGGATGGGTTGGGCTGCTTGGGCACATGAAAAAACAATCACAATCTGAACAAATCTTCTGAGCCCAAAAAAATGCTCTCTTCGAAATCTCTGGCTAGTCATGTCACGTTTAATTTGGACCCCCCTCAAATTGGTTCCCCCCGGAACTAATTTTTCTGAAATATTTGGACCCCCCTGAAAAATTTGTTCCTACCCAAGGGCCTGCATGCGAAAGTTTAGATATGCTGGCTGGCCATTCCACGAAGGTCCCAAGGTTAAAAAAAGTGCATATAAGAGGTGTATAAAAGATATTTTAGCCTTTCTTGCTTACTGCAGCTCCCAGGGTACGTCTAGACTTTGTGTCAGAGCCTCTGTACAAGTAGAGATGCGAGCACTCGAAACGGGCGGCGATCGAGTGATGCGAATGTGGAGTTTCAAGCAGCACAGCCCATTTCCCAAGGGCCCCAAGATTAAATAGTGCATCATGCCAGAGGTATATAAAGATTTCTTGCTAACTGCAGCTCCAAGGTTAGTAGAGTTTGTGTAGCTTCAGATATACAATCGCTAGAAATGTATGGCATAATTGAGCGATGCAAATGTGAGTTTCAAGCAGCACAGCCTGTCTCCCATAGCACCCAATTTAGCAGTATTCAAAATCCCATAGCAACACGTCCCGCCATTGGCTCTTCACTGCGACAAAAGTAGGTAGATTTCTTTCTCTCCATGCAGGTCATGGTTCCATAAATTATACTACATGTATTATGGGGGTCCATAACTTCCAGCAGATACCTAGGAGGGGGTCCAAATGTTTTGGAGGGGTCCATATTAATAGTATACATTATGGAGGGTCCATATTTCTTTGAAAAAAATTAAGATCCAGCAGATATATAGGGGGGGTCCAAATGTTTCAGAGGGGGTCAAAATTTTACAGCAAAATAAGTTCCGGGGGGTCCATATTTTTCGAAAAATTAGTTCCGGGGGGAACCAATTTTGGGGGGTCCATTTTTGCCGTGACAGTCACTCCATGGTCAGCTGACAAAGTGTCAGAATTTGTCATTTTTCTGAACTATAAGATGTAGCTAGCTAGCATGTGTCCACGTTGGACTTTCCCGGTTGAAGATACTCTCTGCTCCGAACGGACAGACCGGGGGATGCCCCAAAGAATACCACCCGCTGCACACCCCTCTGTCGAAGCCCCACGTCATAGGAGTTTTGTCAGTCTTAGCAAAGTAAGAGCTCTCTCACAGCTCCCGTTAGATCATCGCCATCTTGATTTATAGCTATCAAAATGACTGACCCGCGCTAGCGCTAGTGAATGCTCATGCAGCATGCTTTTCCCAGGTGAATGTATCGACTTACTGCCGGACGGCATTATTATAGTATCTATCAGGAGCGCATAATGACGTGAGAAGCGCTCCTGTATCTATGGTTGCAGACAATTTAGGCACGTGGTGTTGAATTCGCTGCTTCAAACTGGAATTTGTGTATAAAAATTCGAATGGTAAGTTCAATTTACTGATTGCTAAAAGTTTGGAATGCTTGCATGCATGCATATATATATAGCAGCACGACTTTGACATTCTGATTATTGACTATGCCATTATTTTATCGTACGTAGCTATACCATAGATAATATAGACTTGTAACCTTATCTATGGCTATACGCGAAGGGATAGTATCGTTTCCAGGTTCCACTCCCCCGCTTTTTAATTAGTGCACTGTTCTCATCGCGGTCAAGGAAGTCCGTACGTGCGCTTGACCCCACCCGTATCTAACCTATACAGGAAACTGCAACTGAACATCGTAAACGGCACGAACCATATAATGGGTCGCCAGGTTGCAAGTAATTGCACTCTGACAGCTGCAGTGGGTAGAACAATCGTACGTTGGACCGCTGAAGTTACCACTAGGCTTATGCGTAGTGGTGACTTCGCTGCTTCAAGCTGAAATTTGTGCAAGCAGTAAAGTTTCGCCGAATGGTGAGTTTAATTTGTGAGTCTATACTGGTAAAGCAGGCATACAGCAACACGACTTATGATCAGATATGCTAGAGTATTATGCAGTTACTTTATCATTAGGCCTATATAAGTATACGCGATTGAGCTATAGTAAAGCTTTCATGTGTATCGTATTAATGCATGCAGACTGGGTAGCACTCAGCACATAATTTATTGCTAATTTGTTAGAATTAGCTACAAACATAAGCCAGTCATAACTTCCAGGTTATTACTCTTGCAGTCTCATGTATCAACGATGGAGAGCTTTCACTTCTAACCCCCAAGAATGTCAATGGCTACATTGATGGTGTGGTACTCCTCTGTGAAGAAGGAACTTGGAGGACAATATATGACTCTAACTGGACAGTCGCAGATCGTACAGTTGCCTGCAGACAGCTGGGATATATGTACCCAGACCAAGGTATAATATTATTATGGTTGGTATATCCTTAATTTTGAGTCTTAATACAGAAACTAGAAAGTACTGTAGCGTGTATGAGTCCTGGTTTTCTTTTGCCTGCAGGTGCAGCCACTTCTGTTCAATTTCATGATGCTAACTACCAACCTAGCAAAAGAATCATGCAGTGCAATGGATTTGAGAACACCCTTCTTGAATGCCTGGTTACAAACATTTCTCCAAATACTAGCTCGTGACAGCTGTATATGTTAATTGTACAAGAAGAATACTGCATCCCAGTCCGACGAGTATAGAAACTAGCAGTACACTGGTATTTTCAGAAACTGGTAACAACAAACCCTCCTCACCAGTGCCTATGCCCTCTCAACGCTCTAGTTCACATACAGAAACATCCATCTCTCCCTATCCCAGTGGTGAGCTTACTCGTGATGATATACTATGCTACTTTATGTGTCTGTTGCTATTGGAGCTACCTTACTAGTGATAATACTTCACCACAGTATTGATAATTTACAGTAGCTAGGTGAAAGCAGCGGCTTCTGGTGCAATTTCTGCAAGATAACATAGAGACACTGCAGATGTTGTCTTAGAGCTTACATGATAAGCATAGCTATAGGTTAGCTACTCATTGTGAGTAGTATATTTTAAATTTGCCTTTCCAGCTATAGCATGGCATACTGCAGCTGCTAGGCATTTGTGTACCTTCTCACAGGTTGTTACCTTGACAAGGCCCTCTGCTGAATCTTCAGCCTCCATGAAAACTAGTCTAAGAAACTCGCTGTATTTACCATTCCGTGTCTTCCAAATTACGTCACAACAATGTAGCTATGCGTATAGTTTTGAAGGCCATTTTGTTACAGTATTGAGTGTTTTACAAGGAAACAGAAAGATTTTATCCCCAAAACATCCTAAGGCTTGGACCATAGCCAGACAACAAGACCAAATTGGACCCATGGCAACCCATGGAAAGTGTTGTTGCTAATGCAGCACAAACCTGATTGGTCATATCTACTAGCAATAGCGTGTTGGCATCTGAGCCTCCTATAAAAGGAGTCTGATTTTGCCATCTTTTTAAACTGAGATGGCTATTAGCTAGTTCTAGTAGTTCTAGCAGTTCTAGTACTAGCTAGTGAAGTTTCCAGGTGTGAGAGTGGTCTCCGCATGTGAGCATCCTTTTGCCTTGGCTTGGCTACTCAGGTGGACTGATTGTTGTAGCACACACAATTTAGAATCAAAGGAAAATCGGACTCCTGCTATAAAAAGGAAGAAGCCACTTACCGGTAAGTTGGACAAACCCAAACGCTTTAGCCAGCCAGTTACTGAAAGTGAACTGAGTCTTGTAGAGGATTTACAGCCGCAACCATTGAGCGGAATACTTGTTGGGCTCTCAAGGTATTTCCAGAGTGGAGAGAGCAGTGAAGCACAACGATTACTGAGGATCTGTGTCCTAAATACTTGTTAAGTAAAGGGGTAGGAGTTTGTAGGAAGGGGTTGAGCTGGTAAGTGGCTATCATTGTTTGTTGTAGCCTCGTACCCAGGCCACACCCAGGGGTGTGGCCTGGGGACGAGGCTATGTTTGTTGCTGAAACTCAAAAAACAGATGTCATGCATATTATATCCACCAAAAAGTTTGTAGTTCTCTTGTGCTACTCACATAAAGTATCACCAGAAACTCCAAACTTTCTGAAAGAGAAAGTTCCAAGATTCTCTGGTTTTCGTGGCACATGTGATACTGTATTTAGAAAACTTCGTGAAAGTGGCATTGTAGCTAATAAGAAGTGTACTGGAGTATTTACAACGGAAGAGGAAAATGAATATTGGACTTCAGGTGTACTAAATGATAAAAATTCAAAAAGATTGCAAAGAGCAGCGTTTTACAGTGTTGGAAAAGTTTTCTGTTAAGAGGCAGAGAAGAACAGTGTAACTTGAAGCCATCATAATTCGTACGGGAATACAAGCCAGATAAATATACATACTGTGAGAATGGTTCAAAAACCAATCTGGTGAACTGAATCAATTACATCCTCAAAATAAGATTGTACCAGTTTTCAAAATTCCAGTGCACGATCTCGTTGTCTGGTGCATCGTTTGGACTTGTAGCTATATGCAGAAACTGCCAAAATTTGCTCTTGAAAATCACATTTCTTACTGTAGACTCAAACAGGAAGCTCCTTCAGACCCAACTGCTCCATTGTATGATCCTGTTCCTATAGCTATCTGGATGCACAAACGTGGTGGTTATATTGCCATTATGTATGACGATACTGAAATCTGTTGTAAGACAAATCATGCTTTACAAGCTACTGGAACAACTAATATGTATGTATATATTGCTAAGGTTCCAGAACGTACAATCCAGGAGCGTACAGGTCATTGGTCGTTAGAGAGGCCTACTTTAATACTATACAAGCTCTAATGAAATACAAGCTGTGTCTATTCTGAAAACATCAAATCAACCTCGTACTACTTGTGATATGGAACTTAAAAAAACTACGTACCTAAAAGTACTTCTGAAATTCAGCACAAGGCATATCACTACAAAAATTAAAGGGTTACTTTAAACACTCTATCAGTTGCAGCTTCACTATCATGCTTACAAGTGCAGTCTACTTACTGTGTGTGTATCTGTCACCAAAGGCATATTGTACCGTTGTGTTTTATGGACTATAGTATTGTAAGAACAAGGGAACGGTTTATTAGAATGCACACCCTCAGACTGGGAGTATGAGCTAGAGATTTGGAGGAGTTATGACTGTGTAATGTACCATTTACTCTTTCATTATCTAGCTCATTCTCCCATAACGTAGTTTACCTTGTAAGCAGCTGTTACTTAGAAACATGCATTCCAACAAATTGACCATGACTACCAACATGTTTGTATTCATATTTTGACCATTTATTGATAATGTTTTTTTCCCCCAAGGGCTGTCCCAATCAAATCCAGCAGGCATTATCAGTGGAGCAGTAGGAGGAGTGCTCGGGGTAGTTACTGTACTTGTGCTACTACTTATTGCGGTAAAGGTTCAAATTCGACTACAGAGACAAAGATATGGAAATGCTCCTATACAAACTGCTATGTATGACTACGTAGGTCCACCAGAATTACCTCCACGAAGGCCACGAGAAATTATTACTTTCCCTAATATTGCGTATGTTAACAGCATTGAGATAGAGACCAACACTTCTTCCATCAGCAGCATTCAAATTCAAAGATGTGAGAGAACTGGCAGTTACTATGATCAAATACAAAGTCACAAGAAAACTGGTGGTCACTGTGGTCAGAATCAAAGCTATGTGGAAACTCGTGGCGACTATGATCATATGGAAAGCTACAAGAAGGCTGGTGGTGACTATGATCAAGTTCAAAGCTATGAGAAGGCTGGTGGTGATTACAATCAAATTCAAAGATACGAAAAGGCTGGTGGTGACTATGATCAAATTCAAGGCTATGAAATGGCTGGTGGTGACTATGATCAAATTCAATGCTATGAGAAGGCTGGTGGTGATTACAATCAAATTCAAAGATACGAAAAGGCTGGTGGTGACTATGATCAAATTCAAACTTATGAGAAGATTGGTGATTCAAAGCTATGAGACATGATCATGAAGAAACTTGTATTACTTGTAACCACACTTGTGCACTGTACACTTGTTAAAGAAATATAACTCTCAATATTTCATACATGCAGTAGTGTGACTCAAGTGTTGAAAATTGGTTAGCATTAGCTACTTACAAAATTTTCTGAAATATAATTTTCAAATCAATGAAGCATTGATGTTTATAGATTCGTAACTTGCAACAACAACAACTGGTAATCACTGCTTGATGGAAGATGGTGTTGTCTAACACCATGCATGTGCCACTCAGCCTTGCATCAGGCTCCCCTGCATGTGTGCATTACGTAAAAGTGAAGCAAGCGAGAGAAAAGCGGGTACCCATTTCAATTAAATGAAGCACCGTAACCACACACTGCCCTGTACTATACCAACTGCAAGTTCAATAGGCAGTTAGACACTCCACAAAATCTTACAATGCAACTATTAAGTCAATTACTGAACAGAGTAAATATCACCTCTCTGGGAATAGTATACTGTTGAGCTAGATAAGACTTATCAAGAGATTCTAAAATATATAAAATCAGATTCACCAGCAGTCCAGGAGCTTAGCGATACTTCGTGACACTCATTAGCTCCTAGATTTACACTGGTACCCATTCTCAGTGTTTTTAGGGAAGAACACTAAAGAGATAGTGTACATTTACGAGCTTAAATGGATGCAAAAATGCTTACCAAGCAGCAAAGAAGCTGGGCCTATGGTATGTGCATGTGAGCAGATTCAAGAGTATACAACAACTGCAACCGGCAGGCAGTATGTATAATAAGAGGGTTCAAGACTACTAGAGAAACCGTTCACACACTTACTGTAGCTGGTTGCTATGGATTTCAGGTATGCCTTTAATACAAACTACTGACCATGGGTTCCTTCCAATTAGCTATCACATCCTCTGTTTTTGGTGCATCCTTATTCAAGGTAATAAGCATCTCACTGTGACTAATAATGGAACTCTGGTTGCATAGATTAAGGTACACGTGCAGAGATGGTATGTTGCCGGATGAAATTTAGCTTTAAAACACACTCCCTTGAACTAGTGAGGATATAGCTAATGACTGTGAGGTAGCCACATGCAATTAATTGCTCATCATTTTATGCTTGCAGTTGTCTTCATACTCTTGAACCCGGACCACTTGCTATTTGAAGCAGTTGATACTGATAACTCATACTCATTCCTTATACAGGCGTACCCTGCAATAAAATTGAGTGGAAGCACTATTCCTTTCACTTCAACAGGTGGGCTACTTAGCTACATAGTGCATACTCTGATAGACTGGCATAAGGATGATGTGCACTGGCCTTCCAAAGAGCTCTTGTGTGGGGAAGTGATGCCAACTCCTGGCTGTGTCATAGGGTAGTTGGATAAAATTTAATTATCTTTTTCATATAAACATAGGCAGTCAAAGTTATAACAACCAACACCAGTGTACATGATATTTGCACCAATAATGAGTTCATGCTCACCATACGATGTCAGCCATGCGCCAGACACGCTGTTACTGCCTATTGAGGTTCAGAACTTAAATTTGGAATGATTATAATGCATGTGTACAGTACATAGACTACAAACTAAGAGAACACTCTGGATAAATCAAGGTGTGGTCACATGAGACTAATAAGAGACAGTAGATGCAGATATTCACAATCGCAGGCACATGCAAGTGTATACAATTGCCATATGATATTGAACACACTTAAAGTGGTAATCACTATCATCTGTCTGAAAAAAATTATCAGTAAACATATACCTAGTGTTTGCAACTTTATAAAGTGATGTATTATGGGAAGATAATTTCATGGGTTGCAGCACATGTGCATGCCTAGGTAATGCAGTGGGGAAAAACGTTTGGAAATAGTAACTGAATGCTATTACAATGCCTTTAGTAATTACTGAATAGTACAAACATTGCAAGGCAAGGCAAGTGTACACAATGAAGGGCACCAAAGAAAAGTAAGCATGAGTAAGCATAAAGCATATAGCCCTAATAAGGAAACAATAAACATACACACTGACGATTACAAAAAGCCAAAATATACAGCTACAAAAGCAAATAATAAAGCAAATCCAAATACTACAAAGCACAAAACAAAAACAAAAAACAATAAACCAACTCAGTAGCCACCTGTTAAAGTGGCAGCGGTGCCCAAGATAGCAGGGATATTACTGCGCTGCATTGCCACAGTAGCTAATTCTCTGCAGTAGGAAATGGAAAGAATGAGGCTCCACTGTTTCACCTTTGAGTCGTCGGCCATGTTCACTAAAAGAGGAGAAAGCCTCGTGACCAAACGCACCTGAAGTCTCCACAGCTATTGTGGAAAAATGATGACTGACTATGAGGGAAGACTATTTTCATCAAGAGCAGTTTATAGCTGCATGTCCATGCTATAGTTTGCATACGTAACAGCATAGATAACAAGTACTATTATATATATACAAGCCTCTGTATTGCATGAGTAATTAATTGCAGAGTGGCAGTGACTCTTGCATTCAATTGGTCTAAAACTACTGTTCCAAGGCTATATGCAATCTTGAAGAAGGTACTTGCAAAACCATACCTGGGCTATGTAAACCTTTATGGAAAGATGATTTCACATGTGCAGGTATACAAGCAATGTACTCCTAACACTTGATGATAATCATCACTAAAGATAATACTGTTATGGAGCGACTACTTCCCCAAGCTTTCCCCCACTGCATTACCTAACCATATGTACGCACATGCTGAAACACGTTTCTGGGATGAGAAGCAAGTCTACTAAATATGGTCAGTTTGTCATTTAGCATCAGATGACTCCCAACAGTCAAGAACCAAGAGGCTGAGGCTGCACTTACCAGCCAGAATACAATTATAGAAAGGTGACTTTTCTACACTGTGCAATAAAAGGCTTGGGAGCGGAGCCATTATCACACATTAACTAGCTGCTAATCAGCAGAACTGACCCGACATAGGTTGCTGTTGAAGCAGCAGCTACATGCAGCTGTAGCTATACTTAAAGAAAATGCACTATATATAACTATATTAAGCTTATTCTGATCATGAATTTATACACTATTGTTTTCAGCATACTTTATAGCTAGCTAGGTGGTAGCTATGCAGTGAAACTTGGGCTAAAGTTTATGCACAATGAAGGAATGACAATAAAATTGCATGAGAAAAGGTCATGAGGCTGACCGAGTGTAGCTAATTTACAACTCCTTCAACAGCACGAGTGAGTCCCATGCCATGCTTTAATTTAAAATAGGGCATGGGGCTCACTCATGCTGTAGCTAGCTAGCTAATGGGAAGGACAAACTATTTGAAATTTAATTAGTGTGTGCTTCCCATTAGCTAGCTAGCTACCGAATCATCTGTCTACTGAGTCTTCCAGACCGGAAGTTGAAGAACTTAAACTTCATTTGGTTTTAGCTAGCTAGCTACTGGGACTGCCAGATCTATCTAAGTTTAGTTTTAAAGCTCTATAGCTATGAAGTACAGAAATGTAATGCTCTGTCACCCCAGTGTGGCTTGCACAATTACCTTAATTGAGGCAAAATTACGTCGATGTAGCTATAGCTAGCTAGTTGTGTGATCTGCCAGCATTACATTTCTCTAACTCATCACCTATGCTTTATGCCGATAATAACAAGCTTCTGTATGACAGGAGTGAATTGCTAAGTGACAGTAAGCTAGTAGCTCAGTAGCTAGCTGTTTGATTGGTCTCAAACTATAGATACAGCTACTGCTTCAAGACTAACATGATAGCTAAGTGATCTTGTCAAGAAAGAGGAGAGCAAAAGCGTACAGGTCACCTGGAGAGTTTGACTAGGAATGCGTTGCTATCCAAAACACCAGTATAATTGGACTGATATAAGAAGGTTTAATAGCTAATTGACTGAGTGGAATCCCACAAGTAGAGTGATAATCGGATAAGGGGTTTGTAAGGCAGAGAATGCCTACAAATCACTAGTCTATCGAGCTAGACCCTAGAGGGTCTAGCTCGATAGACTAACAAATCACATGCTGCAGTGTTGGTAAAATTGTCAGGAAAAGTAGCTAGCTACCAAGGGGTTGTTTTTGGCATGGAACAAGTCCACTGAATCTTTGCTATCACGACTAGGGCTTAAATGCAAATTCAAAGTAGCTATTTGTGGACTAACTAGTCTTCTCCTTATGGAGTTGTAGCTACAGGTTAATAACCGTCTTTTAAGTCTGTCACTATACTTGGATGGCATCTTGTGTAGTCATGTAATGCTCTCTTGCTAGCCTCATTCTCAGGCTTCATTCCCCAGCTTTCATTGCACACTGTGCAATAAGAGTCAAGGGACTCCACTTCCCAGCTTTCATCACACATGAAATTATTACTGAAGATGTAGCTAAGGCAAATAATGGCATTCCCAATGGTAGAATCAGACAAACGTATACATAATTATACAATTAGCAAAATTAATGAAATAAGCAATTAGCAAAGGCAAGGGATGGTATCGTTTCCAGGCTCCACTCCCTAGCTTTTAGTGCACTGTGTATAATGCGTCTGCAGACATCGTGGTCAAGGTGGTGCGTACGCCTGACCACACCCCTAGCTAACCCATACAAGAAGCAGCAACACTGCAAAAACATGTGGGTTGTTTTAAACCAGCTTGATTACCACAGTTGCAATTTTAAGGTGAAAAACAACTTTCATGCTTTTGCAGTGTGCATGCACACAATTTAAGTTCCAAAATCAACCCTCATGTTATTGTAGAGTGCATACACAAAAACGTAAGGGTTGTTTTTGATCCTTAAATTGCAACTGTGGTAACCCAACTGGATTAAAACAACCCACATGTTTTTGCAGTGAACGGAACTGCACGACTTTGATACGCTAGGCTAATATGCAGTTACTTTATCAGCAGGCCTATACGTAATTGGAATTATAGTTAAAGCTTTCATGTGTATCTATATCAGCATGCAGACTGCTTGATGGGTAGCACTCAACAAATTATTGCTAATTTGTTAGAACTAGCTAGCTATAAACATAAGCCAGCCATAACTTCCAGGTTATTACTCTTGCAGTCTCATGTAACAATGATGGAGATCTCAAGCTTCTAAATCCCAAGGATGTCAATGGCTACATTGATGGTGTGGTACTCCTCTGTGAAGAAGGAATTTGGAGGACAATCCATGACTCTAACTGGACAGTCGCAGATCGCACAGTTGCCTGCAGACAGCTGGGATATATGTACTCAGATCAAGGTATAATACATTGGTACACGTATATCCTTAATTTAGAGTAGAATATATGTATATATATATATCACTGCAAAAATAGAGTGGTCATTTCAACCCGTATCTATAGAGTTACCTCAGTCTCAACCCCAGCACCAGAGAAGTGCAGATCAATAAGATAATTCTACTTTTGTGTGCCCAAATTAGAAGTAGGAGGACATTCAAGTTGCCTCAGAAGTATAATTTCTGAGGTCACTTAATCATTAGTTTAAAAGCTTTCAATTACCCAGGTGTCCTCTTCTAAAGTTTCAACAATTATGGTGTGCCATATGATACTGTACCCATACAACAAAAGCTTTTATGAGGACATTCAAGTTGCCTCTTGAAAGCATTGTAAAATAATAATAGCTATGTGACCTATATAGCTAGCATACCTTGCTGTCAGAAATCAGAGATCCAAAGTGGTAATCATGCCTGCACATTGTTTTCTAGCAAGGCTGCCGCTGAGATAACCCTAACTGGGTTAAAGCAACCCTTCTGTTTTTGCAGGGTATATATATTTGTACTATGCTGCGTGGGCGGTTCAAAGGTGCCAGTAGCAGTCTATACCTCAAAGACAGCTGCCTATGCTCTATCTGCCAATTAGGGCAGATAGAACATATGTTCTATCTGCCATAGAGCATAGAAAACTTAATTGAGCTGTTTGCACACCACAAACCAAATTAGTGTGCTCATGGAGTGTGAAGTGGGAGGGATGTATAGTACAAGCCACTTAGATGATGGCATTTTCGTGGTTTACAGAAAACACACTGGAGGCTTCATCTGATAGACCACTCTGAGCTTAGTGGTCTATCAGATGAAGCCCCTCGTGTATTTCCTTTAACCCACTTCCGTCCGATGTAAGATTTGGCACAGTGCAGGGTTACATTCTCAGTGAGTGGCCGGCTGCAGCGCGAGGTGCTCACTATTCTCTGGCCCACTCCCTGGGCCGGATGTCCCACCTCGCTGCAACACCAACCTGCCCTCGATGCAGCACCAACCGGAGGGCACCAGCTGGCCCTCAGAGCAGCACCCGGGGGCACCCACTGGCCCTCATGGCAGCACCAACCGTAGGGCACCAGCCGGCCCTCAGAGCAGCACCCGGGGGCACCCACTGGCCCTCATGGCAGCACCAGCCGGAGGGCACCCTCCTTTCCCGTATTCCGCTCCGCGTGCAGCCGGCCACTTATCTCGGCTCCAGTAGTCCTTGAGGTGGTGGTACCCCAAAGCTACAGCACACCTAACACCATAATCATGGCCTGCACCAACAGGCCTGATTCCCCACCACCCAAGGACTACTAGCCCACTATATAGCTTACTGGATTACCTCCCGACCCTCATTCCATCGATTATCGGTGGACTCAAATTTCATACTCTGTGGACAGGAATAAAATAGATAAAGTATAAATGAGGTGTGTGCTGAAGTAACCCCACATGGAACACAGTGCTGCGCAGTTACAGGAGTCACGATGCCAGCAAGGGCACGATGGATACTAGCTGCTCCTGCGGGAGGCGAATATACACCCGGTACACTTCGTCACGTTGTCAGGGATCCCTCTAGCTGCTGCTGCCGTGGCCCCACCAATACAAAAGTGTCCTCGCTTGCACCCCTGCAGCTGAGCTGCTTTCAAGGCTCTGGTTGTGCTGGAGCCACACTCATCTGCAAATAGTGATTAACATGTCCCTCCAGGTGGAAGAGAGCCAATCTAGTCTCTCCACTACCGGCATCCGGGATACTGCCGTCGGTATTAGAGTAGGCTGCCTAAAGGCCGAGGGCACACATTGCTGGAACACCTGAACTGAATTACGAGAAAGAGCGTCAGCTGCGGTGTTTAGCACTCCAGGTATATGGTCCACCAGCAGCTAACACTGGAACCGTGCAGAGAAAAATGCTATGCATCGCAACAAGTGCATAATATCCGAGTCGTGGCTGGTGCAGCTCTGCATTACATCTACTACAGACTGATTGTCTGTGCGGACACGGACCCACTGCTGGCCCCACCGTCGCCCCCATACCGCACACGCCATGCCCACGGGGACCAGTTCCTTCGCTGCGATTGACTTCCTGCCCCAATCGCTAGGCCACTCGTACTGAAACCACTCCTCGCCCCAATGGGCACCACACCCCCATCCGGAAGCATCTGTGAAAAACTGTGATGTCAGGCTGGATGCAGACGAATCTTGAAGACAGCATTGACACCCCGTTCCAGTGTCCCAAGAACAGTCGCCACCTTGCCAGGTCAGAGCGGAAATCCGCATTGAGCCGTATCCAATGGTCCAATGACTGCGCCTTTGTCGACAGATCAATCATTCGACGGAGGAATGACCTGCCGGCTGGGACCACTTTGCAGGCATGGGCCAGCCGCCCGATGAGTGACAATAAATCTCTCTTTCTACACGCCTTTCTATCACTCCATCTCTCCAGATCAGCCTGTAATCTGAGCAACTTCACATGAAGGAGACGGATCTGCATGCCCTCCGAATCTAGCATGATCCCCAAGAAAGAGATTACATTGGCTGGGCCTTCTGCTTTGTTGATCGCAAGAGGAAGCACAAGTTCCTCACACAACACATGGGTCTCAGTCACACTGTCCTGGCAGATGGGCGAATCTGGTGGTCCAGTGACTAAGAAATCGTCCGATATACTTCGCCAGGTAGCGCACGCCCCGTTGATGCAGGGCCCACTCCAGACCATCCGAGATAGCACAGAATATCTTGGGGGCGGACCGTAAGCCAAGTGGGAGGACTTTGTCCACATAATACTGGCCCTGCCACTGCATGCCGAGCAGCCATCGATCCTGGGGGTATACAGGCACATTACGGTAGGCCTGCTGTGTTCCCGGCCCCAACTTGAGGATTAGCTGGACCGCATCATCCACTGACGCTAGCTGCAGGTGGCACACTTCCGGAGAGATTCCGTCGTTTACGCTAGCTCCGCACGGAGATGGTAAGTCCAAAATTAGTCTCCACTTCCCCGGCGTGGATTTCGGGATCACCCCGAATCTGCTGATGTGGAGGAAAGACAGTGCTGACACCGATAAAGGACCAATAACCCTCCGGGCCTCGCACTCCCCACTCAAGAACTCTTCTACCGGCTGTGGGTCGCCCTGCACGCGACTTGCCCGTCGAAGCCTATGCAAAACCCCTCACGGATCCCTTGAGAGATACAATTACCGAACTCGGGATTGGGATGGGTGCTCAGGACTGCCTCCCATACACGCCACTTCAATGGGGTTATTATTGCCTGTAACTGGGAAGACACCACCCACCACCTGTCTCCTGTAGGCTTCCAAGGCTAGCAGATCATCAATATAGGGGTATGGGACCCGTAGTGCAACCGGAGTTCTTCTCTCCAACATGTCTCTTCTCAGCCACCGCTGGGGTTCTACCAGGTGAGGGTTCCACGTCCACACTCTCTGTGCTGCTGCTCCGCTGCTCCGAGGTTGCCTGGCTGTCTTGTCCTTCATAGTCCAAACCCTCACCCTCGTGTATACGTGGGGATGATTGCCGGCTGGCGGCGTGCTGGCGGTAGTGCGGGGGCTGACCTGGCGATGGGGATCGACTGTTGCCATATGAATCATCAATAACATGTTGCAATATATCACTCGAATCTGGATTGCATGAATCACTTGGTGAGGTGCATGAGCCAGGGCTCCTGTCTTCAGTAGTACCCTCCCTTTCCCCGACGGGAAAAGGGGGGCCCTACTCTTCCCCACGCGGGCTTGGGGCTAGTGCACCGAAATCCAGGGTGCGGAACATCGCACCACTCGCAAATGTGCCGAAACTAGTACTGCACTCCCCTCCGGCAGCGGCCCTCCCTGAAATCATAGCAGTGCAACTTTGCTTCCTCTTCGTTGGACGTCTTACGGCGCTTGGACGCTGGCTCCTTCCCTTTCGCCTCGAGTGTGACTTCCTGCTTGCACTCGGCCGACTCATGATCCAAGGTGTGGCAGTGCCTGCACTCCTCTCTCGCCTCAGCATTGGCGAAGGTAATCGCCCACAAAGAGGTATCGACCACAGCTAGCTGGGTTCGCCTGGATGCTGCCGCCTGCAGTCTGAAACGAGTGTCGTACTCACGCCATGGGGTACCCTTGAACTGCCGGCTGGCCTGGATGATCTGTGCCACATACGCTGCCAAGTGCAGCGCCTCCTGGGGGAGCTTGCGAGTGGTTGCTGCTGGCTGGCCCTAATGCAGATGGTAGACACTTAAACTCACGTGGGCTCCGTTAGCGCCCATACCCCGCGCTCCCCCATGCCTGGGCTCAATGCGCTGACGTACTGCCACACACCCGCGCGTGTGGACCCCATCCCAGACGGACCCTGTACCAGCCCGGGTCGTACCCGCAAACCGTTCCGGGCCCATTTCATAGTTAATGACATGACATACAGCAGGCTTAGCTCGCCTCCCAAGCCTTTCCCTTCCTTTTGCCTCGCTAGCGCCTCCTGGGGGAACTTGCAGCCATCGAGAATGCTTCAGAGTTGACAGCTGGAGAATCGGTAAATCGCTTGTCACTGGGATTTTGAGGCAAACGGTGTTGAGCTGGTATGGCGCCTAAACTAGTATGCTCCGCCCCTGCACGTGCCATCTCCCCTCATGCGTTAACATCATTTAACTCAAATTAAATTCCCAGTAAACCACTCAATGCCATCATCTAACTATAACATATAAACTAGAAAGTAATGCTTATGAGTATGTGTTCTCTTTTGCCTGCAGATGCAGTCATACTACTTAGTAATAGTCCATTCCAGCCTAGCAAAAGAACCATGCAGTGCGATGGATCTGAGAGTAGGCTCCTTGAATGCCCATTTACAAACACTACTACAAATACTGACTACTTCGTAGCTGTATATATTAATTGTACAAGAAGAATACTGCATCCCAGTCCGACGAGTATAGAAACTAGCAGTACACTGGTATTTTCAGAAACTGCTAAAAGTAAGCCCTCGTCACCAGTCCCTAAACCCTCACAAAGTTCCAGTTTGACTACGGAAGTCTCTCCCTATACTTTCATTGAGGAGACAGGTAGCAAGCGTAGATATACTCATGATGACATGGTAGTGTTTGTGTTGGTTGCCGTTGGAGCCACCATATTACTGGTGCTGGTGTTTATAGTACTTCTCACTACCGTGCTGTTAATTCGCAATAGGTGGAAAGCAGCATCTGGTGCAATCTCAGCAAGAGAGGATGCAGATACTACAGCTATCGTCCTAGAAAGGAATGAAGCCTACATGACAAGCATACAGGCTACCCGTAATGAAGCTTATGGAGTGTCCCCTTTGGTAGGGTGTATCGTTAGTACTACTGAAGCTGACTATGTCAGTATTCATTCAACACCAGATGCACCCAATAATGAAGACACAACTGATCCTACATGATTACATTAGTATTCAGTCAATACCCAATAATTTACCCAAAAAGATTTGACAGTGTTAGAAATTTTAGAACTGAATCTTAATTTTCTGTTTTTCATTCTAGAAATGGGTTAATTAATTGCACGTGATGCTTTAAATTTTCTGTGTATTTTTTCCTGTAAATGATGCGGTAACTGTATTGTGTGTTTGTTTTTGGTTTTTGCTGTTTGTTTTTTTCCAGCAGAATAACTGCTAACTGGACATGCAACACATACAAAGGAGTGCACGATATACCAAGTAGTCGAAGCTAAAACCATAATTATATAACTTAGTCGGAGTTGACAGCTCCCAATGCATTGCTTAACTTGCTCCTGTTACCATCATCATATTTGGCAAGTATTTGATGATGTAAGAATCAATCTGGACTGGGGTCTCAGCTCTCAGAACCAGTATGTGCCTTGGTCTTTCTTGAGAACCATGCATGCATGCAATTACTGAGGACCTTTAAATTCCAATGTGATCCATATCATAATAGGCCTGCCTGCAGAGTAATTGATGATGTCCACACAAAATAACAGTGAAATCCATTGTCTGACCATACAGTGAGTGACCCCGATACCGGTCTGTAGTTCATTTAGCGCACATTATATTATTTACATCATGGGTGAAGTATGACAGCTACAACAGTTGATTCATAAAGTTTCTCTTTGCTTAAAAGTAACTAAGCATGAACTTTGCTACTGTGTGTGACTAGCCCATTAAACCTGCTCAATATTCTGAGAAATTGTTATCTGCTGCTTGTTTTTGGGCTGCATGCTGATTAGCGACACAGCTCAATGGTTTTAGTTTCACAATAACAGTAGATAAGCATCCCAATACAAGCAGTAATTATTTAATATTCCAGTGTATTTAAATATCTATATATTAAAAGGTTTTAATAGCGCTTATAGGGATTTCCCAGTCAGTGTAGAATTGATATTTTTGTACAGTAAAGTTTTTTTAGCTGCTCAGTGTTCATTGTTTAGTATACTAGACTGAACTGTGATCTTCAGGAAAATTGGCTGCTGATTATACATACACGAGGATGCTATCAATGATGAAGTATTATTTCAAGCAGTCAACAATAATAACATATGCATGCAGGAATTAGTATATCCGGTTGTGAATCACAAATTTATTACAGAATGTGACCTCAATGGAAACATCAAATTTCTGCACCATAGGGGTATTATACTGCAGCCAAAAACACTCGGCATAATTGTGATAGGTGAAAGACACAGTGTCTGTTAACTCCAATCCATTACTATTACACTAATAGTATCCCTTTTGGCATCCAGTTCACTACCCATGCTCTTGCCTGATACACAAACCGTTTGCATGCCTAATTCAAATACAAACTCTACTGCAGCATACAGGTCTGATGATATCATATCACCAACCAGTCTTCCCCAAGGTGCAATGCTCTTACCTCTCTCGTATCAGCCATTCTTTATTGTGGCCACAGTTGCTACCTTTAAGCTTCTACACTCTTACTACAAAGTAAAAGACGAGAGTAGCTACATGAATGCACGAGAAACTGTACCTATTGCTATAAGGACCGCTCGAAAGAATGCCATGAATTGCCATTTAACAATCTTCAGCCATATTCCATGGTTTTTGGCTCTGAAGTAAAATTCGAAGTTAATAAATATTAAGATTTAGCACAAGGGTGACAATGATATGGCTTTATCTTGTTACTGAAATTGAAAATGTGGACACAATAACTGTCTAGATATGTGCAAGGATTAAAAATTTATGCCTCACACTACAAGCACCCCTGCCAAGTGCATGACAGAGGATCAGTTATGGCTGAGGATGAGTCTGGGAGGTGTACCCATACCACAGTTTTCAGAATTAGATTTTTAGATTTTTAAACTCAACTGCAGATCCTACGTAGCTACACCCCATTTATTACTGATGATGGCTATTTAGAGTCAGTCTCCATGCTTCTACACACATTGTAGCAGCCTCATACCATGAACATGGGACAAGGTTAAGTTGTTGTGTGGTAAATTGTGCACTTAGAATTACCTGTCAGAGAGCTTTTACGTATTTTGCTGAAAAATACATCTATTGGCCTAGGCCCCACTTTCATTGAAACAGTGTGCAACCAGGAGCCATGTACACATGTTGAGCAATGCTGTCCTCTAAATCCTACTAACTACAACATGTGAGAAAAGGATAAACATAAGGAATAATTACTTAATTTATAAACATGGTGTCCTATTTTAATCATGCAAGACAAATTATTGTATACGTAGTGATATATACCTGCAGCAATTAGCTACATTTTCACTGTGAAAATATAAGGTTTCAAGCAGTAAGAGATTGCTAAGTCTAACTAATGAGGTCAAGGAGTAAACCACAATGGTGATCCCATTAATCAGTAATTGCATTTATTTTACATTAATTTTATTTATAAGTCACTCCGTTTTCTCCCATGCAGGGTGTTATCCATATGTCCATATAAACTTATATATCTTCTCTCATGTAGCAACTTCTCCTCTACCGGTGACCCCTCGTCAGCCTCTTCCTCAGGATAATAATGCTTTGCAAGAAGCATAAGAATTCAGCAAGGAACTGTGAATTCTATGTCTCAGTTTAATTTCAGATTAATGGTGCACAGATAAGAAGCTTGCCTCTTGTTTAGATCTCCACGTCACAGATTGTTCCATACATATATGAGTTATTAGTAATTACCTCTAAGCAGTGGTAATTAATTGCAAAAATATTTCAGCTCTGCTGGTACTTGAACGTGCATTTGGTTGATCTCTCATTTTGAATAATAATAATAGCGAGCATGATTTCATGTCTGTATGAAAGCTATATTCAGGAAGGACCAACCAACCAATATTTGCAATATTCTGACCAACCAATATGCAAATTTCATTCTACCTTAGTGGAATTCTTTACTGTCGGTGGGCACATGCAGGCTAAAGAAACGCTCTCTTTTTTCGAATGTGTGAGATTTGTTGTATAATCCCAATGTTTTAATAATAAGAGTATCCCCTAATTCCTCGGTGTTTTAATCATGGGAGCATCCCCTAATTCCATTCCATGCATGAGATTTGTTTATGTAATCCCGATGTTTTAATTATGGGAGTATCCCCTAATTCCATCCCATGCATGAGATTTGTTGTATAATCCCCAATGTTTTAATTATAGGAGAATCCCCATGGGTTTGTTGTAAAATTTCCAACATTTAAAATGACAGGAACTTACCCTCATTAAGAATGTTGTAAAATTCCCAATGTTCTATAAAACATACATTTATTGTAAAATACCCAACAGACACACTCAACGTAGTTTTGTTTGATATTTACCAACATCAGCAGCTAAATTATTTCGTAAATTATACAACAAAAACAATAGTTTTTATGAATACCAAACATTGCGATATTCATAACTGTTGTAGATGGTACATTTTCCTCGTAAAATTGACGTTGGAAATTTGTCGTAAAATGTTCATTTTCATAACCATTCTCCAACAAATTTACCAATTTCCAATGTCCGTACATGAAAAACGTTTTCCTGTGCGCCAGTAATTGGATAGCTATCTGGCGTTGAAAATAGCTCAGATGGCCACTTTACCTTTGTCTACAGTAGGCCTTCTACTCATTTCTTGAGTCCTGTCTTGCTTCCTCAACATGATCATCTCAGTTACAGTAGTTACTCTACTGGAAGCCGTGATGAAAATTTGAGTTGAATTCACAGGTTGGAGAGAGTGGTTAAGAAGAGGCTGGGAGTCCAGAAGCACTCTACTATCTAAACCAGAAGTACCTAAGGAAGCAGCCAAATAAAGTTTTTCTTCCGTTGGTGAAAGTATCTATAAGTGTAGTATAGTTCCCCATGTTTTTACTACAGCAAGCTAGGATTCACATGCATGCATTGCAGAGCACGCCATGGACAGAGGACATTCCGATAACAAACAGGTCTAATAGGAACGTTCTCAGTCGGTACTATATAATGCATAGAGTGATTATCAACTACAAAAGGGCTATAATTGGTATAGCCACTAGTTTCTTGCAGAGTAAGGGCGCATCAACCTCCATGAACTATCCTCGCTCTGCGAGAGTTGGTATATCAGAAGCCAGCTCCATGCACTCAGCCAAGTGAAGGGACTTTTTCCATCAGTGTACAGTGCACTCATCGCTGGCAACAACTTGTGTGGGTATGACCCCCAAATATTGCAGGTCTGATTTTCAGTCACACATTGGTGCCAATTAAGTTATGTACTTTGGATCTATTCATATGTTTTGTTGCATTTGTGTCATACTAAGAAGATTGTCATAGTGTAGTCGAAAAATTTGATGTGATAAAGTTCTTATTGAACCTTTGGGTTAGTACAGTGTGAAGCATACAAAGATTACTGTAACTGCCCTTTACAGGACTATCTAATTTTGAATCACAGTATACTTGGATGGAGCACACACATGCTAGATCTTTCAAGATACTGAGTGAGAACATCGGTGTTATATGGGAGAATAGAAGTAAGTGTAAAAATACCTGCGCTACTTACTACGTGCACTGTATACAAACTATATATCGCCACAAATTAATTTTGCTTGTTTTAAGCCCATCAGACCTTTCATGTACTGCACACATTGCATTAAAGCAAAAAAAAATTATTGGTAGGCTATACAGGAGATTCTACAATAATGACAGCCTACTAAAACTGTAGCTACAGTACACTTGTGTATCGATCGTCACTTAGAATATGCTGCATCAGTATAGGACCCGCATTTGTAGATTGTATCAACTCTATACCCTAGTGTATTTGCTCCCCAGGTAAGTAAAAATGTAATTATTCACTCCCTTAATATAATATACTACATTAACCATTTGCACTCACTAATGCCTATATATCAGTCATCATTTGTTCCAAGCACTATTTCTGTGTGGAATCACTTACCACGTAATGCACTCTGAGCACATTCCACTTATTCTTGTAAATTACACGATGTATCCATGCTCTTATAATTGAGTATGCGCATGTGTTAGTTAATTATAGCTTTTTGTGCATCCATTGCATAGCAATGGAATAAGTATACTAAGTATACTGGATCACTTGCTACTTGAAGCTGTTGATACTGCATGACAACTCATACTCATGCCTCATACTGGCATACCCTTCAATAAAATTGAGTGGAAGCGCTGTTTTTTTTTTCCACTTTAACAGGCAGGTTAATTAGTTACGTAGTGCATTCTCTGGTAGCTCTTGTGTGGGGAAGTGATGCCAACTCTTGCCTGTGTCATAGGGTAGTCTGATCAGTTTCAAGTCTTCCTTTATCTTTCAGCTAGACACACTGTTACTGCCTATTGAGGTTCACCAGTTAAATTTGGAACAATCATAATGCATGTAGACTACAAGCTAAGAAAACATTCTCGATAAATCACAGGCACATGCAAGTGGGCATAATATTTAATAATGTATCAGTAATTACTAATGGCATTATTATAGCATTCAATTACTAGTTCCCAAAGCTTTTCCACACTGCATTAGCAACCCATGAAACCATAATATATCAACTTAATAAAGTTACAAATATGTGGTATATGTTGTACTGATAACTTTTTTCAGAATACCACAAACAAGCTATTACTGAAAATTATGCATGGCAAAGCAACCAAACAAGTGTGCACAATGAAGGCACCAAAGAAAAAGTAAGCATGAGCGAGCATAAAGCATATAATCCTATTAAGGAAACAGTAAACGTATACAAAATATACACACTGACAATTATTAAAAGCCATAATGTACAGCTACAAAAGCGAATTCGAATACTACAAAGTACAAAACAAAAAACAAACCAACTCAGTAGCCATCTGCTAAAAGTGGCAGCAGTTCCCAAGATATAGCAGGGAAGTTACCGCGCTGTATTATTAATTGCCATGGCACCGGGTAATTTTCTGCAGTATCAAGTAGAAAGAATGAGGCCTAGGTTCCCCTGTTTCGCCTTTGAGTCGTCGGCCAAGTTCACCAAAAACGGAGAAAGCTTCGTGACCAAATACACCCGAAGGCTATGAGGCTAGACTGGCTATGAGGGAAGAGTATTTTGATCAAGAGCAGTTTATTTATAGCTGTCCATGCTATAGTTTGCATAACTAACAACATAGATGACGAGTGATATTATATATACACGCCTCTGTATGGCATGAGTAGCTAATTAACTGCAGAGTGGCAGTGACTCAATTAGTCTAAACTACAGACTAACTGTTCCAAGGCTGAAAAACATGATCAGCAATTTTGTCAATAATTGAAGAAAGTAATTGCAAAACCTTACCTCGGAATGTAAACTTTTATAGGAAGATGATTTCAGACACATGCAAATGTATACAGCTTGCTCCTCCCCATATGACACTTACTGTGATAAAGATATCCCAAGCTTTCCCCCACTGCATTACCTAAACATATGCACACATGCTGAAACTTGTTTTAGTGAATACATTTCTGAGATCAGAAGCAAGTCTACTAAATATGGTCAGACAGCTTGTCAGATGACTCCCCACAGTCATGAAGAAAGAGGCTGAGGCTCCACTCACCAGCTTTTATCACACAGAATATAATTATAGAAAGGCGGCTTTTCTACACTGTGCAATAAAATGTTGGGGAGTGGAGCCAATATCATAGCAGTTACTGTAATTTACCACTCCTTCAACAGCATAAGTGAGACCCGTGCCATGCTTTAAGCCCAAGTTTCACTGCATGACACCTATAAGGTAAACTGCGTATAAATAGCTCTTTGATCATGATCAGAATAAGCATAATAGCTATAGTATTTCTCTGTAGCTAGGTGCTGCTTCAACAGCAACCTATGTCAGTCAGTTCTTGTTGTTGATTAGTAGTTAGCTAATGTACTCGGTCAGCCTCATGCAATTTATGTCATTCCTTCATAGCTACCATTTGTGCAGGAACCTTAAATAGTTTGTGCTTCCCATTAGCTAGCTACTAGTAGCTACTGACTCATCAGTCTCCCAGACTGGAAGTTCAAGAACCAGGAGCCTATGAGCGCGGCGGGGTTCATGGGCTCCTGGTTTTAGCTAGCTACTGGGACTGTTTCAATTTGGTTTTAAACCACTATGAAGTAGCTACAGAAATTCAATGCTCTGTCACCACAGTTTGGCTGGCACAATTACCTTAAATGAGGCAAAATTACATGGATGTAGTTATAGTCATGTATTAGCTATACTGATCTGCCAGCATTACAATTCTCCAACTCACATCACCTTTATGCCAACAGCGAACCTACGCAAGCTTCTGTATGACAGGAGTGAATTGCTAAGTGACAGTAAGCTAGTAACTCTTGCTAGCCTCATTCCCAGGCTCCACTCCCCGTTTCAATAAAAGCCGAGGGACTCCACTTCACAGCTTTCATTACACATAAAATTATTACTGAAGATGTAAAGCCAATAATGATATTCTCAAGGGCAGAATCAATAATAATTAAAACCATTTATTATTAACTATGATAAAGCGTGTACATGTATATATACCATTAGCAAAATTAATGACAAAAGCAATTAGCAAAGGCATGGGACGGTATCGTTTCCAGGCTCTACTCCAAAGCTTTTAGTGCAGTGCACTGTGCATAATGCGTCTGCAGACATGATCGCGGTTAAGGCGTGCGCCTGACCCCACCTCTTAGTACTAGTTAGCCCAAACAGGAAACGCAACGGAACACTGCAAATGGCACGAGCCATATAATAGGTTGCCAGGCTGCATAGTAATTGCACTCTGACAGCTGCAGGTAGAACAGTTGTACGCTGGACCGTTGGATTGTACGCTGGACCGCTGAAGATGCTGGCACTAGGCTTATACGTGGTGCTGACTTTGCTGCTTCAAGCCGGAATTTGTAATAAAGTTTCGTCGAACGGTAAGTTTAATTTGCGAGTGTACTGATAAAGCATACAGCAGCACGACTTTGATACGCTAGGTTATTATGCAGTTACTTTATCAGTAGGCCCATACGCGATTGAATTACAGCAGAGTTTTCATGCATATGTAAGCATGCAGACCAGTACGTGTGAGTAAAGACTAATGCAGACTGCTTGATGAGATCACTCAGTACATTATTAGAACTAGCTGCAAACATAAGCCATCCATAACTTCCAGGTTATTACTCTTGCAGTCTCGTGTAGCCTTGAGGGAAATCTCAAGCTTCTAGACCCCAAGAATGTCAACGGCTACATTAGTGGTGTGGTACTCCTCTGTGAAGAAAGAATTTGGAGGACAATCCATGACTCTAACTGGACAGTCGCAGATCGTACAGTTGCCTGCAGACAGCTGGGATATATGTACCCAGATCAAGGTATAATATTATTATGGTTGGTATATCCTTAATTTTGAGTCTTAATACAGAAACTAGAAAGTACTGTAGCGTGTATGAGTCCTGGTTTTCTTTTGCCTGCAGGTGCAGCCACTTCTGTTCAATTTAATGCTAACTACCAACCTAGCAGAAGAATCATGCAGTGCAATGGAACTGAGGGCACCCTTCTTGAATGCCGGCTTGAAAACACTACTGCAAATACTAACTACATGACAGCTGCATATGTTAATTGTACAAGCAGAGTACTGCATCCCATTTTAAGTACAGAAATTAGCAGCATACCTGAAACCACTAACATCAAACCCTCATCACCAGCGCCTAAGCCTTCACCCAAGCCAAGTCTCATTAATCCTATCATCACAACTGCCTCAAAAACGGAAACAGCCACCTCATCACCTGCTCCACCTCCACAAAAGGCAATATTCCTAACTCCTCTCATCTCAGGCATACTGGGAGGACTGGCCACTTTGATCGCAATTACAGTAATAATTTTGGCTATCTTCATTATCACCACGAGGGCAAAGAGGAGGGCTAACAAACGCAAGAGGAACTCTAATGACTACGGTGGTAAAGGCACTCTTCCGCTCTACAGAGAACCAGTGTATGCTCAGCCAAGCCGAGTAGACGCCACTAACCCTCATATTTACCATGAGCTGGAGCGCTTCTATGATGTCATAAATGAGCCACCAAAATCAAACCAAAGATGTGACAAAGATGCTGCTGCAGAAGGACCCAATAATCCTGAGCCCTACCAAAAGCCAGTACGTGGTCAGAGTGGAGAGGGATTTGAGCCTGAAGCACAGTATGCCTCACTGGACAGAAGCAAGCAGTATGCAACCCTTGAGGCCTTCACTGGTGACACTATTCCAAAGACCTTCACGTCCTCTGGCAGATGCACTTCTCCTAATGGTACCTACAGTCATCTGAACCACAATGCACCAGCAGCACACCCAGAACCCACTAGTGGTGATCCAGACTACTCTGAGATACCTGTTAGACCAGAGAGAACTCATAAATCAATTGCCATGAATCCTGTAAAGGACCGAGAAACAGTACATGGCCAAAAGGGAGAATCCAAAGCGCCTAATGACAGGAAAAGTGCTGAGTATGCTGTCTTAGAGCCTGGTTTCATCACTACACAATGGAAAATAGATGATGTTAGTACCGAGTTGGCTGCCGAATGTTTGTACTATAAGCGCTCCCTAAACGCAGGTGGTCAACCTCAAGAAGCTGATCGTACTTCCAGTGAACTATCCACCTGCAATGGACTTGCAGATCTGTCCACACCACATAATGAGTAACCTGAGATGTTCACACTATGTCGTCTCCAATTGCTCATGTTACACAGCACTGTCAAACGTATCATTCACAACAAGAGACAATATGTTCTATGCATTTTTAAGTCAGGGTCCACACCAGTGTGGTCCTTGGCATATGTACACTGTATCCTGCATTCTGGTGTGTTTGTGTGTTTTAATTTGTGGAGAAGTACTGTAATTGTGTGCTACTTAATCAGTGATCAAATTATTCTGTTCAATTATACCCACCTGCCCACTGTCAAACATGAATCATCACATCATCAAATTTAAGTGAATTGGAAATACAATTCAACACCTGTGTAAATGGTAATTCATTACTAATTCTAGTAATACAGTTATAACACCTGGCAAACACTGCAGTCTGGTGAATTTGTGTAATTATATTCAATCACTGATCAATTTTTTCTCACTGTGTAATTATACCCACCTGCCTGCCCACTGTCAAACATGAATCATTACATCATCCAATTTATTGGAAGTAAGACGATACCTGTATAGAATTTCCTACACAACACTGAATGGTAATTCATTACTGATTCCAGTAATATAGTTACAACACTATTATTTTTGTACATGGAGGGGATGTGTTTGGTGCCACATGCATCCCACTTGCAACTGTGTCACTTTCTGCCATACTTGCCTCTTATGCATAGGTAGCTACATGTAGAATGCAGTTGGGCAGATATATCTTTAGCCATGGTACAAAATAGTATTTTTGCTGAACATACTGCCCTAGCAACAACTGCTATATGTGGATGACATAAACGCCTGCCCTCTGTATACATGCATGACACATGTACACACACCTACTTAGCATCCTAAGCATGCATATTCATAGCCATAATCAAAGAATAACTGATTCAAATATGCATCCTTTGCCCCGTTTATCCACCTGGTCTTAAAAGAAGTATGCAGCCCAACGGGCTAAAGGCTTGGTTAGTTCATATAATAATGAAACAAGCTGTGCTGCTAATAGAAGAAAGAAAGCTAAAGATATAGAGTACATAATACAAAACTAAGGAAAATATTGTGTTGCAGGCCAACTCAGAAAGCTGCATTCACTAGTTCGCCAAAGTAGGCTGTCATGGTCTTGAGTCTTGAGTTGAGGAGGTGTTGCTCAATCTCTACATTCTCCTCAGGAGCAGCCAGGGACACAACCTAGTGTGTGTGTGTGTGTGTGTTGTGTGTGTGTATGCACATGTATTGTGACAGCAGTGAGCATATAGTACACACACTATCTTGTGTGTAGTGGAAGATGATAGCTGCAGTGGCTATACAGTGATTAATTTATGGGTTACATAATTACATAACTAAGTAATATTTAGACACCAGTTAGCAGTGTAGTGTGGTTTATTTGGTATGGCAGGGCAATACAGTAACAGTCGAGGGCAGGATAATACACAAGCCAAAGGCGAGTGCATTATCTGTCTGAGACTGTTATTATATTGCCCGAGCGCACTAATTAGCTTATGCAATGCCAACTGGTATCTAAAGGTACTTTTACTGACCTGAGACAGCCATAGTTCTAGTGGGCATCTGTTAGAAAGTGTGAACTATTTTATTTAATGCACACCAAAGCATGCTGGTGCATGTGCATTAAGTGATTATGATTGATCTTAGACTTCTGATTCGTCGAAGGTCACGTGAGCATCACTAATGTGCAATAATTAGATCACTAATTACACCTTCCTGTTAGAGACAAGCACAAACTGCTCCTGAAATTACCTATTATGCTATGCTCTGATTCCCCTAGCTACCACCTATTTCGCCTCATACCCAGGCCTCACCTCGCAGCTTTTTTCGCAGCCGTGGAAAAAACCATGATTTTTCCACGGCTGTGAAAAAAGCTGCGAGGGGAGGCCAGGCCCTGGATAAGAGGCTAATTATACAAGAGACCCACCAACTCTATTAAATCTATTATGATAACTCAGAAAGGAAAAATACCCAATTCAATTACTTTGCCATCATTAGAGCCTCTTATTAGTTAACTCTCCCAGTCACTCAGTCTCATGTTCATTATCCTCAATAAATAAGTGCAGAAAGGAAGCGTTTCAGCAATAATTATGCAGGCATTAATAGCAGCCAATGCCCAGATGTGTATTATATTGTGCACATGCGCAGCCAGGCATAATATAGAAAGAATATTAGGTGAAAAACAGCAAGGCTGTGCAGTTAGCAGGTACATGATAACAGCAACAGGAAGTAGGGACACGCACAATATGCCAGCGTTGCTTTTGGCATAATAGGCAGGTGGAGCATAATGGGAGCATAATAGGGTGTACCCCTAGTTGTCCCTTTGGCTGCAACCTCTCTTAGTAGTGTTGTGACTCGACCTGGGCTCACCCTCTTACCAGACAATCAGGCATACCAAATTGGATCCCCTGCTCAAATTCCAGCAGGAGATTGCAGTAAGTTACTTTTTCAAACCTGAAATTTCCATTAAAGTGCTCATTGCTCCACCCACTTGACCTACCTGAATATTTGCTGAGTGGGCGAGTCAAGGCTGGTCAAGGGACAGGCCTTTAGGCCAGATCAAATTGATCCTATATTTCATGGACCCGGTGGGTCTAAGTTTGGAGCTTTTAATTGTTTGGGTGGAAGGTATGGTCACATGTATGATGTCATAACAGTTCGCAAAGCACGTGGTGGACTAATGCGTGGCTTTGTGACGTAAAACGAGGAATCAAGATCGTTTCTGTAGAATGATGTCATACCTTACTCTCACACCCAGACCCATCTCCCCCCTGCTGGGCTGATTAGGGCTGGCCTGTGGGACTAGCCATATATCTGCAACCACATTCAACTAGAAAGTGATGAAGTGGAGAAGATAATTTCACTGAATAAGTACTTGCCTACCCCCCCTCCCCCCAGTTCACAAAGTTGTATCACGGGAAAGGTAGTTTTTATATTACCTACCAGCCAGCCAGGTCACTATATGTACCTACAAGCAGAAATTTATGGTCTGACTTTAGTTTTCATAGGAACAAAATGAGGACACTCAACAATGATGTAGCTGATCAAAATTAATGACTTGCTCAGTGTCAATTGTTTTTTTAGACTGCAAAAGGGTCAGAAGAGGACAATCCACTGTGGTTTTCAAAAAGAAAGATAATTGAGCTGGCTTCCAGCAGCTACCAGTGCATGTGTGCATAACAGGGGGGCCTTGTGGGAAGTACTTGTTTACATGCTGTATATGCGTAAGTTAAACAGAAGTAGTAGTTTTCAAACATGTATCTGTGTAAGTGTCTCTCCAGTACATGTTGCTGGTCTTCTCAGTGAAACAATGGACTGGCATTTTTTCCTGAAGCCATCCTCATGACTGAAGCCATGAGAGCTTATCAGGACACAAGTGCAGTATTACAACACAAATCATATGAATGACAATGGCTTCTCAGTGATGACTAATTTCAGTAGCCTCGTCCCAGGATCTTCCTTGAATATTCATAAAACAGGGAGAGCCTGGTATCTTTTCTCACGTGATTAATCTTTTCACGTGATGCGTAGGTGGGGACACATCGAAAGACGGCTGCATCTCTCTACTTTCTTTCGGCAATACTACCTCAGTGCTCAGTTTGTGGCACAAGTGAGGCCGAAAGATTAGCCACAAGAAGCACTGATTCACTGTCTTTCCTCGGCGCCGAAGAACTGCAACTATGCTTGCCTACACACAATTAAGTCTTTTCTACCATTGACGTCGCTCACGTGAGAAAGATATCAGGCTCTCCCCCATGTTAGGGAAGGCCTAGGTATGAGGCAAAATTACAAGTATGCTCAGTCAGAGTTTCATACCGGGAGGGGGAAGGAGGGAAAATCCCCCCTAATTTAAGTCCCCCCATAAATGTCAGAGAAGACTATCATTAGTTTTGTGCTAAAACAATTGCAAAATATTGTTAATACAGCAAAATAAATTTAACAGGGGCATAAATTTAACTCAAAAATGGCTTTAGAATCAATCTTAGAGAATATGAAAATCTAAAAGTTTCTGGAGGGGGGGGGGCATGTCCCCAGACCTAGCTCCCTAGCAATTAGTGCTTCAAAGAAGCATAGGTCACTGCTTCCCACACCCCCTCACTTAAAATCCTACATGAAACCCTGTCAGTTCAAACTGCCTCTCCCAGTTTCACATTGGTTTCCCATATGGTTTCACATTGGCACTAAGGTACATAGCAGCACATAGAAGAATTCTAGGAGGTGTCTGGGGCATGCCCCCTCTAGAAATGTTTGGGCTTTTGCAAAGACACCATTTCCCTTCAAAAAGGAAAACGCTAATTAAATTTTCTTGGCCAAAATTCATCCATTACTGACAAGACACTAAATTAAAGTTTTACCCCCGAGAATTCAGGAGGCAACCTTGATTGCTGCATACTGGCCATGGTGAGATAGCAATCAAGATGGGTCTTCACTAGGAACTACCACCAGCTGAAGAAATGTGAAGGTTATGGCCCTTGAGCCAGTATAACTGAAAGCAGCCACTTCCCACAAGTTACAACCTAGGGTAAGTACAGGCATGTCATTACTAAGATACCTTACAGTACTACTACACTGATAATCAATGAAATTCCCCAATCTGGTATTTATAGGCTACCTTGGAAACAAAATGCTAATTGTTTTTTACACAGGCATATGCCAAGCCACTTACCTGGCCTCTCAGAAGGTTACAGATGTTACTGAATAAACATGACCTTCTTGACATGTGACCTGGGCTGAAGTTTATGGAGTTTGAAATCATGGTGATTTGAGAACCTATCCATGCTCATTTCACTGAAGAGAGTTACAGACTTCAGCCCTGGTTTGGTACTAAATTAGCATTCTGTTTACTTTGCAATAATGGTCAAAGATTTTATTAGATTAGGCAGATGTAGAATTGGTGTAAAACTTCTAAGTGAATACAAATCAAGAACAAATTTGCTTAATGATTTAAAGACCCCTCCAGACTTAACCACATATTTGAGGTTTCCTTTGAATGATGTAGGGACATACATGGGACTATCCTTTTGTCGTGGGGGGTCTGCTATCTCCCAGAGCCAGTCACACTATCACAATACCTTCTCCATTACAGCTTCGGTAGCTATGAAATTCTGCAAAGCAAGACAGCTCAAACACTCCTGACATACTCCTAATGAATCTTGATTTTCAAATTAATGATCCTCCCGCACGTGCTTCATTCAAACTACTCATTGTTAAAGATTGACAGTTAATGCGAAAAGCGACTTTTAAATGCACATGTTCATCTCATTACCTACTGCACCAGAGTACACTACATGTATGCAGTTTCACTTTTCAAGACAGGCTTTGGCCAGTAGGCCATGTACCTAATGCCTGCACTTAGGCCCAATCTGATGTTTTCATACTTACATTGGCTTTCACATTCCACAGTGATTGATGGTAATTACCAAAAGTTATTTGTAACCAAGAGTGCTGTGAAAAGGGACGTTTTCATGAGGTTTCACACACAAGTGTGAACATTAATTACTGGGACCTCAAGTGATAGTCTTGTTCTCAGGCACCCCTTTCATTAGGAGGAGCACCTGCTACACACTGCTAAGTTATGCACAAGGCCAAAGGATTTTCTGTGTGAGTAGAAACTACATGTACTGCATTAACCATGCCATACACTATTGAATTGTTTGTTTAATTGTAACGGGAATGAACTTCCAAAGAGCGTTCTATTGTGCCATTTCTAATTTCGGTTGTTATCTGCTGATCAGGCAATGGGAAAGTACTCCCTGGTGCTAGCAAATTACATGTACCTCCAGGACACCTTTAGGAGTCCAGGGACTTTAGCACTTCCTCTGGATCAACTATCTACAGATTACTCAACAACATGTGACTTTCATGTAGTACCATCCACTGGCATATATGTACGTACGTGACCAGATAGGCAATAAACAGCCACTTCCCACATTTTTGAATGTGTATACTTCAAAGACGCATATCTCCAGAATGCTATACACTATGTAAATGACATGTGGGTGGTTTATACAGGAGGCTGCAGCAGTAACCCGGAAATGAAGACTTTCAGCCATACCACAAGGAAGATAACAGGGCCGAGTTTGCAGAAATTTTTGATCTCATGGCAATTCTCCAAAAATGGCACTACTATCACAGAAACGGAGAGAGCTGCAGACCTCTAGCGTGGGATTCCTTAGTTGAAGGTTGGTACTCGTCTCACTAATGGCTGTTGAAACATGACAGCTTCAAAATCAATTGGCAAAAACCGAAAGCACAAATGCGGGAAGTGCCGGGTTTTTGCAAATCCGGTTACATATTTGAAGCATCATGCAGAGTCTGATCAAACACTTAAGGAAGAGTTCATCACCAAAGGAACTTATCCTGACATACATTGGTAATTTGTGGTAAGGCATTGACACCATTGTACAATAGGGTGTGAACCTATGTGTTTGGCCAGTCGCCAGGGGGCATTACTTGTTACTCAGGTGGCCATTGATAGGTTTTAGGGTACCACAACAAAACACATTCCTGAAGTGTGATAGGTCAGGTCATTCCAAATTGATTTGTTGTTTCTCGGGCTGCCCTGTCAAAAATGTACAATCAGTAGGTCGGCTTGAAAAACAAGACTGATATTTCATATCTAAAAACCAGCCTGGTGGTGTTTTTTTTATTTTACATAACTCATTCAACTGAAGGTTGTGCTCAGCAACAGGTCAGTCTAAGCTAAATGCAGCTGTAGAATGGATAAGACAGTTTCATCATGTAGAGCTTCCAGCGAAAGTGCTGACACAGCAATTTTGTAGTGCGCTTCCAGTAGTAAATCTTGCCAAGACAGATCATCGCTACCTACCACTCTTTCGCCGTCTAGGCAACACAAAACTAACCTAGCTTGATGTACCTTGGCCTATTGAGCCTGCAAACTTCCACTGTGCTCGTGGCTATAGTGGCATAGTAACATTACTTAGCGCCCGTGATATTTATGGATGAACACACAGACAGAAAATATGAAAGCAATCTTAGGACTGGTCACAGGTGGTAGGTTACCCTAATTACTGATACGGTTTCTACTCGTGGCTCAATTAAAACAATGAATGTATAAACAGAATCTGGAGAAGGGCTACAAACATAACTTCATACCCAGTACAAGCACTGCTAGGGGTACTATGACTACAGAGGAAGGTGGGGCTTCTACTGCAACCCACTGAAAGCATTAGAAATTACCACCAGTGGGGGGAGCAAAGAGAATAACCCCCAGAAATTTTGTTCCTCCCCTACTTCAAAATTCATTGTTATTACAGGCACACCAATTTACTTTTGCCCCCATCCCTCATACTTTCATTTGTCTAAAATTCCTCAGGGGAAACAACAGTTCTTTACACAGACTGTGGCAGACTACTATTACCTAATTAGCTAATTAGCTAACTCTTTGGAACCTGAAGCAATGTAGCCACAATTTACCTTCTAGTATTACATCATTGCATGGTCGCGCATAAATGATACCTAAGTAGAAACCAATATATGCGACCCATTGAGCAAACACTTCCCACACTTCCGAATGTGTAGACTTCAAAGATACATAACTGCAGTGCCATGCACTATCTAAATGAAATGTGGGTGGCTTTTACAGGAGGCATTGCTGCAGCAATGACTCAGAAATGAGAGCACAACAGAGGGAGATATGGGCAAGGGTTCACAGCGCAATGATTTTTCAATAATGGAAATCCTATTGACGCAGTTGAAGATTAGTACTTGTGCTGTATTAAGAAGCATTCCATAATCACTACTCGGATATGATGTTTTGAAAATTGTCAAAAGCTGGGTTTTCGCTTAGCAGGTCACAAACATACCTTCGTTCCCAGTATCTCTGCTCCAGTTTTTACGTCGCTTGTAGTACAAGTACGAAAAACGTACTGCAAGCGACGTAAAAACTGGAGCGCAGAGACTGGGAACGAGGCTATCACAAACATACTAGAACACTAAGAGAACTAAGTACTGACATACCTGGTCAATGTTGACGTTCCTCGGCACATAGTATGCAATATTCCTCGTCACCTTGCGAGCAACTTCAAAGATGCGACCAGTGAATTGGAGTCAAGGAAAAATCAAGTGCACGAACATAAGAATACAAGAACAATGCAGTTCTGGGACAGGATTCTTATCACTACAGTAAACATTCAAAGTTAGAGTGATGCACCTACATGTACATACATCTCGAGATTACAATACGATAGTACCTCTACTAGAGCCCTGCCAGAAAGGTTCTCTGCCCGTGGCCATGAGCGAACTACTTCATTACCCTCAGTGCACAGAGATAATTAGACTATAGTTGTCAATAATTCTGCAATCCCATTGGTCACTGCCAGGCTTCTAAATCACTTAAAACACTTGTATATTGAAGCCTTCAGACAATTAGACTTTTAGCACCCTGGAGCACTTATAATACCACTGTGCAGATCAATCAGATTGAATTCACATGCGCAAGGTCAGTACCCGATTCTGAATTAAAATTAGTAGCGTAGTTATTAAGGTTGCTATAATCTAGCTACCATGGATGAGGTGGCTGTAACATAGTCTCGTTCCCAGTCCCCACTCCACAGTTCTTTTTGCAAGTAGCTAGCTAATGGAAAAAAGGTAGTTTCTCAAAAAGAAATGAGGCTAGGGAGAAGATCAATCATCCTAACTCGATCGCTGCTTCACTGAACTGTCCACATAATATTCATAGTTACATAAACTAAGATAATATTATGAGGTAAATTAGAGGTCCATACTCTTTCTGATATAACATGATTTGGGTATCAAGAAACCTATTTGCAGTACAAACTGAGCATTATAATTTAAAAGCAGTAGTTACGTACAAACAAAGGAATAAGGTATCATCAAGGTATGATCCTAAGTCATCACTGTCCACATAATATTCATAGTTCCAGTACATGTACATAATAAATCTACCAGATTTGTACTATTGGCATGACATAAATTCACAAGATCAATCATCCTAACTCAATCGCTGCTTCACAGAACTGTCCACAAATATTCATAGTTCCATAAACTGAGATATGAGGTAACTTAGAGGTGGTACTCTTGCTTTGGGTATAATATGCTTTGGGTACCCAGAAACCTACAGAATAAGCAGTAGTTACCTACAAACAAAGGAAGAGGCATGACGTGTCCTAGGAGGTTCCCACACACACTCAATTAGGTTCTATGGGGGCTGTCACAGGAAACTCATACAAATTGCATTTACTCACAAGAAAATAGAATCCATTCAAGTCAGTGCATAATAAGATAATTGAGTTTGTACTATTAGTGTGACATAAATGCATGTCCTAAAGCATTCCACCACCATCAGGCAACAATGCCACAAGTCCTTAGGGGCACAAAGTCCCTCCTCCACACATGTACTGCATGTACATCAGCTGTAACTAGTGAATACACTCACAAGTTACAAACTGTGGCATAGCAGTTCCCAGAAAATATAGGATTAAAATTATTTTACAAGTCTCACTGAGGCCCCTTGGGAGTTGTGTAGAATGGTCACCACTGGGCTCTGCCTATGTACATCACAGCAGTCCAAAAAGACAGACCAGACTGTTCTCATATTAGGGTAAAAGGAGTGAAAAACAGAGGCGATAATCGATTCCTGGAAAACAGGTATCAACGACCAATCCCTGCAGTTACTGCACTCACACTGATAATGTAAAATCCCCTTGGGGAAAGTAGCTGGATCAACATAGTAATACGTAATTATAGCACGGAGTGCAACAGAAGCTGAGGGCATACAGTGTGTCCAAAGCTACTCTACACATGGGCTATCACACAGGTTTTCACACAAGAAGGAGGAGGAAGTGAGATCCCCCCCCAGAATTTTGAAGCTGATATTTTTTTTGAGATACCCAGTAGAAACAAACTCAGAGCATGTACATTTCAAAAATATTTCCAACGGGAGCATACCCCCCCCCCCCCCTGGGGGCGTGGCTTCACACACATCATAATCCTGTATGAAACCCTATTGAAGGTCTGGAAAGGAGACTTATTAACTACACTGAAGTTGGAGGGGATGATTTGGGATCTGAGAATGGCAGTTACTTGAAAGTTGGAAGGGGAGGGGAGGAGGGTACGATCTAGGGTTTGAGAATGGGAAGGCCTACTCCAGTTACTCCAAAGTTGGAGGCGGGACGACCTGGGGTCTGAGAATGGGACTTATACAAGTTACTCCAAACTTGGAGGGAAAATGACCTGGGGTTTGAAAGTTGGGATCCACTCATCTTCTAGTTGGTATACTAAACAGTCAGTATGGCAATGTAGAATAAAAATTGGCCGATAATTTGGCACAGGCCACCATATGATATGCAGGTAACAACTACTGCAATCTCTTTTACTTACAGGGAGTGGAAAATAGATCTATGTCACCACAAAGTGTTTTTTTGTCATTCTACATTCGTTTTGTGTTCGAACTAATGTAATTTCAAGCCAGAAAGTTGGAAACTGCCAAACAATGGAAAGTGGTGGGGCATTTCTCGAAACCAGGATGTATGTAGAGAGAAGTGCCTTATGGTGACACAGAACCACCTATACATACTATATAGTACTGGCTGTAACAAGTGATGATGTCACCCCCCCCCCCCCCCTTTCCTTGGGCAGTTTAAATTTATAGAAGTGACAATTGCGTATTTTGTGAGAAATTATCTACTCCATCGCCACCCTAAGGAGGCAGTCAAACACCAGCTTTAAGTCCCTATACAAGCCTTCCCTCCCACACGTACACATCTACACACACTCACAAACAATACACTACAATATTTATCCCAATATGTGTATATGCATCTATTAGTGAGGGTCCCATTCTCAGGCCCCGAATTACCCCCTCCCCCCTGTATATTTTTTTGCCTAGGAACCCTAATAGATAATAGCGCAACCAATTAAGGAGGTCATACACAGCCTCAAGTCTCCCACACATGTATATAGTATGTATTCTTGTAAACATATATTATACCAGCCTACACTACTATGCACTGACTAGTACATTTGTTAAGTGAAACAGTAACAATAGGCTATCTCAGTTGGCTGGTGGCCACATGGAAACCCTGCAATAGACTCCCCCATACCAGGCACTACAATGTGTAATTGTAACCTAGCTACCATGTATGCCACAAGACTGCCCTTGAAATTAGATATGGCGGATAATGATACCATTTCTCACATCAACTAAGCATTTTTACCAGCCGGCCGCACGCTTCGCCGGCTGGTACTCAGATTGCTTTACGTTCCCACGTCTGTCTGTGTGTGTGTGGGTGGGTGTGTGTGCGCGCGCGTCTGCAATTATCATGTGCGCTAAGTTACGTCAGGAGCCCATAACCATTCCGTTTCTATAGCCACGAGTGCAGTGGAAGCTACTGGAAGTTTGCAGGCTCAATAGGCCAAGATACGTCAAACTAGATTAGGATTGCACTACCTAGACGGCGAAAGAGTGGTAGGTAATGATACTTCTGTTTTGGCAAGTTCTGATTGCTAACTGGAAGCATAGATAATAGAGAAAGTACTCATTTTCTATTATCTATACTGGAAGCACACTACGAAAATGCTGTGTCAGCAACTTTCGCTGGAAGCCGTACACGATGAGACTGTGTAGCCAAGCTAATCCACTCTACAGTTGCATTTAGCTTACATGTAGACTGACATGTTCTACTGAAAAAAAAAGGCAGCTGGTGGCTATCCAACATGTGCAGGCACAGGACCCTTCTGGTACCAAAACATAAGCTTCAAATATTCCATTTCTCATAGCTCAAAGTTAGTAAGCTAAAAGAATGGTAACATGAAAGTATACATACACACTTCCTTTCTGTCAAATTACATAGTATGTCAAGTAATACAGAAAGTACATGTCAGTTTGCAATAGAATTTTGTTTCCACTTGAGTAGCTGCTATAATGAGACTCATTTCCCAGAAATCATGTCAGTCCATGTTGGTACACATTCATACACTAATCATATCATATTTAATATACTAATGCTGAACCCACTCCCATGATGTCAGAAAACAACCACTGGGAGAGGTGAAGGACCTTGAACTAGCTACAAACTGGAGTATCAGCTATAGGCCACACAAATGGTTATCGATAGTCAAGTGAGTACCTCAACAACCCACTGACATACTTAGGTACATGCTTCCACATTCAATTGAACAACCCAACACTAGGATGAACAGCTGCTGCAATAATAAGATTATTACACGCTTGATCACTCACTTGCATACCAGGGGCAACCACCAGAGATAAGGCCCCAGAGATACGTACGTATATAGACGTTAATTCATCCCTGTCCACATATAATTACTAAATTGTTAAATTATGAATAATGTAACAGGCCCTCTAATTACAAAGTGAAACACCTATGAGAGCCTGAGGATGAGGCTATAAGGTAGACACATTATGTTTTGCTACAATGGTGCTTGCCCATGCAAAATTATACTCCTTGTGTAAATGTACCAGCTAGGCCCACACTGAAACATGCCCATGGGCCTGGGAATGAGGCCTCACAGTGATTCTTACAATGAGAACAGCAGGGTTGTCTAGGCACCTACACTGTAGGGCCCAGCTAAGGCAACTCCTGCTCAATTGGCAGATACTAGAGGATAATTACATTGTAATTACAACAGGTAAACAATAACAGAAAGGGAGAGAGCCTCAAAAATGAGACCAAGGGTGAGTTTCACTAATTAGGTGAGAAGCAACAAAGTGAAAACAAAACTGAAATAAAATTATGAAGCCCACCTTGTTCCTTTTACTTTCAACCTGGTATGCTTACCAGCCTGGGCCATGGCCAGTTGGTCCTAATTAGGTTTTGGTGAACATTTGTTTGTTTATGCATCTACACTTACTACTGCACATAATGTATTAGTATAAGCCAGCTTTGCATAGATGGCAAAAAAAGTGGTAGGCAGCGATAATATAAGCATGCAAATCTACTGCTGAGTCAACACTTGTTACTAGCCACGGATATTAGATTTCTGCGTGTAAAAAAGTTCCATGTTGTACCATGTTCTCACACAATTACTGCATTGATCTTTGGGCAGGGACTTGCACTTCTCAGCTTTTCAGTTGCCAGGCTACTTCCTTTTATTGCTTGAGAAATGTCCACCCATCTGCTTGGAAAGTCTCGTCAAGTCTCGCACACAAAAGAAAATGTAAACAGGCCAGAATAGCAAAGTGAAATGACCTATATAGCCCCATTCCCAGGCTCCACTGCCATAGTCACATTCCCAGTCCATCCGGCCTAGCTCGGGAATGGAAATATGAGGCTACCACTGCCCAGCGTTATTTGCAAAAGTGTAAAAACATAACCTGCATGTATTTTTTATACTGTGTAAAAGTAAAGCTGTCTGTGGGACCTGGGAACAACGCTACATTTCTGGGCCTGGATGCGGCAATACACACTGAAGTAAACTGAAACAAGTTTCCAGTGGCTTAACTGGAAGACAGCTACACAATTGTTTGTTTACATGGTCTGTTATTGTTTCCACAGAAACTGCTATTGTTTTGTGTGCTTAATCCCTTTAGGGGAGGCTTTACAGCATTGTGTACACACTGTCTAGAGGAGGTCAGTCAAGGTGGATGGATTTTCATTTAGGCATAGTGTACTACCTACCTACAGTAGCATTTAGTGAATAGAGTGTTTAAGTGCCCCAAAGCAACAGGCCACACCTGCTAGACGCAGCTGTAGAATGGATCAGCTTGGTTAGACTGTTTCATTTTGCATGGCTTCCAGTAAAGAGTGCGTACCAGCGATCCTATCAAAATCTCTGTAATGGGCTCGGATGCTCTGTTGCTACTGAACCTACTGCACAAATCTCTCATTTCTATAACCTTCCAGCTGAAATAGAGAAACAAGCAGGAGAGCACGGCAAAGCTGCAACTATCCAATACTATAAAAAACGAGCTCTCAAAATGGGTATGACTATCAAGATTCCTTAATCCGTGAAATATTTCAGCATGACCAATCTGCAAAAAATTTAAATTGTCCCTCGAAAATTTGGTGCTATACAGTAAGCTGTTGACATTGGTATAGGGTATCTCTGTCGCAGTTTAGTCAATTTAGCTCAGGCATGTTATGTATTCCTCTGACGACAATAATGGTATAGCTGTCTAAACGGTGCAATTCTTGGATCATATAGTGACCTCTATTATCAAAGGTCAATCTCCTCTGTACACCATCTGGAGGCCGAAAGAAAAGCTTCACTAATATCTGAGTGACAGTTATAGTAAGAAATACTATATCTAGAGATGCTAAAGTCACGGAAGGACGTACCGACATAGATTCAGATAGTGGATTAGTGTGAATAAGTATCAATTTAGATTCTGATAGTGTACAGCAGTGTAACCAGCCTATACAAACAGAACTACATACATATATTATGTAGTAGCTTTTTATTCCATTTTCTCCAGGAATGATGTTTATAAACAAATTATAGGTGAAAAAAATGTCACTATTGACAAAATTTGCTATAGTTGCTCAATGAGCTCATTGACTACATTAGGTAGCCACAGAACTGAGGTGGTCCCACCTGGTGACAAGATTACACGGCTTCTCTTGAAGCCATAGTTTGGGTCGCGAAACCTGCCATTCCTGAGCATGTTGCCGGGCACAGTCACACAGTCTAGAGCCCATGAAGGCCTAGGGAGCTAACTAGGAGTAGTGTCAGGGTTTAAAAATTCCCCCAGAAAAACTGACTGCTTCTAAACTAATGTGGTCTTACAGTCTGCAAAGACTACCTCCCACGCATCAAAACTTGAACGTGTAGGTCTATTTGCTTTCAATTTGAGAAACAACTCCTCCAGTTTTACTTGCAGAGAAACCATTAGCTAACTCTAGTTTCAAACCAACAGTTCAGTTTGCTCAAAGAATTAGCGGTTTATTTAAATTCCAAACAACTTGTTTTGTAATTATGTAATCTAATATCTGTGGGGGTGCTTTCAAAAATGCTAAAGTCCAGCTCGACCAGCATTAGCTAGGCAGTATTAACAGTTCGTTCTAGTCCCAAACGTATTTGCACTGTTCATTTCATTAGCTAATTAGCTAACCATCACCATCAGTGAACATTGAGCTATAGGAAGTTCAATTAATTTGTTTTGGGCATGTAAACTATACCCATAGGTTGTCATGCTGTCTCGGGTATGGTACTGGGGAAGCAATAGCTGTCTCAGGTATGGTACATCACCATCTCGGGTTCATCCAAGCGGGCCAAGAGGCTTGGTAGTAAACGTGATCATCAGAGGACTATGTTAGAAACTACTATAAGTAAATACGTACTAATCCACCATTAGCTGGTTAAATGACAGTTATGGATTCATGTAGTTACTGTAGTAGCTGGCTTAAACATCTCGCTTATCGGCCTAGGCAATAAACTTCACTGCTTTTGAGTATCAAATTTTCGACGGCAGACTGCGTACAGCGAAGCTGATGCAGTTACGCAACTACCAATAATTGCATTTTTTTAAATTTCACATTTAGATTTTTGGCGAAATTGTTCTGGTGGGGGTCAGAAACGTCTGGGCAGAAGAAGACCAAAGGAAAAACAGGATACCTTATCAACTGTACACAAAGATATTGTTATGCATCTGTCACCATGTGTATCAGTTCTATCTCCCTATCTCACACCATTTGGAAATTGCTAACTGAAACTAGCTAACTGAAACTAGCTAAAGATGTGCCCCAACATCATCTTTCATAATTCTATAGTTACCATAGCTGAGTGCATAAACACAATGGTATACAAAATGAGGGAAATTAGATTGCGTCACGCTTTCACTTACCATACACAGCAAAACAAAGGACTACAGAACCAACCTTGGGAGCAAAGGCCACAACATTTGTTAACTCATGTTCTACTGCAGTATAGGTATAAGTACACAGAGGAGGGGACACATACAATAACGAGTGGTAAGAACATCAGTAGCTAGCTTAGCACACACACTTTACACAGTCCACACCTACCAAGTGGACTGTCAAGAGTAGCTGATTAGAATTTCCCATCCTGTAAGATTCTGTATGGCAATAACATTTCGAGAGCTAGATGGAACATTTTGTGAATGATTAGAAAGCCACACCCATTCACATGTAAGCCAAATGTCTAAGCCAAACATCTACCAATAGCAATGGACAGTTCCAGCTACTCATTCACTGTTGCTTGTCTAAATTTGCATTGTTTATCGGCAGAGAAGCTACTTTCCACTGCCACAGTAGTGGTAGGCTGCTGTTTAATATACATGTAGTATGCAACATACACTGGATGCAATCAAGGACAGTGCCACCTTTGACATTAAGCACTAGTGGTCAGTAGCTTTGTCTCTGCAGTCATCTTGTCTATAGCACCAAAATAGCAGCGAGAGCCACGCTCAACATTGTCAACAAGAGAGTAAGATCCCAAAAACGGAATAATTTTCACGGTACAGGTTGAGACAAATCCGCAAAAACTGTAAAATTATGCACCTTGAGATTCTTTTTATGTGGTATTTTGTACTTTATATGGCCCTAGGGCTTGCAGTGTCAAAGGATATCCGTCCAGAGTAATCATAGTGTAGATGTTGAAGATCTTGGCTGTGGCATAGTTCGGGCCACCCCAGGGTGGGCTCAGGAACACCACGTCTGCACACTGGAATGTGGGTTTGAGTGTGTGTGTGCGTGTGTGCGCGTGTGCGTGCGTGTGTGCGTGTGTTTGTGTGTGTGTGTGTGTATGCATGTGTACGTGTGTGTATGAATGAATGTGCACATGTGTGTATGCGTGTGTTTGTGTGTGTGTGTGTGTGTGTATGCATGTGTACGTGTGTGTATGAATGAATGTGCACATGTGTGTATGCATAAGAGAAAAGATCATGAATAAAGTGGTTCATGCATATAGCCCCAGGCCATACAGTGCTAATTAAGAGTGCTTGGTTTCGTTAGGATAATCCGCCATCAGACATCGCAGCTACTAATTATTTCATCACACATTTTTTGGGGGCACTACTATCACGGACGACTTTCAAGACTTCATAAATTGCCCTTGCTGCCCTATAAGCCATTACAATGCACAGAGCCAACTGGCAAAGTCAGCCTCAGTCGGTCTACGACCGTGAATGGTTAGAACCCAATTCCTTCTCACAGCCCTGATAAAGGTGGTGACTGTCAACTAGCTATAGCACCTCTCAGGAATACTATTGTTCCAGGGCGGCAATTACATTGTTAAGGGTGTGGCCAAAATTTGAGGGTGGCATCAAATTGTGGAAATAGGCACAAGTGAGTAGATCAGTGCTAAGGGGAGCAAACGTGGAATGGGTCAGGGGATTGAAAGAGGGGGTGTTATTTGTACCCCATGGCAAATTCCTGCCCCTTGCAAAACGGTCTGGTCACTCAAGTTCAAAAGCTTGTCCACTCACTCTTGACTAGAAATTATTACGCAACAGAATGCTAACATGGTCTGAGAAAATGGTGACATTTGTTGGTAGCAGTTTGAAGTAGGTAGCGATTGATACGGCTCTTTATGCAGCACAGAAGTTTGAATAACTGCAAACTCGGCGAAGCAGGGCTTATGAAAAGATTAAGTCACGGTATGAGATTGGAAAGGCAAGTTACCATACCTTGTCATTCTGTACAGCTACTTCACAGTCGAGGTTTGTCTTCTCCATGCACGACTACACAAGAAAGGCCCTTTGAAGAGATCATAGTAAGCATTTCCACAGCTGATGAAGCCCGACATATTTCAATCAAAGCACTCATTACTCCATCTGTTAAAACAAGCTTTAGGACTTGAGTCACCAGCCAGACCGTTTAGTGAGGCGGAATAGCCAATGTCTGGGCATGAGACTATAGACAGGGGCAGTGGAGGGACCAGCCACCAACCACATCCGACACTTATCCAGAAGAGAAAAAAAAGTGAGAAACAGTAGTGCAACCATGGTCTCATATTCACCACACAATTACGTACTTTCTCACAATCATCACTTCTCATAGCTACAGTATCCATGCCCCCACCATTGTCATACTGCCACATGCTGCATGCAACATGTCCACTAACACGATACATCCCAGTACAAAGAGGCTGAAAGAGCACAAGTGTGTTTGCATGCAACAATACATTTCCATAATAGGTTTAGCAGATTACATTACTCAATCCAGACATAGCAAAGTGCCTGGGTTTAGTAGATTATAGGGTTTCTGCCTGTTTTATCAGCCATTGTAGGATTCAGTTCCGGCTTGTGAATACATTCAGTTATGTGCTAGCTTACTGAATAGCCAGCCAGCTGCACAGAAAGGGCTACTGGTAGTTTGCATAATCAGGGTTTCATACAGAATTTTTCGGTAGGGGTGGGAAAAAAACATGTGCATAGAGCCACGCCCTCTAGGGGGGTGTGGGGTGATGCTCCCCCAGGAAATTTTAGAAATTTACATGCTCTGAGGTTGCTTCTGGGGCTCCAAAATGGCTGGAAATTAGCTACTAATGAACTACTGAGTATCAAAAAAAACGTCAACTTCAAAATTCTGGGTGGGGGAACTCATGCTGGGGGGGAGGGGAAATCCCGCCTCTACCCTGATAATACGTATTACGCCACCACGGAGGGTCAGGTGATCCGATGGATCCCCGCCCGTAGTTGTTTCCATTTAAGTTACTTGACTATATATCATGTGCTTCAGTAGCCGCGTACCCAGCCCCCCCCCCCCATGAAAAAGTGGCCTGGTACACACTGTTTGTGCATGTGCGTAATTACCATGTTTTTATATGGTAATTGTAAACTATCGAATATCACCCGATGATCTGAAACAGATGGTTTTTCGCCAGGTAGATGCCTAGAAAGTGATTGTTAGTTTGAGTCTTCGATGCCATTTGCCTTTGAAAGGTCGCTCTAGAATTAAAAATCGAGCAGCTCACAGCCACTGCCAAGAGAGAGACGCTTCCAAATTTTGATGCTAAGACAACTACCACAGTCTTAGCAGATAGGTCTGTTGACTATTCCTGACTGACTATGAAGCTATTTCAGTTGTAGAAATCAGAACATAGTTCTTATACTCGTATACTACGTCCGTACTACTCATTGCCATGTGACTGAACTCGTTTACGAATACGTTTACTGACTGTTGTCCACTCTTTCGTGGACTGTACGTAGATGCTACAGGTAATCCATGTACAACTGATAGTAACTCCGCCCATTATAATAGCCACACCCCTTGTATTTGTCTGGCAAGGTGGGAGCATAAGCAATACGTACTTGCATGCCCAAGCCTCACTCTCAAGTCATACTCCAAAGGAAAGTGCCGCTTAAGCACTGTACTGTTGGGAGTTGCAATCAGTACCTTCCTACTACTGCTTAAGCTGGTGTTCCTAGTTCAAAGGCACATTAGTCCACCATTCACATCTAGATCCCACTGCAACCAAAGCTAAACTGTCTGACTGCCAAAGGAGCTCACAACCTCTGTAGTTCATGCAACAGGAAGAGGGGAACCCCCCTCCCACACCCGGACTCTGGAGTGGCTGCTGTGGGCACTTCAGTCTCAACTCCAGATCTCTACTTGGTGGGGTCTGGGAATGTGACCATCGGCTATAAAGTGTACCCAATGCAAAATAAGGTGGTCCCCTGGCTATGGTCCTGGGATCTGAATAAAACAAGCCATGTCTGTCCTAGCTGCTGCTTGAGTCATGAGAGGTGAAGAGTTTTGGCAAGGATGAGAAGATTGGGGATTGCCAGTTCTGCAAACAAACCACACCCATCTGCCTGGGGTCATGTGCCTTAATATGGCCATAGATAATCTTATGCCAGCAGTTATCACTGATTTGGGAGAGAACCCCATGGTTTCCCCACTCTCCTCTGTACAGCCTCATCAACACATTGCATAGTAATCTACACTGAAGTGGCAAGCTCAGCCCACCCCACAATGGGTTTGGGGAGAGTCCCACGGTTCTCCCCATCATGTAAAAAGACCCCAAACAGCACAGTAATAAACATTCTGTGCAAGCAGCAAGCTCAGCTCCTACCTGATGTAGGGTCACCTTATACATGTAGCTCTACATAATGTTAGGGGAGTGCCTGCATACATACCATACCACTGCCAATGAACATGTGTACTCAAATTGTACAAGGGCTACTAGGCATAGCAGGGCATACCATAGTATAGCATGCATAGCAGGGCCATGTGTAGGAGGACTGCTCTTAGGCTGATAAAACCGGATGTAATCTACAAAACAAGCAAGGCAAATAATCGTACATTCAAATATTTATCCATCTGTCTGCCCCCCGTTTACCCCCTCTCCCCGGGGGGCTTCTCTAGCAGTTACACAATAGAGCCACGTGCAATATACGTGGTGGATTAAGAAGGAGAGGAAGGGAGAGAGGCTCGTCTGGTTACCACTCACCAGTGAAGAAGACGATGAAAGCAATAAGAGAAGGAAGCGGTTGCTTACATGTATGTATATAGAAAACAATGAAATGCTAGCTCACACAATCAATTGAGGATGTGTCGTCCAGTGTTTTATTTATCCAAGGAGGGGGGGGGGGGGGGATGGCATACATGTACGTACTTATAGAGGTAACTTTGAAGGTTTAAGATTCCCAAGGGGGCATAAGGTTTCTAGGGGGAGGAGAGGGAGAACGATCCCTTGACTCCTCCAAAATTAAATCTTGATGAGTAGAGAATATGTAGGTTAGTGAAATATAGGTGGGCGTGTCAACTTGATATATCACAAAACAAAGTCTAAAACTGTCACTACCACACATCATTGCATAAGCAGGAGCATAGGGCAACTGCTACTTACTTGTTTACTAATATAAAATTATCAGAGGGAACTAGGAAGACAATCAATTCACTTTTGGTAAGTTAAAATTTCCCAGCAGAATCTGAAGCCAGTGTACATTTCAAAGTTCAATGGATACAATTTCTGCACACTGACCTTGAGCTGAGGCATGATGTGAAAGTAGTCTCCCACAATGAACTCAATCCTGTCAGCCACACCGTAAATCTCAGCATTGCGAATGGCACAGGCGATCTTCACTGGGTCAATGTCAATGGCTATCACTAGAGGAGATACGCAAATCTTGAAGCATGCAGCACTAATCACCTTACAGGTACATCTTAAGAAAGAATCACTTTGAATGAAGCTCTAACTAAAAAAAATAGTTAAACCTGAGATAGCTACACTCACACATTCATCTGTGTAATTGTAGTACATGGACATGCAAAGTGTTAACCATAAGCTAGATTATTGTCTCTTAAAATCTAAAGAAATTATGATGAAATCAAGGATGAAGTCCAAGATAGCCTCAGGCACTTCCTAGAAATTTAATCTCATTCTACTGTGATGCCATGACTAATTAGTCACTACAACAAAAGTAGCAAGGGTCAGTGAGACATTTTGAGGCTAGTCAAAGCTTGGCAGAAGTAACATCTGATAAGTATAGCACAGACCACACTAAACCTCCTAGCAACTGTAGATACCCAGAACGTCTGCTAACAGTCTGCAGTGGCACACCTGTCTAAGGACAGCACTAGCTCCTTGGAGCTAAAGCTAGCAACATGTACACTCAAGGTAGAGTACACAAACCTGTAATGTGGGCTAGTATTCCTATACAGAAGCTTCAGTGGCGTATTGTTGTGCAAACATGTTGTCTTAATACAACTTGCTATACTGCACTTCTACACAATATGGGATGGAAATATTTGTATACACAAACAGCATATTAGACACGCACATCCACATGCGCACACACACGCACATACACACGCATACACACACACACACCTCTCTCGCAGGTATGGGCAAACTGGATGGCATTGCTGCCTATGCCACAGAAGGCATCCACTACGAGATCACAGCGACATCGCTCTGCAATGTGCTCTGCAATCTTCTCCGGAGTTGCACTGAACCAACCCTCTGTGTGTGTGTGTGTATGTATGTGTGTGTGTGTGTGTATGTATATATGTACGTGCATACATGATATCGTAGAGCATAAGTTAAAAACAGCTGAGTGTACAAATGTAATTACAGTGAGTACCTAATTGGCTAGCAGTGGGTTAAGTAGCTAAACAAAAGCTTGCCTACTGCTCCTCTGCTCAAAGGTAAGAGCATCTGACTAGTAATCAGAAGTCCTGGGTTCAATCCCCAGCTGGGCTCAGATTTTGTTTGGAGTTTCTTTACCATCTTAATGGTTCGCATGCTGTAGGTAATTCCGCCCAAGGAATTAAGCCAGCAGCCAGTAACACAATAAGGGACTCATGGGCTCCTGTCAGTGTATACAACTACATTTTGACACACTTGCTTGAGACAGCCACAAACACACCTCTACCACAGGATCACAATAGGTGCCGTCCCATAGTGCTAATTGCTGAATACAACTACAACAGAAACCAATTAGCCTCAAGTCATGGAATAGGCTAAGGTTTCAGATAGATACCCAAGAGCATATTACCCTGAGGGGAACATTTTTATGCGCTCTTGTAGTACCCCATAGTGCCACGTACCCTCGTCCAGGCAGATCCCCTGGTCATACTGAGAGAACAGTCGGTACCTCTGGGCCCAGTACTTGGTCAGTCGGGGGTTGTTCTGGACGTTCACACTGGGTAGCAGCCCAGGGAAGGAGAGAGGACGTCCTGCGTGACTCTCAATGGAGGGGATGCTTTCCTGAGAAGAACACAGATATCCAACATGGACCAGCTGCTTTGGTAACATGTGCAATAACAATACTTTTTGTATAGAAATATAAGATGCAGTCAGGTATATATTTCCCGTAAGTCTGTATTTATGTATTTATGGTTGTACTACCAGCCTATTGATCAGTGCCAACATGGTACTCGCCCAGGGTAGACAGGTGTACCATTGCTAATACTAGCAGACGGTTGTTATGGTTACTAGGAGCCAGTCTGCAACTAGAGTGCTAGTTGCTTGTGCCATCCACCACATTTTGACCCAACTATATGTCTTTTTCAGGTGTAACTACATAAGTGGGCTTCATTCAAAGTACTCTCCTATAGCAAAGCAGCTTCCTAGCAGCTTTGCGTCCAGCCCTACTGACCTTCTGTACATCTTTTTCTGTTGTGTATAGCTTTGGTGTTTTATTTAACCCATTAACGCCCGATGCCGCATATATGCGTCATCGCGTGCGTTACTGTCTAACGCCCAATGACGCATATATGAGTCATGTAAAACGATCGAGATTCTACGGAAGAGTTCACTCCAGGGAGATCCCCTTTGTGAATGGCGATGTCATAGCAAGTAAATACGTTCATTTAAGCACTATTTCCCGGGACCTCCCCATGCCGTTCATGAGTTATTATACACTGAGTAACGTCTGTTAGTTCTGTTACTAAAGCAACAAGGCTTCAATTTTGCTGACGCCTGTTGGCTAGCTATATCGTGCTAAACTGGTACCTTTGGAGGCTCTACTAAATTCTTGGCTTGCTCTGAAGTTCGTGGTGATATCCCATCTCCTGACAGACCATGCTACTCTTGTCAGAATGACTCAGGTGCACTACCAACAGAGCATACATCTGGACACACCCACTGTGCGCAATTTTCCCTGGAAATCTCAAATAAACCGGTGGGATATGATACAAAGTTATACACCAATCACATTTGCCAGTTGGAGAGGAGACTATTAACTTAGGTAATAATTTGATTAACTCACAGGCGGGGTCTCTTGCAGCTCTCCTTCCTCCAGCACCTCCCCCTCTCCTCCTTTTTTCACCCCCTCTCCCCCGTCTTCTTCGCTCCCTTCTTTCACCTCTCCCTCCCCCTCCACCTCTCTTTCTCCTTTCTCGACCCCCTCCCCCTCTCCCCCGTCTTCTTCACTCCCTTCCTCCCCCTCTCCCTCCTTCTCTCCTTCCCCCAAGCACACCATTGCCTCCTCCCTCTGATCTTCACCAGTGCCTAATGAAAGTGCATACTGAAGTCAAATAGTTTTCACATAAACAAGGTTAAGATTTAGACATGTATATATCATGAATGGTAAAGAATGTAAAACAAAATTTCCCCGTGTCTTTTTTTGGTAGCCTCGTCTCTAGGCTCTCCCCTGTGAAGTGTACATTCGCTGCCTTTGCTCAGTGTCTGAGAATTATAAATGTGCTAGCCTACGCACAATTAAGTCCTTTCTACCCTGAACGTTACTCACACAAGAACAGATACTACTCTCCCCCATTATAGCAGAGCCTGGGGATGAGTGTACATACACAGCGGTATCCTGTTGTAGATACTATAAGAATCCATTCAAGTGCCATGCTGGGTACCTACTTTAGATTGAGTATTATAGAAAAGTATGTATGGGCACCAAAGTATCACCAACCTGGAGTCACCACACCCTCCCTCGCCTTGTTCCCATCCACACACACAAGACTCTCTGCTTCCACGGGACGCTCTGCTTCCATGGGCTCCTCAGAACCAGCCTCTTCCTTGAGTTTTGCCTCCTCTGTCAGTCCAGAGCTCTCCCCCCTGCACTCATCCACAGAGTCTACTTCCTTCGAGGAAGACCCTTCGTCGGAGGGCTTGGAGACGGCCACGGGCTTGGCATGACTTGCTGCCCTCTTTTTCTTCTTTTTCTTCTTATTCTTGAAGTATCTTTGCCAGGTTTCCGGGGTCCACTTTAGGGAGATGGGAACCGGATCGTCATCGGGGCTGGAGGAGAAGAAGAAGGCATGCATAATGTGTCAGAGGCCACAAATCCTATGCCTTCTCATCCCGTGTGAAGGGGAGGGTCTGGGAAGAAGGTATGGCTACAGTGTAGTGAGTCTTCTGACCTGACGTGGGGGTTTCCAAGGGTGGAGATGAACCCCATGATCCTACACTGGTGCTGGATGTGCTCCCTGCGAGATATCCTGGGAGGGAGGGAGGGAGGAAACATAGTAATAAATTCAACCGTGAAAATTGGATGCGGGCGGAGGACCAGAAACTAAACATTACTTTGGAGTGGCCTTACAAACACATTTAATGACTGTCATCCATGAGACCTTGTGCGTGCACAAACAGTGTGTACCAGACTACTCTCTCGTAGGCTAGGAACAAGGCTAAAGACTACCATACGTGTACCTCACAGTAAAGACAAGATGAACCCCTATATAGGACCTGCCTCGTTCCGAGGTGCTCAGAGGATTGTATTTCCAAGCACCTTGGAATCTGGCTACAGAAGACATACTCAAATTCCCGTCTCGTGTTCTCATCCCACTGTGGTCCAGCTCCATTGCCAGAGTGACACGCTGCAATGCCAACTGCACCCTCCGGATGTTCACCACTCTCATGCTCCAGTAAGGGTACAATAGCATTAGTCTCAACTTGATCACCAACACTATCATCACTGCGTTCTAGTTGAGGCTGTGAGATTGTGGAAATGTCTTCAGAAGGAATACCAACCGGTTTACTGTCTTTTTCAAAGTCTTCTCCATTGTCCACAGGCTCCAAGACAGCAGTCTCCTGATTCTCTTCAACTATAACAGTACCATTCAAAGCTGCATCACTCACACCTGAAAGACCTTCAGGACTCATATCTGTGTCTCCATGTTCACCAGTTCTCACAAAGTCATTATCACACAATGGAGGATCCACAGTCTGTTCCGGCCCCTCACACTCTCCGTCCCCCGAGTCCCCCTCTGGCCCTTCCCCCTTCTGGCCTCCCTTCTCGCTCTCTGTTCCCTCACCCTTCCCATTAGCTATACCGATTGGTTCACTCTGGGGATGGTAGCAGGGAGCCTGTCCATCGAGTGGGGAACTTTGTCGCCCTTGAAAACCAGCACCCTAGGGAAATATAAAATGTATATAATAAACCAGAGATTGAGGTAAGCTCACCTCCAATTACCCCAAGTAAAACCCTTCACATAGACACCTCAAGTGTGGCCTACCCATACATACACCCACTCCCTTTGAAAAACAGAAGAGTAAGATATGATTACAATATAAAGTTCACAGTAGTCATGAACGGTGTGAGGGTGGACAGCCATTAGGCCAAGTATGCATGCATCAAGCAAGACTACATACTACATCATCACTGGTTTAACACCGTAACAGCTCTTTATGTGTTACAAGTTCGAAGAAAGCATCCATGTAACTGCAACCAACAGCATTTTGAACACGTGTAATCCCCCCCCCCCCCCCCCGGGGCAAAATGTGACTACTATTTAACAGATTCTGTTACGATAGTCATGCATTCACTGCACACCTACATGTATCTATAATGATAGTCATGCATACACCTTCCTATCATCAGTTCCTGTTATGATAGCCACACAATCTATCTTCAGTTCCTGCTTCAGGAGCCAGTACAGTCCCACACTCCAGCCAGGGGAAAATCCAGCCCAGTGTTTAACACTTTGCACGCGGAAATGATGTCACGCGGGGACGCTCCGACGCGGAATTATTTCCACTACGTGAACACGGAAATGGCGACCTTGAAGTTGCTCTGAGTTTTCGGTGTTTTCTAGGCGTACTTGAAGAAAGATGCCGTTTTGGGCGTTGTCAAGTGGAAAAGAAGATCCCAGTCTTCAAGGTCAACGGAGAAACACGGTTGGATGGCAGTGTTTACGGCGAGATTACCGTGGGTAAGTAGGTAGCGCTATACGCATTAGCTAGCGATGGAAGGGGAAAGCGCATGGTAAGTGAAGGTAACTAAAGTTAGGCTGTAGGTACAATTCCAAACAAGCTTTTAGGCAGTGGTTTTATGTAGTTGTACATGTAGTAGGGCAACCTAGTTGTAAATAACTTATAGTGTGGCCGAATAAATTTTATACGGCCACACTGTCAGCAGCCTTTTGACCTGCCGACCTTGAGTCATGGATGAGTGGGTTCACCATAGATTGTAAGATAGAAGATAGATTACAGGACTAAAAAGGGAAACAACATAATTTAAAGTATGAGCAGATATAAGCTAGGAGTTTTAGAAGTGATGTTATGTTGGGACATTATACTCTGAATCTATCTAAAGTGTGGTAGCGTTCAAAACACTCCGTAGGGCATAGGGCAGGGTGGCTTGTGCACGACTTGCAATAAAACTTGCTTCTGCGTCTCTTCCCAGCAGGTCGGTTGCTACAGACTACACAGTCCTGCAGCTCTCTCTTCCCGAGATAGTGTGGCTGTTTATTGAGCCTGGCTGGGTCACCACCAGTTGGGTTGAGTGGGCTAGCACGGGGGCGACCAGCATGAGAGCGTGGAGGAGCAGTGATCCTGTGATGTGATGCTAGGGCATCTACCAGCCTCCGTCTATACTGAAGGTGAGTGAGGGGAGATTGGGTGCTACGCCTGTAGAGGATGTAGCTGTTCACAATCGCTACCTCAACAAGCCAAAAAAAGAGCTTACGCCACCACTTCTTGCTCCGGCGAATAAACGAATAGTAGACTGTGAACTGGTCAGCCTTATCTACTCCGTTCATGGAGTAGTTGTACTCGTTGATCACAACAGGTTTTGACGATATGTTTCCTGTCGCTCGGGAGCGCACATCAATGCTGGCAGCGGAGCACTCAGTTGACAACATCACTACAGGTTTTTTCTTTTTTGCTGCTCGCCACCCGACCACAAGCATATCATCAGAGCGATAGGCCTACACCTCGTCATCTCTGAGGCGAAATGACTTTGCACGAATTTCATCCGGAAGGCCAACCCGATTCTTCATACATGTTCCCGTGAATCCAGTGGAACGATGCGAAAGAGCTTGTGCGAGGGGGATGCTCGTGTAGTACCTGTCGGTGAAAACCCTATGCCCCTTGTCTAGGTAGTCATGCAGCAGGTGAAGCACCACACAAGCTGGCTGGGGCAAGTTGGAATGTTCCGCACTTGCACAGTCAAGGGTGTCCCCTCTGGTGTACACGAGGATGTCGAGGACATACCCTTGCTTGCTATCTGCCAAAGTGAACGTCTTTATGCCGTACTCTGTCGGCTTGTCTGGCATGTACTGCTTTGGGCCAAACCTCCCTTTGAACCCTACCATAGTCTCATCAACTGAAAGGTTCCTTTCAGGGGCGAAACACTCCTTGAAGTTGGCGACCAATAAATCCAATATGATCTTGGCTTTGTCAATGCGTTTCTCTTCACTCCCTGGATCCCCATGACTCACGTGCAGCATCCAAAAGATTTGTTCAAATCGGTCACGTGCAAACAGGTGGCTGAAGAATGGGATAGAACTAATCCAATTCGTACTCCAGTACGATTCGATGTCAGGAACTTGAATCAGCCCCATATTTATCACAACAGCGAGAAGGGCTTCCATCTCACTGAAGGATACAGGCTTCCAGTTGGCATATCGTGATCTCGGTGTGAGCCGGTTCCTGTTCCTGAGTTGCTCGATTCTCTCGGCTGCGTACCTGAAGGGAGTGACAAGTCACTGTATACCTGAGAACTGAGTTTCATTACTCCTGTACCTCTAAATTACCTAGCCTTGCACTACCTGCATGGGTATATACACAAAAGAAGTATTATTCCTATCTAAAGTGTTGGAGTTTTGTATGTGTTCTACTAATTGATTACCTGTTTGTTTCATCAACTAGGTGCTGAATGATGGTATTGTCTACCAGCTGCCGAAAGAAGTCAATTGGCTCAGGATTTGGAGGGAGCTGCAAGGCTGGACCACTCGCTTCAGAAAATGGATATGGGGTGGGAGGAATGTCAGAATCTTGGGCTACTGTATTCCAACGGAGTCCTGTGTCAGACTCTCCTTGAGCCATGCTGGTGCCCCTCCCCCGTCCTCGACTGGGTCTCCTTCCTCGTACTCCAGAGCCTGTTCCTTGACTGGATCCGCGTCCTCGACTGGATCCGCGTCCTCGACTGGAGCCTCGTCCTCGACCGGAGCCTCGTCCTCGACCGGAGCCTCGTCCTCTACTGGAGCCTCGTCCTCTACTGGAGCCTCGTCCATGACTGGTTGCTCTCCCTCTACCTGTCGACACATTATAAGGTATCCTTATCACACTACATGCAAACTGTACTGAAATGTTACGAGCATTCTTTTGTAGTGAATAAACCTTCCAATCTGCTGTTTCTCTAACCATATTTTGATTGTGTGTGTGTGCATATATTCTACAATTATTATTTTCTGCAAGATTCTGACCTCTAGCGGGGCTAGACTGTGGACTTGGTGTAGGCGAGTGTGATGGTGACCCAGGAGGCGATGGTGTAGGGCAGTGTGGTGGTGAATCTGTTGACGGCAGTTCATTGTCAGAGTTTGACATATCATCGTCACAGCTTGATGCCAGATCATCATCAGAGTACGGCAGTGGCAAAGGGAAATCAGGATCCTCCTCAATGTCAGACTCATCCTCAGAACCTGGATCACTTCCATCAATCATACTGGCTACCTGATCTGCTGTATAGAACGCCATCTGTGCACTATCTAAAATTCTTCTGTAGTAATGAATCCTTTCAGCTGTTTTTAGTTTGTCACAGGATTATGTTTCAGTGTGTTTAGTTCGTCACACTGACAGGATTATGTTTCAGTGTGCACTAGCGATTAATAACAGGGTCTACCCCTGAAAAGAGCCGCTCGAGTTACTGTGCGTGTAGCTATACGCGATCGTGTTAGAATGGGTGGGGCTGGTCATTAAAGTGGCGTACGTATTGGGCCACTAAAGTGGCCCGCCGCGTGCAAAGTGTTAAAGACACCCAATAGACCGAGCCTAGTCAGTAACTGACTGACAGTGGCTGTTAGCAAAAGGTCAAACAAACAAACGAAAGTCCAGGTGGTCATGCAGGGGCATAGTATTACTATTTAAAACACACTTTGTTCGTTCTCACATCCAATGGACCACTAATCTTCAGTCTATAGTGTTATTTTTTAGTCTGTTGCTCCTTGGTCACAATCGCTCTACATTCGCAGAATACATCACCGGGTTAAATACAGATTTTTTTTGTGGGGGTGGGAAAACTGATGGGTGCAGAGCCATGCCCCCTAGGGGGTCATGGGGGTATGCTCCCCCAAGAAATTGTTGAAATTTACATGCTCTGAGGTGTTTCTGAGCCCCCAAAAGTGCTGGATAGTCCTTGGGTCCACTGGACATGGATGGATGGGATGATCCTTGGCGAACTAAGGATAGTCCTCGAGTCCACTGGACATGGATGTGGAAATTAGCTACACATAAACCACGCAGTATAAAATCAACTTCAAAATTCTATGGGTGCGTGTGTGGGGGGGGAATCTCAGCCCCCCCCCCTTGTATGAAATCCTGAATTCGATTAACAAAACCACACACCAAATCATGCACCCTACGTCACCGTGCACGTGATGGAATATACCAGGCTCCCTCCTATTTTTTTACTAAAAAACAGCAGGGAGTGGAGACTGATGCAGAACTCTACAAAATGGATGCTACTTACCTCGGAAGCAATCCCCTCCTCCTCCAGCCCCTGGTTGAACAGGGCATAGTAGTGCCAGTAGTAGCCGTTGTAGTGCTCACTCCAGAGGCGGCGGACAGTCAGGTCGGAGATGGAGGGACCAGGGCTGCAGCTCAAGAGCATGGGAGCTGCCCCTTCACCGTTAGGGCAGTCCATGTCCGCTTGACCTGTAATAAACAATACGAAGGGAGTACTCGCAAGGTTACCTGCATACATAATATTCTATTGAAACTACAAAAAAAAATATGAGAAGTGCTGGCTGTTTGCATACTTAAAAATTCTTCATTTTAAATTATTGACATTGTCATATGAAATCAGTGACCCAGTGTTTCATTTAGTAAAATCTCTTATAACGAGTTCATACTGCCATCAGAAATGAAATACCATATAGCGGGAAAATTTGGCGGTTTGGCGAATCGTAAAAAAATCGCCAAATTAAATTCTCGCCAATAATAAAACCTGACGTAATGCATACTACCCACGCACGTGTATATATTATCTACGATACACGTACGTCTGAAGCGGTACTATTATCAGGTATTTCAAGAAAGAAGGACCTGTACTTCCCACTCTACGGACGTGTGGTGAACAAGCGAACGCGGAGGCTCTTGGAGAGTCATCGACACTTCGACAGAGCCGACCGGAAATAAAGCTGTCACGCCTCGAGGCAAGTACAATAGCTACGTGCAGAAAGGGCACGGTTAGGGAAGTACGCCGCTGAGAACGGTTCGACCAAGGCGGCTAGGTACTTCTCGAAGCTTCTAGATCGGAAGACAACTGAATGATCAACGAGAAGGTTTACGTACGTCATTGCGTTCGCTGAAGCACAATTATTACGTCATAAGTTTTTTAATGCTCACCAAATTTTCCCGCTATACGGTATGTAACTCCTCCATAGAGCAAGCTCACCTGTGGAGTCCCTGACAGTGACGTCATGTGACTGCAGGAGAGCTCCTCCTCCGCTGGCATTCTCCCTGACTTCCTCGTCTGGCTCCACCTCCTCCACACCGGAATCATTTTGTTGTGGATCTGCTCCCTCAAGAGCTGCGGTGCCACTCCCCTCCAGGACCAAGCCGTGCATGGCCTGGCAGAGGAAGTCCACAGAGCACACTGCCTCCACTCTCCTGCAAGGAAAATAGGCTGGGTGAGTTTACTACCGCAGCAGGCCCTTGGTACCACACCCTCATGTATGTACATGTATACTAAATGGTTTGCTAAATCTGCTCATTTATGCACACGTATACTAAATGCTTAATGTACTTTATTATGTACTAGAGTCAGTCGTCAAATTCCCGCAATAGTATTTTCCTATACCGCGAGCCGGCAATAACTTGCGATATTGACATCTGCGTTATTGACGGGTAAATCACGTGATGCAGAGTCAGCTGCAAAAAGAAATATCTGAAGAGAAATCACAGCTATGGGAGCTACCAAGCTACGAAAACGTCTGCGAAAGGAATACTTCTCTCATGAAATCGCTCCTAAGTACGCGAGAAAAGTGGGGGCTAAGTCATAGCGCCGGTCGGTGATCCCTTCCGCTTCGCGAGAAGGCAGTACATAATAAACACCTCATTACCTGGTTTAGTGGGCAATATGGCGAGATATTGCACGAGTGTGTACAAGTATTTTCCCGAGCCGTAGGCGAGGGAAAATGCTGCACACGAGTGCAATGTCTCGCCATATTGCCCACTAAACCAGGTAATAAGATATATGTACTGTCTGTAAATGTCAATAATTAAAGCTGGTGCCTCCATATCCAGTTGTAGGTAAAACAAGCAGTAATAGGCAATACATGTACATTAGACTTCGACATAAATCTATGAAGAAACGGATTATTTGCTGTGAGATTGTTGGAAAATTATATGCCTTATACATCTATTTATTAAACAATCAGCAGTATGGTTCACTACGTCATGCTCTGCTGAGTACAGATTGAGTGCAGTCAATTAAGAGAGGGATCCCCCCCCCCCCCCACTCTGTATAAAATCCTGAGTATGTACACATGAGGCAACCTAGCATTACATATAAATAGCTCACAAGTACTTTAACGTACATGAGTGGGATGTCAGGGTGTGTGGCCGTCCATCCCTGTGCGAGGAGGCTTGGTCCCACTTTCCTCCAGTGCTCCTCCCATGCCTTGTTGGCATACGCCTCTGCCTTCATCCTCAGGGCATGCAGCAGATCTTCTTCGGTGGGTAAGGCTGCCACCTCATCCGGCTTAGGGGCTTCCGGTGGCATGGGGTCACAGTCTTGAACAACATTCTGGGGAGTGGTTGGGATATTCATAATATGGCATACACAATGCAACATATTCTACCAAAAGATATCCTGGGATATATCCAGCAGGATAGTCCAACTGGCTAGTAGTACACACTAGTAGTGGGAACTGATTTTGAAAGTACATATCTCAAAAAAAAATTCCATACAGTTGCCTTCTCTAGGAGAGTATGTTGGATTCACGCACACTGCATGGAGAACCTGACCACTCATTGGTGAAGTGACAAAGATTATTATCAGAGAAGGCAATACATATTCGCTGGTGGGAGGGAGGCTACACTACCGTATGGGAGCCGTCCAACAGGAGGCAGGGACGGCAAAGTGTACCATTGGTGGAAGAGATCGTCCTCAATTTCACATGGAAGCATAAGGATGGGAAACGACCGCGCCTGCGACCAAAACTGAAGGAGAAACTAAAGGTGAAAAATAAGTCTTTATCAATAATTAATAAAAGTGTTGAAAAATGTTTTACTCCATCCCTAAAAATTTGAAAAATTTCATGTGATTAGCACAAACTTATGGGATGTGAGCTAACTTTGTGAATGGTTTGAATAAAATGACTCCATTTCAACAGATATTTATCAAAGTTATTGATAAAAGTTTGGGTAAACACACAACAATTTGTCATTTTGGAAGCAGAAGTTAAATTACAGCACCGTGTTTGGTGCTTTGCAGTCACAAAAGCAAGAATCTGAGGAAAACACAGACACTCAGCAATGCAGCAACAGAGACCCTTCATCAAGCGGGCATGGCAGAGGGTCGCACCAAGTAGTAGACTCTCTTGTTCATATTACGGTTTAGTATTTCTGCTTGAACAAATTAGGCAATTTAAAATATTTTTTTCGTATGGTCAGCAAAATTTCAGCATAGCTACTATTATGTGTCAGTCGAGAAGGATACTTCTGGGGCAGACTTCATAATTACAGAACTCATTTTGATTTTGTTCAGCAGGAGCCCCACAGCATCAGAAAGGCAAGTGTGTCTGTCTATAACATTATTATTGTTAGCACTTACTTCCATTTTGCAGAAGAGGCCAGCTAGGTTCTTTGAAACACCAAAGGTATTCCTATCACAATTGGGCTGTAGCCTGTCACGCTAAATTCGGTCCGGGGCCAAATCCGGTCCGGCGGACCAAATTTGGCAGCAAAATTTCCCGCCAAAAGTGGTCCCCACGTGCCAAAATCGGTCCGGTTAATTCGCACGAAGATTCTTCACACATTTCCAGTTTTTTCTCCGCCATCATGGACAAAGAAGATTCCAGAGAGCAAGAACAGACCGAAGTAGACTTAGTTGAGCAGGCTTATGTGTATGTAACCGACAAGAGCTATCCAGAAGGCTGCTCCGAGAACCTCAAGCGGATCATCAGAAGAAAAGCCAAGAAGTTTGCTGTACGGGATGGAGAACTGTACTATTACAAGAAGAAGGTCAAGGTTAGCCTTGCGTGTACCTAAATAATATTCAAGTTACACTACCAGTGTATACACAGACTATATAGTCAGTACATGGACTGTAGTGACAGACTCTGTGTGATAGTTCCTTTAATATTTTCTTGTGCAGACTACAGTGGAACTCCGGTTTGTCAGGAGCCATGAAGAGCAGCAGAAGATTTTGCATGCCTGTCATCGTGACCCAACTTCTGGACACATGGCCCAGAAACGCACTCTGGCTCGCATTAGTGAACGGTTCATTTGGAATGGGATGGTGAAAGATGTGCATCACATGGTGAGTGCATACCACTATATCAATAATAGTTCATTAATTAATACAAGAAATGACAATCAGTCAAAATTCTTTCCGTAACTCCAACGCTGATGCCTTAAGGATGAAGTCATTTATTATTTCACCCCTACCGCAGATTTCGCATTGTGACACTTGCCAAAAGACGAACCGCAAGATAACAATAACTCGACCTAACTACACCCCATACCAGTAAAGTCCCCCTGGTATCACATTGGGGTGGACTTTATTGGACCCTTGCCATTGTCATCCAGTGCGAATGCATATATACTCACTATCAGTGACTACTGTACCAAGTGGGTAGAAGCAGTTCCTGCAAGTTTGCCAGCACAGTTGCAGACATCCTCTTCAAGGTTAGGAGTCACACTATCATTGTCCCAGTAAAATGCTGGTAATCAGCTGTGTGAGTCTCTCACATGCTCTCCACAAATAATATGTATAGGAGAGACTACACCCAGGAGTAGATTGTGCTAGTTTGTAGTCTAGTTTGCTGTCTGCTCTGCCCCTACAGTAACACTGAGAGCAGCAGTTGGTGCACAGCTGATGACAGAATCAGGAGAATCTCAATGATTACTGGGCTGGTCTGACGGAGGCTTGGGAAACTGCCAAACGGAGTATCACTAAGTCACAAAGCAGACAGAAGCGACAGTATGACAAGAAGTCCAAGACTGCCAAGTATCAAGTGGGAGATCAGGTCATGGTGTTCATGCTGCATGAGACCCAGGGGAAGAATCGGAAGCTATTACCCCACCACGAGCCATATCGGGTGATTGACTTGGCTCTGTCGGTGAACCTACGTAGATCGTGTCACAAGGTGTCCCGTGGAGCTCCCAGATGTCGCTTAGAGCAACATTCACGACCATGCACGAGCAGACAAGGTATTGTTACTTAACCCTTATAGCCCATTGCGCATGCGCATATATCACTGAATTGCCCACTGGAATTTAATTATTTCACGTGTATGGCAGTGCATGCTGATTACAAAATCAAGCAGCTACTAGGAGAGAGGCACTTCCGAGTTTCTATGGTAAGACAGCTCCTAGCGGATAAAAATTTACAGGTATTTTTGCTGTTCTTGACTGGTTACAAAGCCTTTTCAGCTGTTTAAATTCACATATCAAACGGTTTCTAGTTCTTCCACTTACTATACGTGTATACTGCCTCCGTACTACATGTGACTGAGTTCGTTTGCGGACACATTTACTGGCCCTGTTTCTTAAATTCTCACGCATGTACAAACAGTGTGTACCAGGCTCTACTCTCCCCTCCACTATAGCCTGGGAATGAGGCTACGCTACAAACTACTTAAACCACAGCTGTTATTGGAGTCTAATTGAATCAGTGCACGAGGGATTTTCCCTAACTGACAGTTATTTCAATCTAGCTCTAGTACTACTAACTGACTTTAGCTGCTCCAGATCACATCCCCAGGTATTGACTGGCGAGTGCTAACCATATCAAAGCTCATGAGGCCTACATTGTAGCTCTGTACAGGGCCACACCCACTGAGTCCTACATAAGGCCCCAGGCTAGTGTGTAATGAGTGTTTATAAGTAACTAACCATAGTTTCAAGGGTGAGTGAGTGGGATGAACACTAGGACAAATGTATGTCCACATTGGCAAGACAAAAGCTGGGGTTGGGGGGTATCAAAGAGCAGCAATGGCTTTGAAACTTCAATATAATACACTATACTAATCATTGACAAGCATCTAGCACCCAGGGACCTCTGCTTAATAATCAACAAAATAAAACAATTCCTGAGCAGGAAGCGAGGCAACTCATCGTGTTGCATTGAGACTCGCGTATGTATGTATGCATGTAAGCATGTAAGTAACACTACAGGAATGCAATTACTGTTGACACATTACCTGTGGGCACGGCATTGCTGCACGTGTAGTACCAAATACAGTCTCGTAGTGAAAGACAGAGCAAGACAGCGACTGAACACACGGCAGAACTGAAGAGAAGAGCTCCCAAGCTTCATTTTGATACCAGATTCAAGCGTGATTGAAAGGAAGAAAGCCATAAACAGCAGCAGACTTCTCGGGCCGGGCGATGTTGACGATTATCTCAATGTCTACTATAATCAAAGAAGAGCATGAATAAGTTATATAAGCAGAGCAATTAAACAGGTCAGATTGTTGATATGGCGGAGTTGCTGCGGGACAACATAGAGGCAGAGCAGCGGCGGGGATCTGCCTCGGACACCAAGTCATCTGCCCCAAAGCAGAGGGAGGTTCCAGATATTCTCAGCTGGGTCCAATGATTTGGAGCCTATGCCCGTGTTGTGGCCAGCCAGCACCTGGAGAGGCTGACACAGCTGCTGGCCTACCAGACCACTATCATCCGGGAAGCCCGACGGTGTGGGGGAGCTGGCTGGCAGGGGTACAATGCCATGTTCCGGCGGCATGCAGCCAATGCAGCCAAGCCCGTCGACTGGTCACAGTTAAACCCATCTCTGTATGCTGTCACCTTCATGGCTCAGCAGAACTGTCGGGGCAAGACCTGCGAACATTGTCTCGAGTCAGATCATGTGTCAGTGGAATGTGTCCTGGCCCCTTCACAGCCAGTGCAACCACAGCCACCAGTGCCCCCCCCCCCCAGGACCGGGGCTGGGGTAGCTGACTCCCGTCGTCCAGCTGCAGGAAATAACCGGGACCCTCTCCCGATGGCAGGGTTGCGAAGCCGAGGCCCGGCAGGGCTGTGGTAGAGCGTACTAGCTACTTATGGAATGATGGATTTTGCAGGTTCCAACCGCAATGCCGGTTTAGGCATGAGTGTGCTTTGCCTTGCTATAGCTACTCATTTTTTTTGCTGTTGTATTTCTGCTTTGCCTTGCTATAGCTACTCATTTTGCTCCTGAGTTACTTAACAATTTAGAAATTGATTCTCAAAGGAGGCAGGCAATTCCACTGGACCCTACAGCTTCCATTGATGCTTCTCTCAGTGAGTGGTTCCACCATTTTTCGGATCTTCACAGCAGTTTAGGGGTTATTCACCAGCTAGAATCTGGTAAAAACGAACAGATTTATACACCCCCTTTAATGGAGAAGAGCTTAACGATCCCATTACTTGGGAGGAGACACGTTATACTATCTTGAGTGCCAATGCTATGGGCATCGATAAAATCGGCGTTGATTACACCAAAATGAGCCTTCCGTGTGTTTTCTGTTTCACTTATTCACTACCTGTTTTGAGAGGGGTATTGCCCCGGATGCTTGGCGAAAGGTATTAATCACCCCTCTTGCTAAGAATAAATCAGGTGACTTAGGAGATCCAGGTAACTATAGAGGAATCTCTCTACAGTCAGTTATCCTTAAGATGTTGTGTACCATCCTCAATAACAGATTAGCTTATTTGTTAGAATCTAATAACATAATAGTGGAGGAGCAAAATGGTTTCCGTCCTGGTAAAAGTTGTATGGATCATATCTTTACTTTTGAAGGAATGGTATCGTTCGATAATGTATACCTAGGTATACACAAGCGTAATATGCCTCGCTGAGATTTTTAACTGTATATTATTTAATAGGTTGGAGATTCAGAATACGCAGCGTAATATGTCTCGCGGAGATTTCTAACTGTTTATATCCAACAGTGATGGTATTAGTTTGCAGATAGCTATATCGCTATGTGTGCTCACTGCTTACTGAGTATGTGATGTAAGCATAGCTCAATACTGTAGCCGTTCATATACAAGTGCCCTGTTGATCAGATCAGTCAAAAAGCCAAGTCTTGATCAACAACAATGGCTAAGCGCTCCCTGCAAGAGTATCAGCTCTGATGACGACCAACAGAAGAAACTGATACAACAAGAAGGAGCCCAGGGCAGTGACGGACCAAGCCAGGTCCCACTAAGCGGTAGGTCAGTCGCTCAAGGCCAAGTGGGCCAGCAGCCTGTTATTGGACAGCTGGATCGTAATAGTGACTTTGCGTTAGTAAAGTGCCCTCAAGACCGAACGCACAACGCTCTTAAGCTTAAAAATGGTGACGTCCATTATCTCAAGTGAGTGGAGGTACACAACATATATGGGCGGTAAGTACATCGATCCTACACATTCGGGGTAGCTGCCACGCAAATTTTGTATGCCCGTCAACCTACTGGCACATACCTACCAATCTGTGAGCATATATTCAAGAATAAAATACCACCAAGTACATCAACATCCCGGGATCAATGTAATGTACTCTAGTAATCTGTGGGTTTATACATGTACATACTCAAGCGCCCAGACGGGTACAGAATGCTACTGTTACAAGGGCTGGACTACTATCTAGTATTTAAGATATGTCTCTCCTTCCCAGGCTCCCCTGGGTCACCCCTGACACGCCCCACTCAGCAGGAACTGACCAGCGAGGAGAGGCCAGGTCCTACTAGGCGTCAGGTCAGTCGCTCAAGGCCGGGCAGGCTAGGCGGGGCCAGGCGGACTAAGTGACAGGTCAGTCGCGCAAGGCTGGGCAGGCCCGTTTAAGGGAGGTGGGATCCCCGCTGGTATGGATCTATTGCTTTTTAGCATATGCTGCTATACGTACCACAGACCAGTCTACCCGCAATGTGCTAACGAATGCAAGGTTGCTGCTACGGGAAGCACTGCGACATGGTGGCGGGGGCTGGTCGGAATACGACAAGGTGTTCCGCCAGCAGGCGGCCCTTGACCCCTCTACCCAATGGAACGAGCTGAATGCAAGCCTATTTGCCTCTACAGTATTAAGTGCCAGGTCTACTCCTGGTTTGTCATGCTCTCTGTGCCAAGAAGCAGACCACCAGGCCCAAGACTGTGCCCTGGTATTCTTCCAGACCCCACCTTCTAGCCGCATCCAGGCAAGCCGACCCCTGCCTCTGGCGCTTACCCAGCACGAGCTACCACCATCAACCCCAGAGGGGAGATCATACCCAGTTGCTATGCAGGCCAAAAAGTTCTCACGCCCGGAGACTTTGGAAAGGATTTGCGTAACCTGGAACAAGGGGTTATGCCATCGCCCAGGGACATGTATATTCCGCCATATTTGTGCTACTTGCAGAGCCAAAGGGCACAAGGCCAGAGACTGCGCCGATACTCCGATGGGCTCGGAGTATAAACTTCAGGCGAGGTGGCCTCCCAGCAGGGTGGATGGTCGGGCCGGCAGACCAGCCTTCTGTACTGTCCCCCCAGCCTAGCTAAGTACAGAGCTATCAGTATGCATGAATGCATTTGTGTTGTGTTGTTGTTGCAGCCGCCTGGCTGCGAGTTGTATTTGAGCTGGGATTACTATTTACGGCATGATGGGCAACGGGAAGCAGGGGTATGTCTGGTAGGGCGGTAGCTGGGGGGAGGGGCATGTGGAGAGTGGGACAGGAAGAGGTGCCATAATGACCCCACCCTCCCCTCTGCTCCAGTCCCCAGCTGCAACATTGTGGATGGTCGCTACCGCTACATGGATGACCTCCTGGCACTGGAAGCGACGGCAACAGGCTTGGGGCCAGCTCCCTTCACTCCAGCATCTCCCCTAAAACCAGCGGCATGGGAAAAGTACCTTGACAAGCATCCAGACCAGCAGTTTGCACGCTACATCTTGACAGGCATCAGACAGGGTTTCCACATTGGTGTGGACCGCGACTCATTCCGAGGTGAATCGGCAGACCGCAACCTACGCTCAGTGTCACAAAACCGAGGGGTGGTGGAGCAGCACATGGAGACCCAAGCCTTTCGACTTAGGAGCCCCCTGCCGCAGCAACTTGCCGCCACATGCACACGAGCCCTATCGGCCTTGTCCCAAAATCCGGTCAACCAGGAAAGTGGAGACTTATTGTGTACTTGTCTAGTCCGGCAGGTTCAAGTGTGAATGAGGCAATCGATGCCAACCTGTGCTCCCTTCGGTATGCATCGGTTGAAGATGCTGTCAAGATGACACGGAAACTTGGGCCGGGAGCTCTAATGGCAAAGCTTGATTTGAGAAAGGCTTATAGGGTGGTACCAGTAGATGCAGACGACCACGCCCTCTTGGGGATCCGGTGGGATTCAGGGGTGTATGTGGACACGGCACTCCCATTTGGTCTATCTTCCGCCCCCAAGATTTTCTCGGCAGTAGCAGATGCTTTGGCATGGGCATTCCATTGTAATGGAGTGCTTTGCCAGCTCCATTACATGGACGATTTCCTTTTCCTGGGTCCTCCAGGTGACAGTAGCTGCGCCCAGGCACTCCAGGTGGCTCTGGACACATGCAAAGAACTGGGCGTGCCGGTTGCCATGGAGAAGACAGAGGGCCCGGCCCCTCAGCTCACCTTTTTGGGCATTCAGATCGACACTTGTGCAGCAGAGCTAAGCCTCCCTCCAGCAAAAGTGGCTCGAATAAATCAGTTAGTGAGGTCTTGGCTCGGCAAGAAAGCAGCCACGAAGCGTAAATTTCAGTCGTTAATTGGGTCACTCAGCCATGCCGCAACAGTAGTCATCCCAGGTCGAACCTTCCTGCGGAGGCTAATTGATGCACTGAGAATTGCACGTCGGCCATACCATTATATCCGCCTAAACGCACTCATGGAGTCGGACCTTCAGTGGTGGGCCTGTTTCCTTGAGAAATGGAATGAGCCGCTCACTCATCCCCGCGGAGGAGCCGGCAGACTTTGCCACCTCAGATGCATCGGGTTTGTGGGGTTGTGGGGCCTTCTCCTCTGACCTCCAGTGGTTTCAGTTAAAGTGGCCCGCCTCGTGGGAGTTTGTACATATTGCGGCCAAAGAAATGGTGCCAGTAGTGATAGCAGCTGCAGTCTGGGGTTACTAAGCAGTGGAGAGGGCGGACAGTGCGGTTCAGGTTGGACAATATGGCAGTTGTTACTGCGCTTGAAGCGGGCTCTTGCCGTGATCAGCTGATGATGCATTTATTGCGCTGTTTGCACTTCTTTACAGCCTGCTACCAGCTAAGGGTGCGGGCCGCTCATGTGCCAGGCGTTTGTAATGCTGCTGCCGACGCACTATCTCGTAATAACCATGTGGTCTTTCATCCAATTTTCCACAGTCCTCTCCACAGCCAACCAGCATACCTCCAGCTCTGTTAGACATGCTGCTACTCCATCAACCGGACTGGACATCACCCAACTGGAGGCGGATGTTCAGGAGTTCTTTGAACGAGGTCTAGCTCCCTCCACCATGCGCACATATCAGTCAGCAAAATGCCGCTACATACAATTTTGCCTTGCGGAGAACCATCAAGCACTTCCGTTGTCTGAGAAGTCACTGTCCATGCTCGCAGTGTTCCTGGCGAAACAAGGGCTCAAGCATCAGACCATTAAAGGGTATTTTTCGGCCCTAAGGCACCTCCAGATAGCAGAGAGTTCAGGGGATCCATTCGTTCCAGGGGCGTTTCCTCGCCTGGAATATGTCCTCAAGGGAATAAAACATACTCCTTCGGCACAAGCAAGACCACCCCGCCTTCCTATAACGCCTCTAATTTTGAGACGCCTCTGGGGTGCATGGTCCGGGCAGGCCAACGACCCAGATGTAGTCATGCTCTGGGAAGCTTGCTGTCTCAGTTTTTTCGGTTTCATGCGGACTGGGGAATTTACAACCCCATCAGCTAACAATTTGGACCCCCAGGCTATGCTTTCTCCAGATGATGTTTCGGTGGATGATCGCCAGTCCCCCTCAGTCCTATGTGTGCGACTCAAACAGAGCAAGACAGACCCTTTTAGGGCGGGGGTATCCATCTACATGGGGCGCACCAACCAGCTACTTTGCCCAGTCGCAGCGGTGCTGGCATATTTGGCCATCCGCCCGTCAACCCCGGGACCGCTATTCATTTTCAAGGACGGTTCATTCCTCTCTAGGGAGAGGCTGGTTTCCCGGCTTCGTCAAGGACTGCAAGCAGCTGGTGTTTACGCAAACCCAGTTTAGCGGCCATAGCTTCCGCATCGGGACAGCAATGACTGCAGCTCAAGTGGGTATAGAAGACTCAGTCATTAAGATGCTAGGGCGTTGGGAATCTGCCGCCTACCAACGCTATATCCGGACCCCGAGGGACCGATTAGCAGCTATTTCGGGTCAGCTGGCTCAGAGATAATACTCGGACGCCTATTACGTTGGCCATTATCTGCCGTAGCATGTCTGCTGTATGTTCTATGATTATAGTAATAAATCTTAAATACGTTATGTTCTTGGTGGTTTGGGGGGAGTATTGGTACTCCTTGGCGGAAGAAGGGGAGGTAGCTCCGCCTTCTTCGACTCCACCCCATACCACCTATGGGTAGTGGCCTGGCCGCAGATTCTAGAGCATGTCACCCAGCAGGCTATCGCCCTCCTTGACGCAATCTACCCCTTGCTGGGGTTGCGCTGCCTCTCCCAAAGCCCCTCGTGCATTTTGCCCAATCTCCATCTGCCCCTAATGGTGGCAGTTACGGAGTATTCCTGTGTGTGATCGTGACATGCTAACTTAAAGGCCTACCTACAGGTGAGTCCACATATCTAAGGTCCGGGGTCGATTGTTACCGGAGTATATTAAATCACCTTGTCTTTACTGCATATACATGTGTAATCACCTTAATCTTCATAATTGAGACGTATTCTCACCACCTGGATCCTGATAATCTTGTCATTCAATCATTGAGCTTTATCCTTTACGATAATATGCTCCTGCAATTTTCTTAGTTTAATTAACTACCTAATCCATTTAATCTTGTCATTCAATCACTGATCTTTATCCTTTATGATAGTTTGATTCTTGCAGATCTCGAGGTGATAGAACAGCTGCTTGCACCTTCAAAATGAAGTCGATACTGTCTACTTTGCTGTTCCTCTTATGTGCTGTGCTCGCGTGCCAGAGTTGTTTGTCTACCTCTCAGCATGGTTCCGAGCCCTCTCAACCTACCTCCACTGAGCTGCCCTGGTCCTACCGGTTCATTTTGACCCCTCTTCTTCCTCTTCAAATGCCTCCCAACCGCTGTTCCTACCGTCCTCATCCTTGTTTTTTCTCCTCCCTTCACTTCTACTTCTCCTCCAGCTACTACTCCGCGATGACGTTGAGCCCAACCCCACCCCACCCCAAGCTGCTTCAATCAAGTGTGCTTATGCCATCGCCATTGTGAAGCTCTGAAAGAAGGATTTCAAAATTCACCCCTCATTACATGGATAAAGGCACTAATATGTGTACTGCTTTCACAAGTATTTAGCTCTAGGCAGATATGCCATTATGTCTTTTACTCTTGTAGGCAAGGAGGTCTCTGGTGCTTTCAGTCCACAAGTGCAGATTGACAAAGGTGGTATGTACCAATTGCACTTCAAACATCCTGACAGGGTAGCATGGAATTATGATCAGTGGCCTTTCACACTCTATAGCCGGATGGACCTTGACATCACATTTGCAAGGTAGACGGTGATGGCTCCTGTGCACATTAAGATGGATGCAGAGGAACAACTGCCGCTATCTGAAGGAGTATGCCGACAGCTTGGCATTATTCAGTTCAGCCCTGTCAACACAGAAAGAAGAATGCTACTGCTGCTCCCACTGACGGTGACCATCAGCCAACTCCCCAGAAGCTGGAGCTGTGATACCGACAATCTCCAACAAGCTAGTGCAATCACTTCGGCTTCCCCCTGGGCAGTGTGCAGTTGTTCCAGTGCAAGTCGAAGGAGCGAGGGATGGAGCACCCTTGCTGTTAGAACCAGATCATACCTTTGAGCGAGAGTGGGGACTGGAGCTGTCAGACGCTCTACTGCAATCATCAACCGATGGTCTAGCACAGCCAGTTGTTGTGAAATCGTTTGGTACCACACAGTGAGTGGCTCCGGGTACCGTGATGGGACAAGCAGAAGAAGTGCCAGTCATTGACCACTTCATTACTGAGACTAATGGTGACCCCTTAATGGAACTGCAGCGTCTGCAATCAATCGAGATTACGACATCCACTTTAAGTATTCCTCCAAGTACCACTATATCTTGACCACACTCAGCCTCACCGATCACTCCCGTCCAAATTATTTTAAAATACTCCTACTTCGATCGGGAGACATTGAAATAAATCCTGGCCCTCCAAGGACGGGCACAAAGAGGGCTCCATCCTCCACCTCCTCCACAGAGCCACCAAAGGTCAAGAAAAGCAAGCCCGAGAGTGTATTGGTGGCTGGGGTTCGGAAGCTCCAGTAAATTTTGGAAAGTGTCACAGCAGAAGTATCTGGGGAGTGTCAGCAAGAAACAAGAAAGCCCCAACCACAGACCAGGAAGGATGGCTACTGGACGTCAGATAAATTCATGGTTCAGATCAGGGAAGCGATGAAGATCGCCGAAGTGAAATACCCAAAGGAGAAAGGATGGAGGGTCGTTTGGATATTCGACCACAGTAGTTGCCATGCAGCCATGGCCGATGATGCACTTGATGTTTCAAAGATGAACGTTAATCCCGGAGGCAAGCAGCGAGAGATGCGAGATGGGTGGTGGAATGGTAAATCACAGAAGATGAATTATTCACTCGGCATACCTAAAGGCACGTGAGTCATTCTGCAGGAGAGGGGGATCGATACACGTGGGATGGTTGCAAAGGACATGAAAAAAGTTTTGGGCAGCCACCCTGACTTCCAAAATGAGAATAAGAATTGAGTGGTTTTTAGTGGAGGACAAGGGACACATTATGTACGCCCATGATTCCCGCTAAGGCCCAAAATCTCATATGCGCTAAAACTGCTGTAGCCACTTACAATGATACAACTTTCCAGTATGTACCATGTCTACTCCGTAACTTACAGATGGAACGAAGGCACTTTTAGGTAATGTTGACAGCATCCTTGCCATGTTAGTTGGCACAGCAAATGCCCCACAACGAGATCTTTTGGCAGGGATGCAAGTCCTACAGGTAAGTTCAATATGTATAATGCATTTGGCTAGAGTCCACAGCTGTAGTTGGTTTACAGTGTGTGCAGTAGAGGGTAATTGCATGCACAGAAGCATTGCATGTGGCTAGTGATTGTGATTTGCCCCGCATATTTTCAGTTCGCCTTGACCTACTTACTCTTTCTCCTAAAGAAACTAGATGCCATCGCTACCGCACTCTCCTTCGTGAAGTTGTACGTTTGTCAAGAAGATACCAGTGAGGTGCTTTTTAATCAATGCCTTCGGATGCAGGACACAATCAGTGCCTGGAAGCGTACCCTACGAGTGCAGAGGCGTAAGAAATCTGAAGCACGCATTGAAGAGTTATCGGCTACACCCCTCTCCCTGGCCGACTCGCGAATACTCCCGACGAAATAAAAAAGTCCAGGCAATCAGATGGATTTTTGTGTCTGCCAACTCCTCAGTACCACGCAAAAGTCTTTACCACTTGGCTTACCAGTTTTCCTTGGAGGCATGAAGATCTATCATCTTGTCTTGAAATGATACAGCGAAAAGATGTCACTGTGGACACACATGGGATCACGGAGGAAATGGCTCGTCATCTACAATCCATCCTGTCACTACCCGATATAATAGGTAATATTGCCCAGAATTACATCAGACACTACCTTCGTGTGTTTGAGGAAGACACCGACATACAGAGCCAGAGAGACCTCATGCTGGCACTAGGTAATGTGGCAGAAAATCTGAAACTGCAGGACTACAAACAGTGTCGTGATGAGTGCTCGGAAGCTAACTGCACTTATTGCACTGTAGCAAAGAATGGGAAGAGGATGCAGAAGTACGACACCAGCAACGGCAGCGGCCACTCCCATGCTCTTCCACACAGATTCTAACCTAATTGTGGGACAAATCCTACACTAACCTCCATGCTACTTTCTTTAAAGTGTGTACTACTGTCCAAATAAATCCCCCCTCACAGTTCACTTACATACTGTCCAGAGTCTCCAACGTGTACATGCCTCATGGGCGTGAAACTACCACAAGAAATTTCAAGATTGATCCAACCGGCCATTCTGACTGGACTATTACATGGATGGAGACAAAGGAATGCTCGCGAAAAAATTTATTCCAGGTCTCCGTGAGTATGCCACAAAGCATGGAACCATGACGCAAGAGGATATCGTACACAATTTCATGCTAATCCCTTTTTGCGTTGTTTACCGCTGAAGAAAATGAGTTGGTGGATCGGTACTTTGATTCCTACATTGACGCTGGCGATAAAGTCAATTTTGAGGGACATTTTTCAAGTTTAAATTGTAGATATGCATATCACATTAAATGGACTGTAGGGAATCCTTGAGGAATGCCGGGAGTTCCTGCGGCCGAATCCGCTCGATGGTTCAGACAAAGACATTCAAGGTAAGAGCTGCAACTACCTAAACTAATAACTGTGATGGCTTATACATAAATGATTCTTGAATGGATTTCCAACTTTCTTTGTTAATCTAACCACAACCAAACAACTGTACAAAACTGGTCTGCCCTCTAAACACTACAAAAACAATAAACCGAGCCTAATTACAGATAGCAAACAGTTCCCGACTCAGTCACAAAAGCAACCCCAAGTCTTGCTTTGGTTCAAAAGACATTGTCCCAGAACACTCTTCTACCATAAGTATCAAAACCCCCTAATAATATTATTTCCCAAAATAAGAACTGTCCCAAAATTTCAAAACAGTACCATCATATATATAAGCACGATGTATTTAGCAACAGCTCTAAATGCAACCACATAATGAATAAGCTTGGTTAGATTGCTTATGCAATGTTGGCCCAGCCGAAACACCTTGTGGCTCACCCCCTCTGATACTAATTGGCATGATAGAATATGGTTAGGGTAAGTATGCAGAAGAGGCACTAGCTCAACTAAACGCCTTCCTTCGTAGTGGCACGTACGATCCCTCAAGTATATCTGACCTAAATGAGACTCTACCTGAATGCAGCCAAAGTATCAGCAGCAGTGGGAGTGATGAGATTGACATCAATTAAATAAGTGATATATAATTTGTACATACATTATCTGAGCAAATTAGCATTAGCCCACGAACGGCAGGTTTAGCAGGAGCATACAATTAAGTTTGGGATCAGAAACAATCATTCAGAAAAAAAAGATGAAAGAATGGAAATCTCAAAAGAGAGAATGTGGAGCTAAATTGATAACGTACTAATTTTAAAGTACAGTGTATCATGTTGTAACCATATACAATGGTAGGAAGCTGTCGAAGCACTGAGGAATTTGGAGCTTTGGCCTGACCACTTTTGGCCGAACCGCCATTTTTTAAATCTGCACATGCGTAAACATCGCATGATGTACATTATCATCGTTTACCAGAAGCCATTACAGAGGACCAAAATTTGAAAATATTCCAGGGGAAGCATGTCCCCAAACCCTCCAATCAGAGCAGCCAATTGACTTTGGCGATGTGGACAGGTTAGTCCGAAGTGAAGAACTTCATCAACTCCAGAAGCAGTTGATCACAGCCGCAAAGAACGGCCAACAACTTGTACCGCAAGATCTGCGTACGGTTGAAGTATGGCTGGCTGGCTGCCTCCTCTTCACCAACCACCAGCGGCCAGGAGCAATTACCAACATGTCTTCTGAGAGGGCCATGTCCGTCCCCCTCCCCTACAAAATTCGCTTTACATGTGCTACTTTGTATGACGCCATATGAAAATAGCTTCTTCCAGCCCTGAAGGGTAGACTATATCAACATCCCTACTACAAAAAAAGATAGGAAAGTTACTAGTATGTTGTATAGAGAACAATGAAAGAGAATTGGCTATGTGGTAGCAGAGTGTGTGAATAAAGTAAACAAGGCCTTGACACTTAAGAAGTGTATAGGTAATTCTGCTATCTTCAAAGTTACTGCTTGAATCGAGAGCCAGGCTTCTTTAAACAAATCTGGTTCCTTATTGACAAATTTCATTGGCCAAACCATGCTGATTGTCAATTTGGTTTTCGCCCTGGTTTCTCTACTGAATCTGCTCTTCTCTCTGCCCCTAACTCCCGGTTTTCTTTTCTTGACTCTTATAAATCTGTAAAGCTTTTGATTCTGTTCCCCGCCGTCCTCTCCTCAACACGCTTTCTTCTCTTGACATCTTTCCTCTGTTTCTTCATTGGTTCCATAATTACTTATGCAATCGATCCCAAATTGCCGTTATTAATGTTCCTCCTCCCTTAACTCAAACGGTCTTTCTGCTGTTCCTCAAGGTCCTATTCTTGGTCCTCTTTTGTTTATCGTTTACATTACTGTTCTTTCTAACTTACTTCTTGTTTCTTCTGCAAATCTAACAATGTATGCCGACGATATTCTTCTCTCATCCAGTTAATTCTTCCTCTGACCTTCCTCTTCAGGCTAACATTGACTCTATTTCATCAGCACAATAGTCAGTTGTAGTTCCAGAGCAGTGACATGATCCTGAAGGAGATCATCAAGTTATTGGGTTTGAATACTGAGCTGGAGGAGTACCAGGAGATGGTGGATGCCCTCCAAAAGCTATTTGAGGGGAGTGCAGTTCCAGCAAGCACCACCGTCACACGCCTGCTGGACGACACTCGCCCGCACAGAAACATCTGGCTGAGGACAGCGGTTTCAATAGAAACAATTTTGCAAACCTACCCTGTTTATAAGAAGTCTAGATGGGTTAGTGATAATTAATTAGCAGGATTCAATCTACAACCATCCCTCTTATAGAACTTGCTTATTTGATATGAAAAACAGTTTCAACATTATCTGGAAAATATACTTTTCTGTCGTTTGACGTAGGAATTAGACAGAAAATATGCTCCCGGAAGTTGTGTGACGCAGCATGCACGCACGTGCGTGGTTAGTAGGGTATATAAAGGGCCACATGTAGGACTTGTGCAGTCCTAGCTGTTGTGCACTGTCACAGTTGTAGTGTCCTACTGTCGTGTATTTTCAGACCCACTATTAGTCGTCTCACCCTGCCAGCTAGCAGCTATGTACGGCGAGGAGGATACAGGCGCAGGGACGGCAGGCATGGCTATTTCGACCGACCAGTTCGCCACGCTGATGGCGTCGATCAAGGCGTCGCACGACAGCCTCGAGGGCCAGTTTACCGAGTTTAAGGCCCAAGTGCAGTGAAGCCAGGAGGAGGCCGCGACGAAAGCGGTGAAGAGAGCTCGGCACGAAAAGCCGTATGGGTTTAAAAAGAAGGGAAACGAGGAACAGGCGAATTTTAACTCCGGCGTGGAGGAGACCCTCGCCGAAGCAGAGGTCGAGCTCGCAGGAGTTGGGGCCTCGCTAGCGCTCGAGCGGGCCCAACAAAGCCTCGAACGAGGTAGGAAACTCATCGCCGAGAGGCAGAAACTGATCCGTATTGCGGACAGCTCCGAACTGGGATGGGGAGTGGTCGCTGAGTACACCGCCGACGAGCTCGCAGAGGACTCGGACGACGAGAAGCGACTCGAGAAGGCGGAGAGGGCGGCCGAGAGGAAGGCTGGAAAGCGCAGGAAGAAGCGCGCAGAGCAGCAGACCTTTGCGAGACGGGCTACTCGGGTCGGGCCGCCAGTGGGAACTGTGACAGCGGCGGGTCCGTCAGGCAATCTAGCTGCCTACCAAGTCGGGAGACGGTCACCGGCGGCCCTACCTCAATTGCAGCCGACCCCCCGGACCGTGGGCCCATGTTTCGCCTGTGGAGAGATGGGGCATTTGCGCTACCAGTGCCCCAAGACAGCTGGCAGCGGCCCTGATGGCAGTAGGAAGTGGTCTCCTTTGAAATGCACAGACATACAGTCTGGTGGGCAGTGTGGGGAGAGTAGCATGGGCAGGGGTGTTGATGTGGCAGTTGGTGGTATATAGTACAAGGGAAGTTGTGGCTGATAGCAGTGGGAATGAGGAGGTGTTGATTAGTGAGGGCCAGGTCCCTGGGAGGTAGAAGCACCTGAGCCCCAGGAGACTCCCCTCGTTATCAAGGGGAGGCTGAAAGAGCATCTGAGTTATTGGAGGGAGGAGCTGCAGGCACCTCCCCCCATCCTAGATATCATTGAACATGGTTATGTCTTACCCCTCAAATCAGAGCACGCCATTCGCGCGCAAGAATCAGGCGTCAGCAGACGCGAACGGGGCGTTTGTAGGACAGAGTGTTAGTGAGCTGCTGGCTTCTGGGTGCATCCAGGAGGTCGCTTCGGCACCGCATATCTGTAGCCCCCTCTCGGTAGTTGAGAGTAGTACGGGGAAAAAGAGGCTAGTTGTCAACCTCAGGCACCTCAATAAATTCCTATGGAAGCAGAAGTTCAAATATGAAGATTTGAGAGTGGCTATGCAATAGTCCTTTTCGTTTTAGCGTGTGGTATGCAAGCCCTACGTTGTGACGCAATAATTATCCGTGACGTCAACATCCGGAGTACATTCCAGGCGTCGGGAGTGGGCGTTCAACACACGAGTCAATGGCAAAATCGATCGAAAACAAACTTCGCGAGCTCGCGTACCGTACCGTATTTTGTCGATACTAATATGAAAATCGAACTCTTGGCCTACATCCTGTACGTTGTTCCACGAGTGTGCGACTTTCGAGACGGGAGATACAGCGGGTTGAAGCGAACTTATTCAGCGGTTACAAGCGACTGTTACTGGACTCCAGCTACTTTCTCAGGTAAGACTAGTGTGTTCAATACAGCATCAGAGTGTAAATTATAAAGCTACCATAATTTTTCAGGATGGCTACTGGTGGGGATGTTGAACATCACGAGACACTCATTCTAACAGAGGATGATATCCCAGGAGCTTCTCTTAGAGAGCCATTTGAGAGCCATACTGTGGCTGAATTACGTTCGTGGCTCCTTTGTCGGAGAATTACTGCCCCTACCACTTGGAAGAAGGCACAGGTTGTCAAGAGGTAAGCCATACTACGTGTACTAGCCAGTCTAAATGATGACAGTATACATCCATCTCTACGTTCAGTGTACACGAGGCTCTGCAAGCTAATTCTCCTGTTATTGATGTGGACGGGTCATACCTGTACCGAAAACAACAGAGACTTAGCTCTCAGTGTGCTGCCTTCGCAACGTTACCTCTTCCAGCTCCCCCTCTTACTGGCTGGGAACCCGTCACGGCAGAGAATGTCAGTGAGATGTCCAAGAAGGTTCCTCGTGTAATGCCAGGTTTGTTTTCTCATTGCACATGCAAGTTATAAGTTGTAGTGTGATACAATACATGCCTTTTGTCAATGTAGGATTACTGTACACCTACCTAGCAGCTGGATGTGGCAGGAAAGAGACACAAGGTGCCTTTCGAGCCCTCCAGCGTGGATATGCACATTGGGCGTCAGGACGGCTAGATCGTTTAGAGGTCAATTATCGTCATCCTGAATACTGCCATGTACGATGTAGCATGATACCATCCATGAAGACTGGCCTTTATCGAGTGTATTTGTTGCTCGGTAAGGAAGGTGAACTGGCAGTGATTAAGAAGGCTACTTGTGAATGCGCTGCTGTGAAACAGCTCCTGCACACTCAGCAGTTTTCTACTAGCGCAACAGAGTGGGGACGACAGCATGAGCCTACAGCATTGAAGACATACGTTGAGCATCAGATAAGTTCTGGCCGCAATGGCTTGATAGCTGTGAGGGCTGGGTTTGTGGTATGCGAGGAATACCCTTTCCTTGGAGCTTCACCAGATGCATACGTTAACGATCCATGCTCTGTTGACCAGTTTGGCCTAGCAGAAATTAAATGTCCGTATAAGTACCGTGATTTTTCACCTGAGGATGTATGTGTTTATGTCATCCAGGAGATTCACCTATTTCTTAAGAAAAGGTCATTACTTTAACAACAATTCTAAATTCATAATTATAACAAGCTATTAATTATCAGCATCACTTGGCTCAGAATCTGCGTCATAGTCTGAATCTGATGTATAGTAGGATTGAAAGTACTCCTCTACATCAGTCTCTTCATGTTCAACAGGCGGCAGAATTACGACAGGCTGAAAGTTCACAAGCCAGCAACATACACACACAATCTGGTTTGCAATCCTAGACAAAGTAATAGGAAGTGAGCCCTTCAGAATAGAAAAGTTTTTAATTCTGCCTATCGCCCTCTCAATATGAATGCGTACAGATGCAATCCTGCGCCCCTCAAGCACTTCGGCAGCAGGTAACTGGGCTCGTCCTTCCATAAAGGGTGGAATATTTAGGTCTGCTCCAATCGCGATGAGCTGATCACGGATTGTGAACCCACGATCTGCCATCACTGAAATGTTGGATGTGCCCTTGAGTCGCTCGAGTAGTCCAGAGTTACGTGTTAACTCAACATCCGATATTGAGCCCACATACAATGGTGAAACAAAACTAATAGCACCATTAGGAGTGCAACCTACAAGGAATTTACAGTGTTGTGGTGTTTATAGTTGGACCATGTGGATGATTGCAGTTGCAAGTCATTAGGGGTCTCAATGAAAATCTACATGCAGGTAGAGCTACGGTTGGGCAAGTCTGTGCTTATCGTTACAAGGAGTGATCTACTACAAATCCCATACTTACATCTTCTAACAAGCGAGCGATGGTGCTTTGATGGGTCAGTCAAAGGTTTCAGGTATGGGGTATATAATATACCTTCTTGCATTGAACTGCAAGATGATGCAACCCTCCTATCAGATTTGGTAGGATTCACACTCATTCCCGAGCAATACAAGATACCAGATGATTGGAAACGATTGTTCAAACTTGTGCGTTGTGCAGATTTTCTGAGTATGGACAACTACCTTCTGTATATCGCTGACGTTCTGCACGTTGAAGCTACCACGATCAATAATGCTAATCCAGTTCACCGGGTCAGGTGGTTACTTCGATCGAAGTATCGTTCGGCAGCACACCATGCTAAGAAGTATGGACAGAAATGTTGTCGGCTGTGTTACGCCCCCTTGGGCAGAGATGCCCCACACTATTCGAACATGTTAGTGATGCCTTGCTGCCAGAACGAAGTGCACACAGAGTGTTGGAAAGGTGGGGAGTCATGCCGTTTGTGCAGTACTAGTTTTAATCTGCTCGCATGTGCACTCTGCAAAGAAAATATAGACGACTGGGGGGAAGTGGGGTATTGGAGCAATATGTGGATGCTGCTGCTAACCAGCTCCCATGTTGTGAGCACGATATGCACTACCTCTGCAAGCTTAACGTATTAAGCTCAGAATCACCCATCTGCCCTTGTTGCAGTATCCCTTTAACCCCTGAGGGGAATATGAATAGCAGTGAAATGACAGCCGGTGATGTTTTGGCAGGGCGACGCTACTTGCGCATAAATGAACTGAAACGAAGAGGGGAGTACAAGGAAATACAGTGGCACCGAAGTACTTAGTGACGGAAACCGTCCTTGCTACGCACATGAACATATACATTCTTGTGGTGTGTCTGCTTAATTTTACTTCTGTAAAGTGTAGACCACAAGTGACGGAAACCGCCATTGCTACATACATCTATACTTTTTTGTGCGGTGTGTCTGCTTGATTTTTCTTCTGTAAAGTGTAGACCACAAGTGATGGAAACCGCCATTGCTACATACATCTATACTTTTTTGTGTGGTGTGTCTGCTTGATTTTTTTTCTGTAAAGTGTAGACCACAAGTGACGGAAACCGTCCTTGCTACATACATCTATACTTTTTTGTGTGGTGTGTCTGCTTGATTTTCTTCTGCAAAGTGTAGACCACAAGTGACGGAAACCGTCCTGTGGCCCATTATTAGTCATATATTCATCATGACCTACTATACTGCTGTAAAAATATGCTTCATTACCATCATACTTCGGCGAATGTTGACACCAATCCATTGTTCTTATGCAGCGATGGAAACCCTCCTAGCTATGCATGCTTCTATAAAATGTAGACCACGTGTCTAGTGACTGAAACTATCCTATGACCCATTAATCAACATAAGTCTGCAGATCACATGCATGTGTTCTTATGATTGTGAGATACAGTGTTCTATTTTACGCGTACGTATGTCTGTACATCACCTATATGGTATGTATACCCATGCAAAAAGATGATGGACAAATAACTTCTCGGTCTGAACGGAATCAATACAGTGCAGGATGGTTTTCATCAATAACATAAGTGCCTACAAAAACTATAATGTAACAATACGCAACTTTGTATATAATGGCAACAAAAGGGTAAAGTCTCAGTGCAGTACAAGATGGTTTTCATCACTAACCACAGGAGTGTTTACAAAAAAACAAACCAGGATGGACACGAAGTGTGTGAGTGCAGGACCATGAGTGTTTACAAAAGAACACTAATGTAGTAGATATACAGGATGGATTCCATCAATGAATTGTGTGCATAAGCCACTAAAAAAAAAAGCCAGAGCACCAGCTACAACACAGCTACTACAAGCTAGCTAGGCCAAACTCTGCGGTTAGCTCCAATGACTCAGCAAGGTTCTCATTGGTTGCTACATAGTAACCCATAGCAACCATTTCATTTTTGACGTCACAAGCATCTGACGTCATTTTCCTAGGCAACAGAATGCATTTGACATCAGTTGCTAGGCGACGGTGGCACAAAATACTTCACGCCCGAGGGCTGAGACGATGCACAAGTGTGTCAACTAGCCACGCCGCCATTATCAACTAAAGAAAGAAAGAAAGCAGGCTGAAGCGTCACTGCACTGAATTAAACAGCTGTCATCATAACAGGCACCCTGGTCCAATCATGAGTATGATGCCATCTTAAACGAGCATCCTACAACAAACCAGATCACTCCGATATTGAGTATCTGTGCCAAAATAGCAGAAAAAGGTGGACCTGCAAAGGACGACCAAGTCCATTCAAGACAATGGAGACGTCTAAAAGTTAAAGTAGACCCAGGAGCGCTCCAGCAGTGAATATTAGTAAGTTCTGACCGTCATTGTATAAATCTGTTCTCAGAAGCCAAACTAAAGGCCTCCGAGACTAAAGCCTGCAACTCTGAAGATCAACCAGAGAGAACTTGATAAGAATGGTGGTCATTATTCTATGGAACGGAACGGAGCAGTTCCGCCACTTTATTTCACAGAATGGACAGTTTCTGTTAGCCTGCAGTACACAGTCAGCTTGCCCGCTGTACCACTTTACTTATGTGGACTTTAAAGATACAACTGTAGGGGTACTTGGATGAGTGGGGAGGGTTCAGTCTCGCATTGAGCAGCCGGCCAGGAGAACCTGAAACCTAGCCTTGCTATGGCCCGTACCCTGGTTTGGAATGGTACAGCTGGTGGGACAACTGGATTTGGTATTGGTCTTTCAGCTGCTTCTTTACTTCATAGTTACAAAGTAGGTGGTATTGAAACTACCGTTATAGTGATAATTACATCTATGTTGCTAGGTGTTTGTGGTTATCTAGCTAAATATCAGGTTTGGTTGGGTGGGTTCAGTCTCGCATTGAGCAGCCGGCCAGGAGAACCTGAAACCTAGCCTTGCTATGGCCCGTACCCTGGTTTGGAATAGTACAGCTGGTGGGACAACTGGATTTGGTATTGGTCTTTCAGCTGCTTCATAGTTACAAAGTAGGTGGTATTGAAACTACCAGTTATAGTTATAATTACATCTATGTTGCTAGGTGTTTGTGGTTATCTAACTAAATATCAGGTTTGGTTGGGTGGGTTCAGTCTCGCATTGAGCAGCCGGCCAGGAGAACCTGAAACCTAGCCTTGCTATGGCCTGTACTCTGGTTTGGAATGGTACAGCTGGTGGGACAACCGGATTTGGTATTGGTCTTTCAGCTGCTTCTTTACTTCATAGTTACAAAGTAGGTGGTATTGAAACTACTGTTATAGTGATAATTACATCTATGTTGCTAGGTGTTTGTGGTTTTATAACTAAATATCAGGTTTGGTTTGGTGGGTTCAGTCTCGCTTTGAGCAGCCGGCCAGGAGAACCTGAAACCTAGCCTTGCTATGGCCCTAACCCTGAACTCGGAGTTTCTGCCAGCATCGTTTTCAGCTAATTTCCCGCACTTTGACCCCTCGTGCCATGAATGTGGCATGTGGCCCAATCAAGCGGGGTTTCGAATTGTATATTCCTTGGGACGGTGCAAACCTAACCCCGGCATTTGTTTTCTTCTCCCTCCCTTCTAGCTCTAACCCTAGCCTCTCAAAGCTAACCCTAAAATTTTAGGGTTGGCCTTTTCTCGAGATGTATCCATCGTATGATGTTCAAATTTGGCCTGCAGAGTTCTTTTCATGCCCTCCACCCTATCCCATTGTTATTTATTCCATATCTCGAAGCGTAATCCAGGGCATAATGTGGCACTTGACCCACAAATGCTGAAAATGTCGTTTTATGCCTTTCGGATTCATGCCTGTCCTTACTCCAACCCCACTCGACCTTTGTCACATTCAGGGCACAATGTGGCACTTGACTCCAAATGTAGAAAAAAATTGTTTATGCATTTCTAATTGATGCCTCTCTTTACCTCAGCCCCACTTGAGTTTTGCCACATCCAGGGCAAACTGTGGCACTTAACCACAGAATGCTATAAATGTTGTTTTATGCATTTCCGATTGATGCCTGTCCTTACCCCTTCCCCACTCAACCATTGCCACTTACAGGGCACAATGTGGCACTTGACCCAAAATGCTAAGAATATTGTTTTAGGCACTTCCAAATGATGCCTGTCCATACCCCAACTCCCACTTGAAATTTGCCACATCCAGGGCATAAAGTGGCACGTGACCTAAAATGCTAAAAATGTCATTTCATGCCTTTCCCATTGATGCCTTTCCTTACCCCAACCCCACTTAACTCTTGCCACATTCAGGGCATAATGTGGCACTTGACCCCAAAATGTGAAAAAAATCATTTATGCGTTTTTAATTGATGCCTGTCGATCCTTACCCCAGCTATAAATGTTGCAGTTTCGATTGATGTCTGTTCTTACCCCAACCCCACTCGACCTTTGCCACATTCAGGGCACAATGTGGCACTTGACCCCAAAATGCTGAAAATATCATTTTAGGCACTTCCACATGATGCCTGTCCATACCCCAACTCACACTTGACTTTTGCCATATCCAGGGCATAATGTGGCACTTGTCCCAAAAATGCTAAAAATGTCGTTTTCGCCTGTCCTTAACCCAACCTTTTATTATTTGCCATAGCGAGGGCACTTAACCCCACAATACTATAAGTATTGCTTTACGCATTTCCAATTGATGCCTATCCTTACCCCACCCCCACTTGACCTTTGCCACATCCAGGGCATAATGTGGCACTTGACCCATAATGCTAAAAATGTTGTTTTATGCCTTTCCCATTGATGCCTGTCCTTACCCCAACACCACTTGACTTTTGCCACATCCAGGGCATAATGTAAGGGGGGCCATTTGAGTCAAAATGCCAATTGTGACTATACAAGTCTTCTAATTGATATAGCGCTTCCTGTTTATTATATAGGACATCCTACTTCATATAGGATGGGCTATATATTTATATAGGAGCTCCAATATCAAATAGGACCTCCTATATCAAATAGCATGTCCTATATCAAATAAGACCTCCTATATCATATAGCACATCCTATATCATATAGCACGTCCTATATCATATAGCACGTCCTATATCATGTAGCACGTCCTATATCAAATAGGACCTCCTATTATTATTATTATTATTATTATTATATATATAACACACACCAACAAAGGTGTAGTAAAAGTACAAATATTTAATGCGGTTAAATAGAGGAAACAGTCCTAATAATATGTTCATTCGACCATGAGGTAGAACCAAACAAACGCAGATCCCGAACAATAGCAGCACAGTAGGCATCCTCTGGAAAATACTGCTTCAGATGGGAGATGCCGTAGAGAGAGTTGTAGCCAACTGAAGTGTAGCAAAGACTTGCCGAACTTGAAAAAATAGCACGGACAAGAGAGGACGGACACTTGGATGTAGCTGAGCATAAGAAAGACCGTGATCTGTAGAAAATGACGTTGTATAAGCTTTTGAGTCTTGCGGTTAGATGTAGAATTCTGGTATGGCAATTGAAAGGAAGCCTCCAAAGTTTACGTAAAATATTATTAAAAGCGACTTCAAGAGAGCAAAGAGTAGGGTTAGAAAGATTCCAAAGTGCAGCACCATGAAGAGAGAGGCAAAAGGATCTAAAAAGGTGGGTGAGAGTGGCTGGATCAGCGCCAGTGAATGAACAAAGAAGACAATTAGCCTTTTTAACCATATCACGAGTTTTCAGCACAATGTCAGTAGAGTCTGACAGATTGTAAGCTAGCATGTCCTATATCATATAGCATGTCCTATATCAAATAAGACCTCCTATATCATATAGCATGTCCTATATCATATAGCACGTCCTATATCAAATAGGGCCTCCTATATCATATAGCATGATCAAATAAGACCTCCTAAATCATATAGCATGTCCTATATCATATAGCACATCCTATATCAAATAGGACCTCCTATATCATATAGCACGTCTTATATCATATAGCATGTCCTTTATCAAATAGGGCCTCCTATATCATATAGCATGTCCATGCCGTTGCAGTCGCCATCTTGCGGTCTTATCCATCACGTGACCAATCAACCTGTAGCCCATGCTACGTGGAACCGGGAGTTATTGTGAACCGTAGCTAGTATCTGTGGTGGAGTTGATCACTGCTTGGGAGGCAACCACGTTGTTCACACGACGTTCAATACTACAGGCTTGTGGGTCACAGACAGTGTGCATCGGGTACCAATTCGGGTAGCTTTGGCATGGCGCAGCAACAAGCAAGTACTTCTGGAAGCGGTGTAGCCTCGCGAGCCAGCAATCAGGACGCAGCTGAAGGTATTATTGGTGCTGTTGCTGAAGTTGTCAGGCAGAGGCTACATGCCCTTCAGCCACCTTCACCTGCAGTTGCTACAAGCATGAATGTACCAGTTTCGTATCCATCGCAGCCATCATCTGCGTTCCTTCAGCGTGTGCAGTCCTTGCAGCAGTCTAGGCTCACCGTGTTTCCAAGCCCTTCGGCTGTACGTGTGGTTCAGGGTCAGCAATCCTTTCAACAGCCTGGACTCACCATGTCTCCCAACCCTTCAGCTGTACCTTTGGTTCAGGGTGAGCCTGCTGCCGGAACATCTGGACTTAGCTCCCAAAAGCGTCGTACATTCCCACCTCCTTCACTGTACAGTGGTTCAAGGCGGCGGAAGGCAAAGAGTGTGGCTGACAGTGTTACCACATATGTCCGGGACATTGTATGTCTCCCACAGAGCTACTGCATCGGTAGTGAGAAGGTGAATATACCAAGGGGTGAGAGGCGTTCAGCCCTTGCTGAATATGGCCTCATTGGGAAAGTTCAGTTCAATTCAGCGATGGATGCCTTAGAAGTACGAAGAGAGATCTGTGCAGTTTTTGCAGAGCCCATGGGCCTCCATGAATCTGGAGAAACAACATTCCCATTTGAGTATTTACAACGCACGGGTGCTGGTTCTCGTTCCCTGTGTCGTCCATCTGTGTCAACTTCCTTTGAATGGAATGGGAGACAGGTTGCATCTTTAGCCAAAAGCGGAGGAGTGATATACATTGTGGCGTCCTGTGAGCTCCCCAAGGTAATTGTCATCTGCATACAGTGGGCTAATAAGCATACCCCTTAGATGGGGCAGGTGTCTGTCGTTTCTCATATCTGCCACAGGGGGTCTGGGCCAATTATGTTTTTGTACGATGGGGTCCAATACCTATCATGCAATTGTCTATCCTGCTTTGGTTCAGGCTAGTAAGTTAAAAGTTTGTCATTTTTGGGGGAGGGTGGTATACCGGAATAGCCCAAGGTACGCCCACATGTATGGCATGCTCAAATTACTCTTTAATAGGATGATGATACTGTGGTTGACCTGACGAAGGACAATGAAGCCCACAGGTACGGTACAAAGAAAAAAGGTTATGTATAGTTTGTTACATAGGCCAATACGCTCTTCATAATTTTATGAGAAGAAAATTCTGTTGTACCTATACATAGATACGTCATGCTCATCTGCTAGTGGGCAAGAGCATCTGACCCAGAAGGTCCTGCGTTTAAATGTCCAGATGGGCCAGTTTTAGGAAGCATTATGTTTTAGTCTGTGTAATAATGTTTATTTTAGGTATATGGTCAGCGATAGCAACCTCACCAGGCTGGACCGAGGACATTCAATTAGTGCATCAGGAAAGCGATCTAGGGCAGACCACTAAGAGTGCATGCAAACCTGTCTGTCTTATTATGCACTTAGTTGGGATTATGTGCCCTCAGGCTCATGCTTATATCCCTCTTGGGCATGTTATCACATATGCATAATACAAGGCTTTTATATTATAGATGGGTAAACATATTCATAGGGTAATTCTATTAGATGGGGTAATACTATTTAAGTACTCAGTAATGAGGTGATTATATTCATAGGGTTAATGTAATTAAGGGGTCACTATACTTCCCCCCCCCCCCCCCCCCACCCTCAGGTATGCACCCACTGATCATGTTCCCACTGATCGTGTTCCCACTGATTGTGCCCCTACTGACTGTGTCTCCGTTGATCATGCACCCACTGACTGGGCCCTACTGACTGTGTCTCCGTTGATCATGCACCCACTGATTGTGCCCCTACTGACTGTGTCTCCGTTGATCATGCACCCACTGATTGGGCCCCTACTGACTGTCTCCGTTGATCATGCACCCACTGATTGTGCCCCTACTGACTGTGTCTCCGTTGATCATGCACCCACTGATTGTGCCCCTACTGACTGTGTCTCCGTTGATCATGCACCCACTGATTGTGCCCCTACTGACTGTGTCTCCGTTGATCATGCACCCACTGATTGTGCCCCTACTGACCATGTCTCCGTTGATCATGTTCCCGCTGATCGTGTTCCCACTGACTGTGTCCCCACTAATCATGCACCCGTTTCCACTGATTCTGTTCGCACTGGTAATGTTGCCACTGATCGTGATGTAAGCAGTCATGACAGTTCTACTTCTCAAGCAAATGATGACTCCAGCCAAATAGGGACCCTTGATGACCTTCTGGTGATGTTTGCCACAAAATTGCAGCCAAGGGAAGTAATATGTGTGTACCAACTTGCTGGCAATGAGTTCAGTGCTGCAATGGATTGTCTTCTGGGGGGCCCAACCGTTGAAGGTCTTTTGAAGCTTAAACGACTTGAGGTGCGACCATCAAAGCTATATGTAGAGCCTGATGACGTGTGGGCTGATGCAGTTGGTTACTACAAGTCATCGTTAGTACGATTTGACAGGCCTCTACGATTGGTATTATCAACCGAAGAAAACAGGACGCCTCTGCAATTGTTTACCAGTCATGCAATTCTTAATCCTACCTTTGATGCTTTAACAGTTCCTGAAGATGATCCCGATACACCTGATCCAGAGCCAGAGGATTCTAACAGTACTAGTGTTGATATTCCTGATACTGATAAGTCCTGGTAGTTTGCATGTTTTACATGCAGCTGTAAACCCATTGGCTGATAGTGAGGATGGAATTGTTTCTACTGTGCAGTGCCTCTATCAGTTAATGCAAGCTGAGAATCTTTTGCATTGAACATTGTTGCTGGAATTAATGACATGCATTATCTATTAGCTATAATGCAGCATGCCCTATAAATATTGTGAAAGCATGAGTTACTTACCTGAGCATCACAATCCATGAATAGAACAGCTTCCATAACAAAAAAGCTTGAGCAGGAAGCGTGCTCAGGAAGTAATTAATGTAATTACATTCTTCAATGCGTGGGCATTTTGACACATTTGGCAAGACCACAACAGCCAAATGAGTCAATATAGGACTTCCTATTTGATATAGGACATGCTACATGATATAGGAGGTCTTATTTGATATAGGACATGCTATATGATATAGGACATGCTATATGATATAGGAGGCCCTATTTGATAAAGGACATGCTATATGATATAGGAGGTCCTATTTGATATAGGATGTGCTATATGATATAGGACGTGCTATATGATATAGGACATGCTATATGATATAGGAGGTCTTATTTGATATAGGACATGCTATATGATATAGGACATGCTATATGATATAGGAGGTCTTATTTGATATAGGACATGCTACATGATATAGGAGGTCCTATTTGATATAGGACATGCTATATGATATAGGAGGTCCTATTTGATATTGGAGCTCCTATATAAATATATAGCCCGTCCTATATGAAGTAGGATGTCCTATATAATAAACAGGAAGCGCTATATCAATTAGAAGACTTGTATAGTCACAATTGGCATTTTGACTCAAATGGCCCCCCATAATAATGTGGCTTCTAGCTCGAAAATGTTGATTTTATGCTTACCCCAACCCTATTTTACATTTGCCACATTCAGGGCTCATTATGGCACTAATCCCAAAAGTGCTCGGAGTGTGATTACAAGTGTTTCCATTAAATTTTCATTATTTTTCCAACCATGTTTTATGTGTGCTGCCATTTGCCATATTCTTAACATAATTAGGCATTAATTTAACTGCAAATATGTTCAAACTGTAATTATAGGCATTCTAATTAATTTCCATTATTATACAACGTTATTTACATTTGGACACAATGTGGCAGTAACTTCAAATGCACTCAAAATGTAAATAAGGTGTTTTCTAATTGATGCTCATCCTCACCCTAAGCTTACTTTGCATTTGCCACATTCAGGGCATAGAGTGACAGTAATTTTAGTGACCCTAGTTATGCTTCAAATGTGCTGATACATATTTCTAAATAGTGCTCGTCCTTAACCCAGCCCTTTGAAAGGTAGGCGCGTGGCACACAATGTGGCACTTTAACACTTTTAAGCCCAAATCATCATCAACCCTATATCATCCAGGAGGGCGTCACTAGCCAACCATGAATATGTAATTATTTCGGAAACAGGAATCAGAGGTGAAACAGATCACCACCAACCTCAACAAATTTCTAAAATTTGCTCGCCCCAGGGGTAAGGACCCCGTATGGGTCGACCTCCTCAGTGAGCAGAAGGTTCGGGAGTACATTGATACTCTCGAATCCTGTGGTGCCTGTGGGCCAGCAGGACAATTGACCAAGCTTGACCGCATCGTACACGGCCTTCGCTACCTTCGGTTGAGGGTCGCCGGAGAAGAAGATGCTGGCCTCGCTCATCGCTGTAACATTATGCAGGAGAGACTGAAGCAGTGGAAGGCTACCATCCGGCCGGCCAAAAAGCTCCAGCAGCAGCTCAGAAAAGGTGATGAGGGTGCTGGAAATGTGAAGAATGCAGTAGCCTTGGTGAGGTGCAAGGAACTTTGGTGCGCAGTTCGGGATGTTCTAAGCAAGGCAGCCACTGGGGACCACCCATCAGCGAAGGAGTCAAAGCTTGTTTTGGCTGCGATTATGGCATGACTTGTCTATCGCTCCTGGCGGAGACCAGGGGCAGTCAGCAATGCAACCATGGACGAGTTTGCTGCTACATCGAGGGAGGCTGATGGTGAGGCTGGAGAACCATGCTGGGTGATGCTAATATCTCGCCACAAGACGGCCCGACAGGGTCCAGCTAGTATCACCATGACGCAGGAAGACTACCGCCTCTTGCGACAATATGTAAAGCACATTCGCCCACTTTTCCAACCTGCAGTGGACAACACCTTTGTTGGTGCAAATGGCCTACCCATTCAGAAGCTAAATGATCTTATCCAGTGGCTTGGCACTGAATATGAGGTGGAAACTCCTACGTGTACAAAGCTTCGAGCAACTGCAACAGCTCTGAAGTGTGATGACGCAACACGACATCTCATCAGCTCTCAGATGACTCACACTCAGCAAATACACTCCCAGCACTACGAGCTTCTCCAAGGCAGACGGGAAGCTGCACGTGCTCACAAGATTCGGCAAAAGTTGGTTGACAGTTATAGTGACAGTCAACCTGCCAGGAAGAATCTATCCCCAAAGAAATCGCCCAAAAAAAAGCCAAGGGTTCCCTACTTGCTGAAAGAAGTTGAAACGATTAAGTTCCACTTCAAAGAGTGGATCGCCAGCAAACGTCAGCCCACAGCAGATGAGGCCAAGAGTTTCCTCGAAAGAAATCCTATGGAAAGGACTTCTAAACACATTCAGGACAAAGTCCGTCAACTCTACAGCTGAAAAGCTTACTGCCATTAAAGCTTCACCCTAACTTTGCATGATGTCTTATACTTGTTAACTGTAAACTGTAGTCTCTAAGTTATAGCATTAACTTTCATTTAACTACCTTTAATACAAACTTGGGTTCTTGTTTATTTAATTTTAGCCTATACTTATCCATTGATGTGAACTCAATCTTCATTGTAATCAGCAGAACTACTAAAATATATGAAATTGATCCAACAGCTTAAAGAAAATGCATCAAAGTGGTATTACGAATACGTAGCAAATAAAAATTAAAACTTCATGAGAATGTGGCATGTGGCAGACGCAAAAAGCACCAAAACTGCAAATAAAAACAACTTCACAAAACAAGTGGCATGTGGCAAACGCCAAAAGCGGCCAAAAATGTGGCACCCACGTCCGAAAAGCGGCCAATTTCGGGACAATGTGGCATACGTATGCCACACCCCAGGGCCTGTACTCTGGTTTGGAATGGTACAGCTGGTGGGACAACTGGATTTGGTATTGGTCTTTCAGCTGCTTCTTTACTTCATAGTTACAAAGTAGGTGGTATTGAAACTACCAGTTAAAGTGATAATTACATCTATGTTGCTAAGTGTGTGTGGTTTTATAACTAAATATCAGGTTTGGTGGGTTGCAGAATTCTTTGCTGGCTAGCCAACTCTTATTTGCTCATATAAGTCTGACCTATAAGTGACTCTTGACGTAACACCACTGTATACCAACATTCCTCACGAGGACGGGATCACAGTGTGTGAGGAAGCACTACTCAGTGAGCAGTGAGACGGGTACCATGAGAGTGACGACAGCCAAGAGTGCGAGAGTCGCTGAGGCCAGGAGAGAGCGTGTATCGCTGGGGCCAACAGAGCGAGAGTCGCTGTTCAGAAAAGGTGAGGCTGAAGTGTCGTGCATGCGAGCGATGTTCTTGTTGAGAAGTAAGGCGTGTGCACTGAGTGACGTGCAAAGAAGATGGCTGCAAGAGAAGACACCATCTGGTCATGCTGCAGCAAAACAAGTTTTGCTGCTGGAGAAGGGAGGTGGAATGTGATGGAATGGAGTTCACCTGAACTTTGAACTCTGTGGGAGGCACCATAGGGGGCCCCTGCTTCGTCTATCGTTGCAATGTTTTGTTCTTTGAGTGCTTTTGCTACGTTTCTGTATAAATACTCGGTATTCTAAGCTGAGAGATGGTTTTTGTTCCACGTCCTCGAATTTATCGTCGTCCTTTAAGCTTGGTCTGTTACACGTATAAACCACCGCTCCGTAATTTGAAATGCTGTCATACCCAGTGGCACGCTTGGGGGAAATCCCTAAAACTGATCACGTGTGAAACGCCATCCAGCTGCCAGTTTCAGTACAGAGTGAACGGGAAAATGGACTAGACTGTTGCAGGCAGAGGAGTTAGTTGTGTTTAGAGTGTCTTGGAGCATACCATCAGATTGTGTACAGCTGTCATCAAACACCGAATTACTGATTCCACAGAGATATAAGCACACCTAGCCTTGTTCCCTGGGTCTCCACAGTATATTTTCTTATGCGACTAATAACGCGTAGGCAGGGGCCACTAGAAACACGGCTGCACCGCTCGGCCTTTTAATGGAAACATTGTTTAGGAGTTTAGTCTGTGGCACAAACAGGTTCCGAAGAGTAGCTGCAAGAGATATAGATTCGCTGCCTTCCTTCGCCTGCAGATCTGACAGCTGTGTCGCACATGCAACTGCATTACATAACTGGAAATGATGTTATGAAGATCATTTGCAAGCGTTAACAGCAACGCGCTCGCATATTCGTTTGCGACAGTAACTTTGCGTAAAAGTATCGCTGAAATTTCAGAGTTTTGCTCCAGAATTTTATGTGTCCAGTAATATATGGTATGAAGAATTTGATGAATTACTCTATCAACCTGACAGCTTGCACTAGTTTTGTTACTTTGTAAAACACTTCATCTTTCATTACTAAAATTGCTTTAATTAATGCAATTTTAGCTCCTACAAATACTGGCTACATATGCACATGTGTATTACATACACACACGCACTACATACACATATGGGTTATACCACAACCACGACGAGGGCGAAGCCCGAGTAGTGTATCCGCTAAACCTCTGAGTGGGAGTGGTATAACCGATTTGTCCACAGCAACTTAGTGTATGGCTGACTCAGCATAGTGTATGGCTGACTCAGCATAGTGTATGGCTGACCACAAGGAGTGTATGGCTGACTCAGCGTGGTGTATGAGTTTTTGCCACCTAGTGTATGGCTGAGCTTGCAATTTTGGTTAGCAGGCCAGCTGTCTTCTGGGATATACACTGCAGGCGGTGCCTTTGAACTATATGGCTGCTGTGGTACAAATATACATACATGCATTATGTATGTTTTACATACACACACACATGTATCACATTACATGCATGTACAATACTGCTAAAAGAAACTTAACGCAAGTGCAACACAAGTGCACGTGTGTGTGCACAATGCACATGCAACACAAGCGCAACACGAATGCAATTTAAGTGGAACGCATGCACATTGCATACACAACACAAGTGCATACACAACACAAGACACAACACAAGCGCAACATGAACACAATGCAAGCGCAAGATATGCATAACACAAATGGCAATGCAAGCGCAACACAAATGTATCACAAAACACAACGTTCCCAATTTATGTTTCTTATTAGCAGTACTGCATCCTACACCATAGCTATCACCTACCCACTTTCCTGGCATGTTGGCTGCTGTCCCACTCCTGATGTCTTCCTCCTCCTCGGTCCCCCTGGCCTGTTCGTCAGCCTCCTCCTCCTCCTCCTCCTCCTCCTCATCCAGCCCCTCCCACTCCAGAGGCTTGTCTCGAACCTCAGTCTGCAAGGGAACAGGAAGACACAACTACTACTGAGTACGGAGGAGGGCGGGTGGTGGTACATGTAATTCTGCATATCTATAGAAAAGGCAATACGCAAGGCAATAGGCAAATGGGAGTAGGTACCTTGCTAGCTTCGTTCCTAGGCCACCCCCCCACCCCCCCCCGCCATGATTCAAATGGTGTCCACCATTCGCACATGCGTAATAAGATATACGGAACAGGGTCAGTAAACATATCCATGAATGGTCTTAGTCACATGGCTGGAGTAGTATGGAGACAGTATACGAATTCAGCAAGCGGAAGAACTAAAAGCCAGAATTTCTGCTACTTTCTAACCAGTCAAGCATAGTAAGTGAACATGTAATTTTCTATCCGTTACAATTATGGTCACTGTCTTACTGTAAAAATTCAGAAGTGCCTCTCCCCCAGCAGTAACTGTGAGCTGCTTGACTATCAATCACAGATGTATGTGGCCTTCCAAGCTTTTCTGTGGCAAACGTGATCAAAATTTCAAACTACCGATCACTTTCTTGGTATGTACTTGGTAAAAACCATCTTCTTTTTACACGTTCATGACACAACAATGTTAATGGATGCGTAACCGAGCGTGATAACACTCCTATGTTCACAGCAGGATAGTTGAGTTGACAAGTTTATACTGCTTCCCCACTAAAAATACTGATGAGATTCACAGCCTAGTCAGCCAGGGACAGGCCCATCTTATACAACATCCCCTCTCCCCCAAACTGCATGCCTCTTGACATACCCATATCCCTGGCATGCCAGCTGCTCTTCCACTCTTCACCTCCTCCCAGTCAATGCTGTACTCTGGACCGCCATAGCACTGCTGTTGAGACAGTAGATGGGCGTGGTAGCGCTGCTCCGCCCCTGAATCTGTGGTATCAGGCATCAGGTCTTGAGGAGAGGCTGTGGCTGGGGAGCCTGTGGATGTGTGTGGGCATGTGATGTATGCATGTTATTATACACACCTGACCTGTCCCCAGGCCTCCACTTGTACGTTTTTTTCCACAACCATGAAAAAATCATAAAACGCCTATAAGATTTATCCCATGAAATGTGCCACTGTCTATGTTACACAATACTAACTGCCAGAAAGGCAATCACGTGATCACACTCGTGCCTCAATCAACCAAATAGCTGGCAAGTAGCGGTACAGCGGATACATAGATCTGGTTTTCTAGGCATTTCAGCAACAAACGGGATCAAAGATTTGAACTACTAGGCATCCACCAGCCGAAAAACTATCACCACAGGCCTAGAGCCTGCTGTCTTCATCTTATACTTTAATGACATGAAAACAATGATAAATTTGTAATCGAACTTGATATCATTATCGCATAGAGACACTCGTTAGTACATGCATGCATAAAAATGGATAATAAATTTACGGCCAATGGAAAGGCAGTCATTGCTGCTCTGGTTCACTAGCTGTACTGGCATGCACAGCTAACCTTCCATAGCTTCAAGAATCAATTCTTCCAACACTTCTTTATCTGCCGGTAACAAAGCTCCCTCATCTTCCTTTTGTCCCTCCTCTTTCCTCTCCTCCTCCTGCCTCCCCTTCCTGTCCCTCACTTGGCCCTTCCTGCCCCACCTTCCTCTGGTGCCAGGGGTGTGGGTGTGAGGGGTGTGGGATGAGGGGGGCTGCGGTAAGTCTGAACTGTTCTCTCCCACATCCTAATAAATGGAGGGGGGGAATGAGGGAGGGAGGAAGGGAGGGAGGAAGGGAGGGAGGAGAGGGAGGGAGGGAGGGAGGGAGAGAGGGAGGGAGGAAGGGAGGGAGGGAGGGAGGAAGGGAGGGAGGGAGGGAGGGAGAGAGGGAGGGAGGAAGGGAGGGATTCAATGAGGTATCAAAAGAGAGAGTACTGTATAGCCGAAAAATTTGGCAGACATTACATGTACATTCGGTGGAATGCCCCAAAACAGCTGCTTAAAAAAATACTTGCCATGGTGTGATTGATCATGCCCTTTGCTCTGGATACGGCAGTCTAGCTAAAATACAAGGATTTACAGCTTACTTAGGACTAAAGGACTGTAAAAACAGGAGTTCCAGTGTTTGTTTTAACTCTGCCAGCTTTCTTAGAGCCATTTATAACCCTTATGTCTGTACTATAATTTTTGGCCATGTGTACTGAGGGGTGAAAGGTCACAGGGAATACTGTTGCCAATCACCAAATGGCCAAACGTAATTCTCCATCGGGGCTATATGTATTAGTTAAAGCACCGTAGTGAGTGCAGCACGGAAATTATTGCACGAGGGGCGGGTCGAGAGGCACATACAGCACGAGGCGAAGCCGAGTGCTGTATGTGACTCGAGACCCGCCCCAAATGCAATAATTTCCGTGATGCACGAACGTATACGGTGCTTTAACTGGTTTATTGTCACTGCGTGGGTGGATCAGCGGAACCACAGAAAAATTCTAATTCAAATCGCTTTAGCTTACTAATAGCTGTAGCTATACGAGGACTCGCTTTCAAGTTTGAGCAGCAGCTGTGACATGCCATGGCCGTGGATCAGTCTGTGGAGTTCGATGGTTTGGTAGGCCTACAACCATTCTGTTCAGTGGACTGCGACATGCATATGCAAGATCAAGGCCTCGGTGGTGACTTGCTACTCGGGGGTTGCGGGTCAGGAGATGTTGTACTGGACTAACCTGCTCCCAGAGACGTCTTCGTGAAAGGGTACGGCCTGTTTGGGGACGAGGAGAGAATCCCTGAAGAGCAGTCCGGCAGCTCCCCGAAAAGGGCAAGGCTATCGCTACAGCTCAAGCGTAAACCGTCGCTCTATTTTCTAGTTGCCTTCTTGTATTGCGTCGCGCTCTATTTTCTAGTTGCCTTCTTGTATTGTGTCGTGCTACATGCATGTACGGAACTACTGTTTTTGTTGATGTGTTGTGTTTACTTTTGCTGATTGTCTGCTGTTTCACATTTAATTAGAAACTGTAAAAGTGCTGATGTGCAGGAAATGTTATGATAACATCAACCACAGTACTGTATTGGCCACCACAGTGCTATACAGCACGCTAGCATCTTGTATGGAAAATACAGCACTGTGCGCTCCTTTGATCCACCCACGCAGTGTACAATAAAGTACACATAATTCCTGGAGCTGGTCACACATTACTTATAGACACTGTGAGTGAAAGTAGCACAGTTGTTTTGACATTAGGTTGGGTACTTGCCAAAAATGCTAGCAGCAACAATAGAGAAACACTAGAAGGTCTTCCTACAAGGACTTAGCCATGATCACTAGAGGGAGGCAGCAGCAAGCTGATATTAATGCACTCAATCGTGCTATCAGGACCATATATCTTCACTGATACATACAAAGCACAGAGGTGTGGCGATCCTCCTTTGAATGTAGTAGACTAGCTCGCCAAGTCAAGGACAGCATCTACGGTGCTGCCAGAGGCAACATTTACTGAAGTACTTTATTCCACATTTGATAATCTCTACGAATATAGAAAAGGAGTGCAATGCGTTGCAGAGTTATGCGTCTTTGACTACTACCTGTTAAAAAAAAAAGCCTTTCAGAGCGGGGAAAATTTGGTTGTGAGTGCACTATCAAACAAAATATGGAATAAACATTTACACTCGCCATTGTGGAATATGGCAAGTCATTTCACTTGCACAGCTGTGTCTTCAGTTTGTTAAATGACTGTCATATTACTCGTGAACTTACTCTACAATGCTTTACTCAGAGAAGCAGAAGTAAACAGTGAAACCTTAGTGTAGAATAAACTTCTAAAGACAGACCTCCATATCGTCATAATAGTTGATGAACATGGTAGGCAGTCCCATCTGACGCATCTGGGCAAACTCCTCTGAGAGGTCTAAAGAAATAGAATTAACTACAGTCACAGAATACTTATAAATCACCACTTAATTAAATACTGGATCAACAACACATGCCAGGTGAGTCACCCCTAGGAGGGGGGAGAATAATATGCTCCCCCAGAAATTTAGGCAGGTTCTGGACCTGAAAAGGGTTGAAATTTATACTCTCCCGAAAATTAGCGTACCCTCAAATATAAGCCCACTTCCACAAGACGTTGTTGTGTAAGGGTCATTATTGCTTAAAGTACACCCATCTACCTACGTATCAGCAAGGAGTATACAGGCTCCCAAGGAGTATTACTATGAATGAGGCGAGGCTAAGGCTGGCTTCACCAGCACTAATCATTTGTGCACTGATGCATGACATGAGGGTTCCTGTACACACACCACTTTTGTAGGCTTCAATGCCATGCACACTTAATTACTACTATACATGTCTGGAAATATTTACATCCAGGTACGTAATAGTCTATCAGCCACCAACATGGCCTATTGGAAGCCACCTGAAAGTTTAGGAGCTAATCTACATGTATATTCAAAGTGAGAATAAAATGGTACTGACTGGGGTCAAGTAGGTCACTGCATGCCCGGTTGAACTCCTCGTACTTCCTGTCAGCAGATTTCTTCACTGTCTCCTCATCACTGTTGGCACCGTCCTCCTAAGAAGGGGGAGGGGGAGGGGGAGGGGGATGGGAAGGGGTGAGGAGAGGCAGCAAGAATATGGACTAAGCATAATGGTCTACGTACATACTATACTGAGCTACAGTGTACTCATGGTCTGGACAGAAATTTCTAAGTAGATCATAGCACTACTGTAGATCTTAAGTACCATGGCACATACAACAGTTTCAATTTTACCCAAAGGAGTATTGATATAGGATTGCATAGTTTTACAAGACACCCTTGAAAAGGTGTAAATACCGTATAGCGTGAAAATTTGGCGAGTATTAATGCACTCTCGTTTGGGTGATTGAGGCTATTAGAGGTATATACGTATGTAACTGTACTTTCTTTGGGAGATCATAACTCTCACCTATATTCCAATCGGTCACATGCCATGCACATGCAGGTTCAACGAGTCTGCTTTCAAATCAGTCTTCAAAATATATTTGTACGAATGTACAGCAGAATACAAAAATGAAACATGTCGGGAGTCCGATATTGGTCAATCAGTGACCCCTAGATCCTGCTCCTGGGAGGAGGAGAAAATGTTTGGCAAGACCTGTGAATTAAAGCTGAGGAAGATTCGTAGAGTGTTGAAGCAACATACCTTCTCAGCATGGCCAGTTATAAATATCATTTGTACGGGCCTCGATTTGTGGCTGGGATCCTGAAGAAAGAGTAGTATAAGTAAGAATGTATCATATTATGCATTGTTGGTGCAGAAGAATTTCTTATTACCACTGGTATCCGGCGGCGGTTTGCTCCGTCTTCTTTGCCGGGTGTCTGCCCCTGCAGGTGGAACTTGGCAGGTACACCTCTCCAAAAACTCCTTTCTCCAGATGTATTTGCAATAATGGTGTCGAAGATCAGGAACACTTCTTGTTGTTATGTCCTAGTCTAATCGAGCCAAGGGCTAAACTCTTTAATCAGTTACATTTTGTCAATCATAGTTTCCTGTCATACACGCCCCGAGACAAATGTCTTTATTGTAAATTACTCCAACCACACCAACACGGTATCGCTTTTGGTTTGTATCGTATGTATGTGTATCATCAGAACTCAATGTTGTAATGAATAAATGTTCATGTACTGTGTTTTTGTTGTTGTTTCTTATATCCTATACTGCCTCATAAGCTCTCATGAGCTGGCTGTACCCTTCATACAGGTGACATGAAAGTTTGATACAGTATTGTAAGAATTGCACTTGTAAAAAATTGTAAAAGTCTATGTCGCTTTCTCTTTGCTTTTGCTTATCAGTTCACTCACTATTCATGTATTCTTTGTGGTGACAATGGTGTAATCACATCAATTATTATATAATTCAAAGAATGTGTGGCATACAAGGCCTATGATCCACAAATTAAAGAGAGTTGGAAGTTTAGAGGGGTAATTATAAGTTTGTCATGTATGGTCAACAATATACAAACTCCATGGCGTACGCAACTGATACTATACTGTGGCAAAATGGCTGAAAACGGCTACGTTTTAATATTGGTGAGATTTAAATTGGGCGATTTTAACTGCCGTAAGCTTATGACGTAATAATTGTGCTTTAGGGATCACCAGAGGAGGTCGGACAAGCTGGAATACATGTAAGTAATAATTGATTTCAGTTCCGCGTGACCGGAAGGGGCGGGGAAAAGATGCGTAACGTGCAAAGCAGTACGGAACGAGATGGATGGAGAATAGCCATGACGGCAGCTCTTCTATTGAGAGCTACTCACCTCGATCGAAAGTGCCTGACACTGACAACAAACCTCAAGGCCCGCTGGACGTAATTGGTGTTGGATCGTCGTATTGCTATCAGATCCCTAGATGTAGCGTCATAACAGTTGACTAGCAGCTGAGAAACGTTAGAGTGAGCTTTTGGGACAACGAAGAGAAGCGGACCGGGATCTATGATCTGTTCATGAGGGAAGACCCATCCGGTGAGGTGCGCAAACGCTTTCCAGATGGTGGCTGGTCGCTCCTTCCTGCCGTTCCGAGCTCTCACCGAATCAGCGGACTGTTTGCACCCAGAGCCAACAAAGGCCTCACAGTTGTCAGGGGAAAACACAAAACTTAACACTAGCAATAATGTTTCTTCCTTAAAAGTTCATTTTCGAAGTGACAGGCCAGGGGAAAACAGGCGAAATCTTCAATTCTTTCCCTATGGCGTTTGCAATACTTACCGGCTCATTAGCGTCGATTACATGCAAGATTGCCTTTTGATTGAATATGTCATGTGATTTTAATGAGACCTGACTATGAAAGGTCAACCGTGGCCGACCTCCTCTGAGGGATCACAAATGACGTACGTAAAGCCTTCTCGCTGTTGATTTGGTTATCTTCCGATCTAGAAGCTTCAAGAAGTACCTAGCTACCTTGGTTGAACCGTTCTCAGCAGCGTACTTCCCTACCCGTGCCCTTTCTGCGCGTACTTGTCTCAAGACGTGATAGCTTTCTTTCCGGTCAGGTCTCCCAATGACTCTCCAAGAGCCTCCGTATTTGCTTGTTCATCACACGTCCGTAGAGTGGGAAGTACAGGTCCTTCTTTCTTGAAATACCCGTATAGCGCCATGATAATAGTACCGCGTCAGACGTACGTGTATCGTAGATAATATATACGTGCGTGGGTGGTATGCGTTACGTTTGGTTTTATTATTGGTGAGAAATTAATTTGGCTTTTTTACGATTCACCAAACCGCCAAATTAAAGTCCTCGCCAAATATTCCCGCTATACAGTAATACAAAAGGCACACCTACTCACAAGTTCATCTTGCTCCTGCTCGTCCTCAACATCACCAAGTTCCTCCCACTCTTCCCTGATCTGGCTTGCCTCCCTCACTGAGAGATGATCACTGTAGACCAGACAGAGTAACATCGTCATTGGGATACCAGAAATAAGGTATACCTGGGCATGCAGGACCGAGGTCAAAGGCCAGAGGAGGTTGACCTTAAGGTCAGCTTAATCAGTATCTAGAGGCCTTGAAATGTTTTTCTGTGAACAGCTGTGCTGGAGTCAAAGAACTTGCCTCCATGGTGTGATGCATTACGAGCTGTCTCAGCTAGGTATGGAAAAATCTGCAGCTAGCTCAATCTGCAGAGAGGCTCTGTTTACATCCGAAAGCTTTTAATTCTTACAAGCATACACATACAATTTCAGAAATATGCTGAGACTGGTGAACTGGTGAAAAGCGTAAAGAAGTCTTGAGCAAGCATCTCTATGAGTATAAAGACTGTCCTGCCTGATGAGTGCTATACAACGTCGACCTTTAGTCAAAAGCTAGCTAGCTAGTTAGCGGGTAAGGAGCTTCAGTTTAGCTATCGGTATGGGTAAGCTACCAGGAGCTTATAAGCACCAAAAAGCTAGTGGGCTAGGCCTTCAGTTTAGCTAGCAGTACACAGGCAAATACTTCCTTAGAGGCACAACAAAAGCTGTTGGCACAGATCTAGAGTGTAGATCACGCCTTAGTGGCCAGGAGCACCTCTCTCCTGCCAGTAACTGCTTGAGTTTTAATCACAGACGTGGCCTTCTAGGTTTTTCAGTGGCAAACAGGATTGAAAATTTCAAACTACCGGCATCTAGCTGGAAACAAAATATATTCGTCTCGAGGCGCAACAGCTTCTGCCAATTGGGCTCCAAGAGTGCGCCTCACTGCCTTGTTCGCATGTTCGACGCCCTTCCTGGAGAGTGAGGAATCGCCACACATACATGTACGAGGAGCGGAGTGGGAAGTATAGCCGATTCTTTCTCCAAATACTTGTGCAGCCATGTACAGCGACGAGACCAGGTACCAGATATGAAGTCCTATAGAACTCCGCCGGATATGTGAGAATGTAGGGGCAATATCTGCATCATTACAGTAGCAAATTTTGGCAGGCTGTGTCCCTAATTATAGTACGCAACACACTTGGGCCTGTGGTATACACGGTCAATGTGAGCACCGTTCCAGCTAGTTAATGGCAAGTCACTCTGAGGCAGTTGAGGTGCATAATCGCATAAGTATGCTGCTGTTAAATTTATAGCTAGTAGGTAAGCTATTTGAGACTATATTCTTGCTAGATAACAATGTGAAGTGAAAGTAGTATGCAGTGGAGCTGTAGGCACTGGTTGGACGTACGCTGTAAACTGCTGTGTTGCAGTTGAGTGTTGCCAGAAGCATCTGGAATTACGCATTGTCCAAAACTTTAGGCAACCTCACTTTATTACAGAAATGCCTTTCAAGATCCACTTAATTTTGTTAATATACCGCGCTGTACTTTAATAAGCGGATTTTAATTAGTTATCATACATAATTTAATCGTTAGTAGTTATCAAAGTTTTCATACATACACCTTAATGAACCAATACTTAAACTGCAATTTCGCCTGTCTTACTTCAGATCGTTCCTCGATAAGTAGCAGTAGCTGACAGCTCGTTTCTTCCCACCAGACTCTCGCTTGTATACCAGCATCCCCAGACGATAGTGGTAAGCTGGACGATCCCGGCGAAGCGACATCTTCTGCTATATCGGAAAGGAAAACTGCAGCTGCTCTTAGACTAGGTCCAGTCGCTAGTATCGATGCTGGGGCCTGGGTCTTATCCCAGCAAGCAAACGTTATTGCAACGCCATTACGACGACACGTGTTCGTATACCGTGAAATAAGGGTTAATTAATGATCAGCTGGTGACCTTTGACCTAGCCTAGGCTGCACAGCGAAGTTCGCACCGCGTATATCTTCCAGTATCGACATTACCGTCCCCCGGGGAACGAGGGCGGCTGGAAACGAGACTAGGGCGCGCCGCATCAATGAAAGAGCGCCTACATTGGTACATCCAAGCCTCGTTTCCAGGCTCCCTCCCCAGGCACAGTTTTTCTACATGGTACGAGAAAAGCTGGGACCTAAGGTACATCTTGCAACAATATAGCTAGCCGCAAGTTCGTAATTAGTAATTAGGCCTTCTGCAGAAGTGGTTGCCAGTAGCATAGCTAGTTAAATTATGCTGAGCATAATAACTAGCTAGCTAGCTATGTCTTAGCTGCCAGCACATGATAGCTACATATTAGGGAGGAAATATAATTCATCAGGAATGCCATCAGCTCTGCTACATCGTATTAAATGTGTGTTCCACATATGGGAGGTGCTGTCCAAATCAGCTTGGATCACTTGCATGAAGGCAACACGAATACAGTCCCTATAATGAACGATACTGTGATGATCGCGTTGTTTAATCTAAACATTATACACGTAGCTACTTACACATGGATAGGATTACTGTCATCAAGAACATCTTCAACGTTAAGCATCTGTATAAATTTAGACTTGACCCCACACTTCAACTCAGAAAAGGAAAATGTACATAGTATTGTAGTGCATGCATGCATACTACCATTTTATGTATACCTGATCGTACACAGATTTCCCATATCTGTAGCTATTTTCTCCAGCTATAGAGTCCTGACTGTCGTCTCAAAAGTGGCGCCGGCTGTAGAAATGCAATCCTAGAGTTTTCAGTTCCAGGGCATCCTCCTATAAAATATAAATGGCACAATTATAGGGATGGTATAATTATATTATGGTGACCATATTCTTTGAGGTAGCTTAGCTGCTAGTAGCTTCCAATCACAGATGAGCGCTTGCTGGTGGATGCCTCCTTCATCCATATCACTTTACGAGAGAACCTGCAACAAATAATATGCCTTGTGTTGATTCAATCCATGCTGGTGCTATACTAGCATAATCACACCCATCAATGCACCCATGAATGGAGAAGCCATAAGGTTTCAATTTAACGTTGCCATCCATATGCCAGCAAAAGTTAGGGCCCCTCATATGAAGTTAGGGCATGTTCAATTTGCATGTGCATGGCACCACACGCATATGGTGGTTTACTAATACAAACTTATTGTATGTGCACTATACTTTTCCTGTGTAGCTAGAGAAGTTGTCATGGACATGCTATTTACAATTGATCCCCAAGCTGTAGAGTGGAGGAGACAACATCACCTTACCTGAAAAGTTTATAGAAATAAAGTATATACTTCACTACAGTTACTTCCTGCATGATTTTATTTGTATACCCACTGTCTGTCTATACATATCTGGACAACACTTAATTCGTTGAGTCACTGAATAACAGCTGAGAACTGAACTATTACTACAGCCCCATGGGCTTATGAAATGGCTGATTATATGATTATCTTGGAGTATGTAGGCTATATCTCTCCCTCAGTTTGATACACATTGCATGATAACCCAAGGACAGCCTGGTTGCAACTCAGACTGCATGAAGAGAGTATATGTTACTATCCTATGTAGCTGTACAGCTAGTAGCTATATGCTGCAGCCAAATTAGACTCACCAGCAAACCCTGATTCTCTAGCTCGAATTAATATTCTTTGAGATAGCGATCTTCTACACCTTAAATTCTGATTCTTTAGCATCCTCTTTAGCTAGTCTCGTTCCCAGGCCACACACAGCTTTAGCGTACTTAACGATATAGCTAACAATACCATGAATGCCAGCTAAAAAACATATGTGTAGCCTTCCTCAAAATACATCTTAACTAGCTCCTCCAATGACAGATACCAGTTGCAGGCTATTTGAGGGGGCGGCAGTGAAGGAATAGTGCTTACAAACACCGCAATTAGCTACTAGCAATAAAACTGTTAACTGTGATATGGCTTTGGCACGCACCTCCAGCATGCAGGGCTCTATGTTTGTGCGCATGCATGGGTGTTCAGGAGATGGAAGTCTGAAATGGAAGTGTAACTAGGATGGAGGTCTGTAATGGACTGAAAAAGGAAATGGTTGACCCTATCCAGCCACCGTACTATCCAACTAGCCATTCATTTCCTTTCCCGCACTGTTAATATAAGGTTGTTCACTTACTAGTTAAAAAATAACAACCCTGGAGTGTTACTAGGGTGTAAATCCATATTTACTTTCGTATATACTTCTTACATCACAGACTAACATCAGCATTACCTTATATGGTAATACCAGCTGTACTGAGGAGAGTACTGAGGAGAGCTGTTGCCATAGAAACCTAAATCTTTTTGTAAATGTAAATCCTGACCTAATGATTCATATCTGCAATATAAGAAGTAATTGAATAATATGAGAAGGAAATATACTAACACTAAATAGCGGGCAAACAATCCTACTTTAACAGTGCACTGAGGCTTAATCTTCCCTACCAATTACTCGCCACTGATTTCTATCCACTGAAGAATCAGTATGATAAAAGCAGAGGCTGGAGTGGGATGAGAGATTCCCTTAAAGTTATATATATACCGGTAAGTATTGAAGTATTGGAGTCTGTTGGTATATTTTTGGCTAGTAATTAGCTATTATGTAGATTGGATTTAGGTGGCTCAATACAGTTAGCTACTCTTTAATTATTCGGATGGCAATAATTATTGCAAATGTGCATTTTCAAGCATTTGAGCACGTACAACAGCTATATACACTACAAACAGTACACTTAAAGTTGCTGTTTATCACTCACCAAAAATAAATGCATAATAACTAGTTCTGCTGCAGCTACTGTAGCAAGTCTACTCTTAAACATTTTGTAATCATCATTTTTCTTTATATAATTAGTTTGTTGCCATGCATGACTCTCGCAGCTCAAAATTACGACTATAAACCACCGTTTGAGTTGGAGCAATTCCTGGCACGAGCACTAAGTCTGGTGGGTCCTCAGGCCCTGAATCCCCATCATCCAAGGAGATTCTCATGTAATCATGCCTCAGGCACACTCTCCTCCACAGCCTGGTGTCTTTGATTTGCTGAATAGAGTGATAGATGACAATTACAGCGAATGTTACAAAGGCTATGCCAACTGAAGTAAAGGTAGCAACATTCTGGTTCTCTCCACTGGGACGAATGTATAAAGTAGCCATAGCAAGGATGGTCAGATTGAGGATAAATGATGTTTCAAGGAGGCCAAGGCTCCACGTCTTGTAGATTTTAGTACTAAGTGTGGTGAATGTTAGTATTGCAACAGTACTGGAAACAATAGCCAGCAGGTTGACACAGGGATCTCCAAGAGTATTGACCGCAAAAATAAGATACAAAACAAAGCGCAGTAAAAGCATCAGTCCAGTCCAGTAGCGGTGTTTGTCAGTGTGGGGGGCATGGTAGGCATCCAGAAAGGGTTTCACTTTGGGACCGTTGATCCATGAAGTAATATTGAACTTAGATTTGGCCTGAAGCCACTGGCTAAAAGTCAGCAACATCATGTAGGGGGAAAATAGGAAAACCAGGAAAACCATTGCAACTATAAATAGTGGGATGTGCTTGCCATAAAGGTATCTAATGTTACCATCATACAGCCACACAGCAATATGTGAGTTGTTAGGGTATTCCAGGAATGCAAATGAAAGTGCACCAATAACTGTGCGGAGCAGTTTGGCATATGAAAGCAGGAAGAGTGTGGCTAGGACTGCAACTGGATTGCTTCCAAACACTTTTGCCACTCTACCTGAGTAGTGGCTGCCGATGATTATCATGCCCACCAAAGCCCACACATAAAGGGGGAATGCAAACTGCAGCCATGTTTTGACATAGGCATCCATTCCATTGTAGAAACATGTTTCAATTCCCAGGTCTAAATTTAGCCAGGCTATGAACACGGTAAGAATGTTTGCTCTTGGGACATTAGTACTTGGAGCCTGAAAGAATATAGCTGAATTCACTGCTACAACATTTGCATAGAAGATCAGTCCATTGATTGTTCCAGCTGCAACTGTCAGCCTCAGGACCAAAAGCAAGATGACTAGTGCAATGCCAGCAAAAACAAATACAGTTAATAGTGCAAGATAAGAGTTGGAGCAATGCAAGCAGTGAGAGTTACCCAATGCAAGGCTCAGGTCATCTCTGCATCTTCCACACAGTAGGCCACTTCTGTTGTAGTTGCACTGTTTGTCACTGTCATTTACTGCAAAGTATATTTCGTTTGATGTGCAGTAATCAAATGGGCAGTGAGGATGAATAACCAAGCCTCTTGATTGATTATAACCTACCCAGAAGTCAGCATTATGTGCTCGTAACAATGTTCTGTTATCTATTAGACACGTGCTGGTGAATTGTTGAAGTCTTTCAGCACAAATACATGTTGGTTTATCATGTGATAACTGAAACCCAGGAGGGCATTGCTGGATTTTTATGGAAACATTGAGTGTGTGTGCTGCTGTGGGTGGACATAGACCTTTCGCATACAGAATCATTCCTTGAATACTATTCTCTGCTGATGACTGTATGGTATACTTCAGAGTATTGGCATTGCAATCTTTGGTTGTGTATTGAGTGTACTCACGTTTTTGAATGGTAATATTATCAGTGAGCATGTCAATAACTTGTATTACAGCAGGTGTTGTCCCATTCCTTTGTCCACGTGCGATGACTGGAACCTCCAGTGTTCCCCCTGGATACACAGGCTCTGGGTGGTGGTAAGAACCAGTGCAGTCTGTTTGCTTATCCCTGCATGTGCAAATGTACAGTGGGCCAGAAGATATATCAGGTGTGTTTTCACTGATGATTATGTCATCAAACACATTTCCACTGCTAGGACACTGACGACAGTTGGTGGATAAGGTGCCAATATTACTAAGTGTACAGTCATCAACTAAGCCACCATACAAGTCTGCACCTGCCTCAGCACTGTTGTTGTCAAAGTAGATCCCAACTTTCAGTTCATCAATGATGGTTTTGATTTCAGAAGGAGTATACCGTTTCTTATATTTCTCTGATGGATTGATTTGGAAGAAGCAATGACTACTTCTCAGATCATAATGTGAGGCAGCAAAATCATTACAGTAAGCGAACGGGTCTCTTTCTGCCACCATGATTGCACCTCCATTACTCTTTGCACGGTTCCTGATGAAGTACACACGTGTATTTGGCTGCAGGTAGAACTGAGACTCATGTGAAAGCAACAGCCCACCACCATTTCCATTTTCAGCTGAATTATTCACAGTAGTTGATTTTCCCACAAAATTAACTATACTCCTCGATACATACATCCCTCCTCCCCCTTCAGTGGCTAGATTGTTGGCAAGAGTCATATTTCCAGTAATTTGTGTGTTGTGTACATACAATCCTCCACCATAGCTGGCTTTGCAGTTCTTAATAGTGGTATTTCCCTCAAGTTTAATTTCAACCTGGGCATCTATGCCTAACACAGCAATGCCTCCACCGTACTCAGCTCTGTTATTATCAATTATATTGTTCCCGTACATCCTCATAATGCTTCCACGATTGGTAAGGCAGTAACTGCGATCAAAAAGAATTGCACCCCCTACTTCAGTACCAACGTTTTTCTGGAATATGTTTCCTAAGAGGTACAGAGTGCTGCATGTTGCATGTACTGCTCCTCCAGTATCAGCAGAGTTGCTCTGGAATGTGCTCTCTGTAACAGTGAGGTTGCTATTCCATAAATAAAGTACTCCTCCTTGGAAAGCAGAATTGCTATGGAATGAATTATTTGTGACAGTGAGGATACTCTTCCATACAAAGAGTACTCCTCCAGATTCGTTGGCAGCAGAATTGTTGTGGAATATACTATCCATGACAGTGAAGTTGCTATGCTGGACATCAAGTACTCCACCAGATCCAAAGGCAGCAAAATTGTTCCGGAATGTGTTATCTGAGATAGTGAAGGTGCTATCCTCTACATAAAGTACTCCTCCATGGCCAGCAGAGTCGTTCTGGAATATATTATCTGTGACAGTGAGCTTGCTATTATTTACATAAAGTGCTCCTCCTCGGAAAGCTGCAAAATTGTTTTGGAATATGTTCCCTGTTAGTAAGACACTGCTGTTCCAAATATACAGTGCACCTCCATCACAGCCATTTCTATTCATGTTCATGCTATTATGAAAGCTACAATTTGAAATGTTAGACTGCTGTACAGATATTATATTTACTGCTGCACTGTCACTGTGCCCACATGAGATGAAGGCTAGTGAACTGACATGGAGTTCAGTGATGCCTGTAAAGACAAACCCAGCTGGCCAGGTGCAAACAATCCTACTAGTGATCTCTGGGAGAAAGGATGAATTTCCACGAAGGATAAGCCATGTCAGGTTTGTCACAGAGATGGTCCAATTCAGAGTGTGATTGCCAGGAAGGAACTCCATTGTTGTGTTCACAGTGAGGTTATTAAAGTCTTGGTTAGTTATATACTGGGAAAGGGTGTGGCAGGGCTCTCCAGGACATGGTCTGCTGGGTGTGGGTGTGACATAGTAGATACTCTGAACAGAGTATGAGATGAAGATGAGTAGAAGTAGCCATATACAAAGTTTGCATTCTATAATGACCAAGGAAGCCAGACGCTGTTCTCACCATTAAACAAATTGCTTGCTTCTATAGTTTCTGCATATCACTGAAATTAAAGTCACACAAATTGTAAATTTAGTTTACTATGTCCACAAAGCAACAACGATAATATTAGCTGTAGCCATTATAATTATTTTGAAAAGACAATTTCAAGTATTACTAGCTATTTATTAAACCCCCTGTGGAAAATAATTTGGACTGGACTACTGGACTGGACTGGACTACTGGACTGGAATGGACAGTTTTTTCTTCTTTTTTGAAGCAACATAAATTACAAAGTAAATTGCATAGCTACCCACATGTACACAGTATTAATTGACTGGGCACTAGCCTCATCCCCAGGCTCTAGTGTCAGGCTCTTGTTCACATGCTGGAGACTACAGTCTGTAGCGACTATTAATTAAAGTGATCATTTTAGAGCCTAGTTCATTTAGTTCAGTGTACACAGGCCAACACTAAGGACGCCCATGCTAGCTACTAGCTATATACATGGTTCATTGTAACTACTTGTAACTAACTATCAAACTGGCTAGGTGGTATGTAATTATATCACTGCTAGATTGTAATAATAGTTTGGTTATTGGAGTTGCATCTACGCCACATTCCATGATCATACACAGCTAGCTAGTTAGTTGTAGTACACAGCTGTGCCTATAAGGAACAATTCTCTACTGACAGTATTACCTTACATGGCTATCATTGTGTAGATAGTTCATGGGCAAGTGTCAAAGATCTATAAACAAACAAAATGCCATATGTACCTTGTGACTGTTTCTACACTAAACAGATAGCTAGAACTAGCACAGTACACAGCTTTGACAGGAAACAATGTAAGTTTTACATCATATCTCCGATAACGTTGATAGTTCATACAGTCACCTCAAAGTATTGCAATAGCTATAGCTACCATGCAGAAACCACTGATAATGTACATGTCCATTGTCTATAATCAGCAATTCTAACTAGCAACCAAATTTGGTTGTAATAACCATCAATATTGATGCTAAGTCAAGTGATGATCATAATTTAATTTCTCGCAAATTTGCAGAGTCCTCAATGTATGTTACACAGACATTGGAATTAATATAATTTGCAGCAATCCTTAAAAAGTCGGTCCAGTAGTTCACTCTAGTGGTCCAGTCCAGTGTTCCAGTCCAGTGAATACAGACACCTACAGAGCTATTGGTGAGAGCGTCAGCTACTGCACTGCCACACTGTGAGTGTACTGATGGCCATTGGGTATAGTCACCATCATTAGCTACATAAATATTAATACTTTGAATTTGGCCAACCTGCAGTGACCTCAGTCTCATGAACAAGTTGCAAATCCAAAATAGAATAAAGACCCCCTGAAAATATTGCTCAGGGAATACCAATCTATAGCATTTATTTCACATGTACACCTTACATGTAGACTATAGCTTCAGCTGCTGCCACAGTAATTGAAGTGGGAGCTAGGGCCTGGGTACAAGTTAGAAAAAGAACAACATGAGTATAATTATCGCTAATTGGTGACATAAACTGTAGCTGTAATTAACTATGCAGAGCAGTGCTACTGTGTACCAAAATACAGCATATGGTATAGGTATATTTGTACAGATTAAGATAGTCTCCACTGACTGCACTAAATTGTATCCTTAGCAGAATTGGGTTATTGCTTACCACACATAGATCAAGCGGTGTATAGCTACAGGCAAGATTAAGACTGGACCAGGTCACTGCAGTACCAATGAACTAATGTGACATGTGACCTAAGATTTTACTATATGAACGTCATCAGAGTTGTAGTATCAATACAATCAAAGCTGTACTATACATACAAACAATAAAGTGATTATAGTGTTGTAGCTATAGCACCCATTTGCACATGCATAGGTGGTTGAAATTTATCTCTACATTTAAATATATTTATAACTTCTTCTGTTAACAGCAAAGACACTCTGACTTGTAATAATGGAAAAGTTGACCCACACAAACTACACCATCAATTGATGCATTAGGCCTACAGCCTTTATACCCTCACCTATAGCTGTTGAATGATTCATATTTTTATATTTAGCTACAGACTCAGAGAATGAACATGAGAAGGAGTTATGAGTGTAAATCTACCTGCTGATATGGAGAGCTAACCTGAGGAAGAGAAGAAGCAGTTAGACGAAATTTATCAGAGGATGAATTCTTTGTTGAAGGGTTCCGTAAGAGGTAGCTACTAGAGTAAAGATGCTGTGAACGAGTTCATTCTTTAGTAATTTGAGTAGCCACAAATCTCAGAAGACCTGAAATATTTATAATGTGCTGTGACATGCATGACGTGATATGGAGACCTGGTTGAGTGAACACTCTGATCTTCAACCTGCTGTTTTTTAGCTACTTAAAGGATATCGATCTAGCAAAAAAGTTGGAGTGTTGCTGATTACCACCAGACCAACAATGATTATGAGTTCCTGATGATCTGAGAAGTCTGGAAATCTAAAGATTCATGCTCACAAAATTAATGCGGATCAGCCCAATCTTGAAACAAATTATATAATTATTGTGAAGCAGCTGATTGTCCAATTATCACTTATAAGCACAGTGTTTGCTGATGGAAGTCTGAAATGGAAGTGTAGCTAGGGTGGATGGAAATTAGCTACGATGGAAAATGGTAGTGGTTGACCCTATCCAGCCACCATGCACAAGAGACACCCACACCGGTAGGACGTGGGTGTCTGGGCAGGAGACTAAACTGCAATGCATGCATGAAGCTCAAAGATGCGAGCCACTTTATATCAACATGCCCAGCGCTGGAGGGGAGCTGCTTAGCCACGCCCCCTCCCCCCCTGCAGCTCCAACCCTTAACCTCAGAATCCTGCATGTGACCCAATGCTTGTTGCCGGATGAGGTCCTCAGGATTGATTTGATTGAAGGCATCGACATCCAAATATTCTTCTCTCGCAGCTCAAGGCATACAGAGCCAAATTCATTTTGCAATTGCAATTATTCAACTGGTCGTGGTACTCTTCCAGAAAGGGAGGCAACAAAGAAAGAAAGAAAGAAAGACTAAACAGACAGCAGATTGTGCAAACGCCCCCGTGGGTGCATGGTCCCTTATACGGCCTGCCTAACCCCACTATCCTTCAGCAACATCACCAGTTATGCAGGATTGCCGCACCCAATGAGCAATAATAGTACCTGGGTCACACCCCCAATCAGCAGCTCATCAGTCACCAGTGTAACTAATGCGTGGCTACTGCAATAGCAAGTCATTCCATCTACTGTGCCCCACATAATGAATCCAGCATGTCTGGATGCGGCGCTCATGGGCTCCTGGTTGAATCCAACTACCAGAGAACCCATTGGGCCACTTCAAATTGATGTTTTGTTTCACGAGCCAATTTTTCCTATACACTAGGGTCGGTCAAAAATGAAAAAAGAACCTCAATTGTATGACGTCACCATATTGCATACAAGAAAATATTTGAAGAATGATGTCTTAGCATACCTACACTTCCACAGAGTCTTTACTGCCTTTGCACCAAGTGATTCACTGCAAAGCTGATTCAGGCAGACAGTTTTAGACTGCTACTGAACTGCAGCGTAACTAGCTGACTAGCTGAGCTCTTAAACAAGTGAGCTGTCTGGAAGTAGCTAGCTAAATAGCTATAGCTGGATAAAGTGCATTAACACACAATATCATACCTTACGCGAGGAATAAATGATACCATTCCAGCTCAGTAGTCCAGTAGCTCACCAATTCTTAGCCCTCATCCGGTGATGGAGAGTACCATTTTAGACTTCTCCCCAAACGTATGAATAATTATTCAAAAGGTAGCTATGGTGTGATCATTCACCCCCCAATGAGCTTATACATAATTGGTTGACTAGCTCTCATGGAGCTGACAGCCCCAGTGTTTGCCTGCTGGGGCTTGGTTGTATAGATTATCACAAGGCCACTTCAACTTGATGTTTTGTTTCATGGGCCAGACCGATCCAAAAAGTTTTTGATGCTCTTGAAATAAAAATTAAATACTCGATATACTGCTCTTGCATATTTCTCGGGTAGGAACGTTTTTACATGCACTGGCAATAGACACAATTGCCATTTGAGTGCTCGGGCAGGTGGGAATACCCTTAATCTGGCGTGAATTGGAGTAGGAAGCCACACGAAGAACAGAGAAAATTTTAATGAGCTTTTTAAGGTAGGAAGGGAACTTAGTAGGGTTGAAGCCGAATCTCCAAACCAAGTTGATGGCTATGTTGGCAATATCCTAGCCTACACCCAGGTAAGAACCTAATTACCCCCTTGTGACTGCCTCTGTAGCTACTACACAGATAGCTATAGCCAGCACAGTAGGGAACAATTATTGTACCGAGTAGCTGATTTACGTTACGTCTCGGATATTAAACATTGATAGCTCATAGAGTGTTACAATAACTACCAGATAGCGATGACAATGCATGTGTACATTGTCTGCATAAGCAGCTGCAACTTTATCAATCATACTAGTGAATGCACAATCACAGAACGTAGCTACAGCAGCACACAATGAGCCCTGTGGAAAAATAGTCGACTAGCTACAATGACAGTTCCCAGCTATAGAATTCCTTGCTAACTGCAGCTCCAAGGTTAGTAGAGTGTTTGTGTAGCCGCTGCAGAGATACGAGCGCTAGAATTGCACAACCCATCTCCCATAGCAGCCGATTTAGTAGTAATTATATTATTATGGGGGTCCACATCTGTTTGAGAAAATAACTTTCAGCAGATACCTATGAGGGGCCCATATTTAGTAGTATAAGTAACAAAAAAAACATTTAAAAAAATGAAAGAACATATAGGGATGGAATCCCCAAAAAGCAACCAAACAAGGTAGGAATGGTACCACAATACCCTTACGGATTGTCATCCCTATATTTTTAGCCATTTTTGCAACTAGTTCCGAGCAAAGCGAAGCTATACTCCAGTTCGATTGACCTTTTTTCGTCGTAACCTGTTCCAGCCAGTTCTCCTGGTATAGCCTATCAAACACACAGCGAACACTTACCTTCGCTATCAACTGTGACTCTTAACGGGGAGACTTGGAAGCGATCACTATCACAGTAAGCTTGATTTGGCCTCTGGTCTTCTAAGCACATAATAGCAAGTAGCCATTTTGTTTTGTGGGTGTGTGTTTGACCTTTTTCATTTGTGGGTGGGTGCTATGGGCGTGCCACCTGCATGCCATGTGCCACACCCAGCAATTCTCGTGAAGCGAGGACATCCCTGCACATTGTGTATCACTAGTTTACGTAAGTGTAGTTGTCATTGTAGGTGTGGATTGTGGTGTAGAATGTGGGGTAAGTGGTACATGTATGTAGTCTAGCCTACGAGTGTGTATTGCTGCATGTGGAGGATAAGTTGTAGTGTGAGGGGGTGATGTGTGTTGCATTGTGAAGTGCTGCAATTGCCATGCACATTCTATTGGCTGTGGATATGGCTGGTGTGGCATGGCAGGGATTGGTCTGTGTGCGTGTGTGTGTGTGTGTGTGTGTGTGTGTGTGTGTGTGTGTGTGTGTGTGTGTGTGTGTGTGTGTGTGTGTGTGTGTGTGTGTTGAGGTTGGAAAAATGGCAAAAGATATAGGGATGACAATCCGTAAGGGTATTGTGGTACCATTCCTACCTTGTTTGGTTGCTTTTTGGGGATTCCATCCCTATATGTTCTTTCATTTTTTCAAATGTTTTTTTGTTACTTGTTTCTGTTGTTTTTTGTGGGGAGGAGAAAGGTATGAATGGTGTTTAGATGGTGTGGTTGTGTGGGGTAGATGAGCGTTATTAGCTGTATCCACATATGCTCCCATTTATGATAAACTAACAGCACCTATAATGTAACAGACACAGAATGCACTTTGCACTGCAAAGCTTTCAGTGGGGCTTAAAGATACAGCAGAGCAGCAAAATACAGCTAATGTGAATTGTAGCTAAGCGCCTACCAACTTGAGAATGCCACTGTACACCCACACTTTCTTGTATGTAACATTGTAATGGCAGACGGCTGTCTACAGCTGTTTGCAGACTCCATTTAATGCACATCATGGAGGTTAGTATGGTCTGTATTTAAATGGTCTAGCAGTTGTATCAGTGTTCTTACTATTATAACGTAACTACAGTAACTCACTTTGGGTCCGTCATAAAGCGTACTCCAAGTATTATAAGCGTCTAAGCAGAACAGCTCGTCCATGTACATGTAGGCGTAACCATCGCTTAATGCGCAGAACGGAACGGAACAGAACGGCGTACAGCGGCAAGTACTTGCTTCGAGCGCTTGAGAATCAGTGCTGAACAGTTTGAGTTGTTTGAGAACGCTATGGTGTGGGTGCACTAGCCCAAATCCAGTTGCGCTTCTTCGCGTTTGAATCATTGTAGTCGCTTTAGTCATTGTTGCTCTAGCCCATCAGAAGAATCATCAGAATAATAATAATAATATGAACAAATGCTGGTTTAGCGACTTGCCGATGTGGTACTTCATCGATACTCTCTACCTACTGTAACAGTCTTGTTAGTTGTGAAAGTACTCGATAATGACAGGTAGCTATGGCTCATTAAGGCTTTATACTATGGGTTTACCAGACTTATGAGCACATGATTTTGTACACATGATATGGAGCGGCCATTTTTTCCCCGTGCCATCCCTATATATGGAGTACTACCGTACTCCATGATAATATTATGGAGGGTCCATATTTCTTTTGAAGATATTTAGGGGGGTCCAAATGTTTCGGAACCAATTTTGGGGGGTCCATTTTTGCCGTGACAGCCCCATTTGGACTCCTAGTGTAGCTACATGCATAACTGTTCATTTAAATTTACTCTCACAATAATGTAAGCAGTTGATATAGCGTCTGCGCTTCTGAGCTGCAGGTCTTGTGACCATCCGGTAAGGATAAAGGACTCATGAATTTTACATTTTTTGCACTTCCGGCTGGTCCTAAACTTTGAGCTGCCAAGCCGATTCAATACTGAGCAGAAGCAGTACATATACTGGGTATTACCATAGGTGAGTAAGACAATATGTAGCTGCTAAGCACAATTTTAATACGTAGCTACGCGATCTTTATGAGCTTACCGCCGACTATGATCAGCTAGCTAGTACTGACGTGCGTAGCGCAGTAGTCTGTGGGTAATTCTGTTTTCCTTTATGACGTGGTCGTGTAGTATTCAGCCGTGCGGTGTGAAATGTTCACCTGTACACGTACTAGAAAATAACGAACCAGGGGTTTTAATAATACGTAGTAAGTGCAGTCAAGCTAGATCATTTTACCACATAGGCTGATAGCTATACATGTAGGAACCAGAGGCTGAGGGCTGTAGCTGGCTATCCCCCCCATACTGGGCTGCGCCAGACAATTACTAGTTATTGGGCCAAGTTCTTCAGCAACTGATTCCTTGTGCTAATGCGTGTGGTGAGTTTTATTCACAGACTCTATGATTATGAAATGTTCGTTGGAATGTAATTAGTGTAAAATCAATCACCTTAGTATGAGCTAGGAATTTGGAGGAGTATATATTACCTATAGAATTTAGTTACTCATATGTAGTTTATCTACTATAGTACATACGCTGGTACTGAAGTATATTGGTAGAGAATTATGTAATTGCGACGTCGACATTCAGCCGATACCAGGGTAGCTACTGTAACAAGTAACTTATTCAAAAAGCATGAATGAAAAGGCTTTAAGTGTATGGCAGGTCCATTATTCATGCTAAGCCTCCTGCGGTCTTTTATTATTATTATAATAATTATTATACCATCATAGATTTTGAGTTTACGCTGGAACCAAGGCTTGCTGCCACTTATCACATGTACAAAGTTAGAATGCGTCACAATGTACAAAAGATCAAAACACCTTACATTCCCATATTAAGGATATAATAGTATAGTTTTAAGAATAGGAGGTTGTTAGCTAAATATAATGGCTAGACTTATGTAAACGTGCATTGGAGTCTGGCAAACAGCCTCCCCCATATATAGTTCTATACTCCTTTGTTCAATGGGGTGTGCCACACTAGAAAAACATTCACTTAAGTATCCCCACATTTTTAACTGAATTATATTACTGCTGGGTAATGATTATGCACAGAGAGCTTTAATCATAGTGCAATGTGCATTCTTCCCACTGTATATTCAGGCTATACACACCTGAACAAACATGAATAGCAAGAGAAGTACTTTAAAAGCGAGAATAAATGAAGAACTTATGTGTGGCATATGCCATGAATGCCTGAATCAACCAAGTACACTTACCCAGTGTTCCCATACATTTTGCCAAAAGTGCTTGGAGAAAGTATTTGCCCACAGAACGAACAGTGGCAAAGACCAACTTGAATGTCCCAATTGTCGCCAAATCACAATCCTTTCCCCGACTGGAATAGCGGGACTGCCTACCAATTACACCTTAAAAAGCATGGCGGAGATCATTTCTGAAGAGCCAGATGATGAACAACAGAGTGAACTTGAACTAATGTGCAGGCAACATCGACGCACACTAGATCAGTATTGCGATGAATGTAATGAATTACTTTGTAGTGAATGTGTTCATGACCCAAAACACAAGAAACACCTCCAAAAAGGAGAAATTCACCTTGCTCGCAAACTTCTACCAGAACAACTAGACACCCTATCCAGGCAACTGGAGCCAGCTAAAAGCCTAGTAATACAAGCTGAAAAGATGAAACAACAATTAGAGAAGAAAAAAGAAGCCATAGTTTCCAATCGTGAGGAAACCAAAGAAGCAATTGATGCATACTTCAAAGAAGCCAGAAAACAGCTCGAAGATAGAAACAGAGCTCTGATTTCTGCAGTCGAAGAGAATGCAAAAAGCAAGCTAGCTGTACTAGAAGAACGTGGCCATAAGCTCAAAGAAAGTGAAGCAGCTGCTGTGAGAGCCACTGAGGCCATTAATAGGCTGTGTCAGACAAAGAATATCCAAGGTCTTATTGAAGGCCCAGGCATATGTGAAGAGATCCAGCAGTGTGAGCAGTCACTACAGAAGCTTGATGCCGAACTGCATAATCAAAGCCTCAACCTCCTCCTGAAATTCAAAGAAGATACAAGCCTAGAGCTCGGTACCCTTGGTAAACTTATTGAGTGTGAATGTGATCCCAATTTGAAGTACCTGACGGTCAAACACCAACTGTCCATCAGCAGAGATGGTGAAGTTTTTAAAGATACTCCAACAATCCAAGCACAGTACGTTATGGTCGCAGAAGGAGATGGGGGATATGTATACTCGCATAAGTATGGGATGACTCAGTCTGTATCAAACCCCGTAATTATGACCCGACCTGTCATCTTCCCTCCTCCTTGCTCTCCGCCAACAAACCAATTCAATGAAACTACCTATCTTACTATTCCAGCTACATTTACACCTCAGCAAAGCCCAAGATTACCTGTGGGTTTCCATGCCGGAAGAAGTACAAACCCGATTCATCTACAATTCCATCCTGGAGTACAAAATTACTCAAGAGCTCCATCTACCACAGTTATGGTAGATGAAGCTGTGTACGACAAAGTACCACTTGAGTTACCAAATCCACCCTTACCCCCTCCTCCTCCAGCTGCTAATGACGACGAGCTATATGAGGAAATCTGTGTACCTACTGATAACACTCAAGCCCATCAATCATCAGCAAATGAAAGACGCCATACCCTACCAGTGAAAAGTACCAGCCTACCACACACTGATGAAGGATCTGATAGTGGATCAGATTCTGAAGGAAAAAATCAAGCAATGTCTGCGTCTGTATGGGTTCCCCCACTCCCTCCAGATAACTCTACTCGTAACCTAGACAAACAAGAAGGAAACGGATCCCGTGCTAAAACCATGCCATACAACAGGCAAAGTCAACACCAATCTGATCGATCGGAACCTGTTATCATCAAGCCTATGCAAGTGATTGACACCAACCAGCTTCGCCACCAAAGTTGTGGCGATAAAGTCTATCCTGTTGGAATTTACTGTGCAAATGGATCGGACAACATCATGATCACAGATGTACACAATCATTGCTTGAGGCAACTTGACAAAGAAGGCACCTTCATCGAGGCAATTGGCTCTGAAGGTAGGGATGATGGACAGTTCAAAGAACCAACTGCTGTAGCTCTTGATGCTGCCTACATGTACATCACAGATTCAGCTGCAAATGGTCGAATCCAAAAGTTCAGCAAGTATGGGCTCTTTGTCAATAAATTTGGAAAAAAGCACCTTCGCCAGCCATGTGATATTGCTATCTCCCAAAAGGATCAAAGTATTTACATCTCAGATTGTCAGAAACAACGAGTCTACATTTATGATAGGAAGTGCAAGTATGTGGGTTCAATCGGCGGAGCAGAAGTTGTCAAGCTCAACTACCCTGTCGGAATAGTATTTGACACAGCAGGAAACCTCCTAGTGGTTGACCGTGGACAGCAGTGTGCGTGCATCTGGCAAATAGACATCAGCAAGCCCAAAGGAGAGATCATAGCAAAGATTGGTGAAGGATATCTCCACTATCCATTTGGTGTTGCAATAACCCGAGATGGTTCCATCGTTGTAACTGAACAAGGGAAGATGAACTGTGTCTCTGTTTTCTCTTCTCAAGGGGAACTGATCCAATGCTTTGGTGGTACCGGTTCCAGTCCAGGCTTGTTAAACAGTCCGAGTGGTGTAACTGTCAACAGTAAAGGGCACATCATTGTTGCCGACACGTACAACCAGCGCTTGCAAGTTTTCTCTCTGTACAAAGAAGAAATTGATAGCGAGGAAGGAGTGTAGCATGACTATAACATATATAGAGGATTATTATCTGGCACGTGTTATATATTTATATTGATGTAATGCAATGCCTAAATAATGCCTAGAGATGTGACATTCACTAGCTATTTCCATATTCCTACTTTCATGCACCATGCAGGTGCACCAGCCCAGAAGGCGCATGTTACGTGTAATATCTTTGATACAAGCATGCATACCTCTTACATGGCAATGTTAATCAAAGGTTTGGTAAGCATATATAACTAACTGTATAACAGTGAGTAGCTACAAACAGAGTAGCTACAAAGAGTGAGTCCAGTTTAAATTCGTACTCAGGAAGCATTGAGCTTCAGTTTGGTATGTTTACTTTGCTTCGGTTCGAAATTTAGTAAAAAAAGTACATAATTTGATTGAAATTGTAATAATGCTATTACCACTAATACAATCCGGTTTATTTATGTATAATTACCTAAGAGTCACTATTGTAGATAATCTCTCTCTCTTGCTCATATTGGCCTTCCAGCTCCAACTTCACCAGCCCTACATGCACATGGCTGTGCAGAGTTCTCACGGGAATGTTGTACACCCTTAGCTTATTCATAGATATCTACCATGCTTTCACCTTTTGAACTGTCTCTTTTCAGTCGCTCTCTTGTCCACTTTGGCATTTTGCAATTTCGCGGTATTTTTTTGAATGTAGTGCAGGCGCTCCGTTCGTAACAAAGGGGTGAGGTGGGTATATTATCTATGGACTTGCTAACTAGCGCATAGTCTTCCGGTAGGTATATAGGGCTGCCGCTTTGTCCAGATTACGTCATTTCATTACTTCAGTTCGCTAGCTCCTGAGATGGCTCTTCATGATCAGTCTGCTTATAAGGTATGAGCATGCATCTTTTATCTTTTTTATTGCTATTTTAATACTATACTGTACCATTTTAGCTTTTAGCTACCTTACAGAAGCTGTGGAAACAGTGATAGGTGATGACACTTTCATAATCAGTCAGCAGTTGCTGTCAGCGTGCAAAAACCTCAGTGAAAGGATGAAACATCCTGAAGTACACCATATACATGTAGCTGAAGACTTCTCATCCTTCCTACTTCTGTGAACGGTTGTGTCCCAACAATTGACAAAGATGAGAGAAAGAATGTGGAGTTTATACCAGCGACTGTTATTTTATTGCATATGGAATTCAGCAAGAAGTGGAAAAAGTGTAAAGACCATAGTTTTTTGGATGCCAATGGCAGCATGGTGGAACACACGTTAATCTGAATAATTTTGTATCACTTTCGTGTAATTGAACTTCAAGAGTGGCCACGACGTTGAGGTTATTCCACAATTTGAGGAATGTCAACACACTAACATCACTTTCTTGTTCCCTCTCACATTCGATCAATCTGTTTGCAATTTCAGGCGAGCCTCATTCATGCCACCCTGAGAGTCCTTTTGCTAAGGGGGACAAATATTGATTGAAATTGAACTACTTTGCTTATCTTGATAATCTAAATATGTAGGCATTCTAAAGAACATACAAGCCTTGAAAGTGATCAATTCCTCTAAGTCTGAGAAGTGTGAGGTCATACTTATCATGCCTTTATCGATCCTGTACATGTATGTATAACATATCTACTTAATGTTCATGTTTAGGCGATCTATTTTGTATATATAATTGTTTTTGTGTTGTGACTCATAAGCTGAACAGGCTGGGCATCTGTGTAATTATGCGTGTCACATTAATAAATAAATATTCTATTCTATTTTATAACCTTATCATTTCATTTTTACAGCTCATGTAGTGACAGTTATGAAACAAACTGTAAGTAGATTAATGTATAATAATAGTCATTTACTACTTTTCTACACATGCACTATCTATGAGAATCCTTGTATTGTAGTCCACATTTTCATGACAAGTTCCAGTAGTCCTTGTCTAGACCAATGAAATTGAACGTCTTCAAGGATGCCACTTTGTTTAGGCTCAGCTGTCGCTTTGGCTTGGCTTGTCGTTGGCTGTCGCTTTGGCAATGGCTTGTTCTCCACTGCATATCAACTAGACCATATTTCTCATTGAATGGTCCCTTAACTGGCCAAAGGAGTTGCAATTGATCGCTCTCAAGGCTTTTATGTTCTTCTGGAATGCCTACGTATTCAGATTATCATGATTGTGTTCCACCATGCTGCCATTAGCAGGCATTTTCTTCATACTTTTTCCACTTCCCGCTGAATTCCATATGCAGTAAAATAACAGAGTTGATGGTATAAACTCCACATTCTTTCTCTCATCTGTCAATTGTTGGGACACAACCGTTCACAGAAGTAGGAAGGATGAGAAGTCTTCAGCTACATGTATATGGTGTACTTCAGGATGTTTCATCCTTTCACTGGGGTTTTTGCACGCTGACAGCAACTGCTGACTGATTATGAAAGTGTCATCACCTATCACTGTTTCCACAGCTTCTGTAAGGTAGCTAAAAGCTAAAATGGTACAGTATAGTATTAAAATAGCAATAAAAAAGATAAAAGATGCATGCTCATACCTTTTTTTCTTTTTTTTTTCTATGAAACTTTTGCCGAATAAGGCAAGGATACAAAAACTAGCAGAAGCTAATGAAGTAATGTACCCAAATAGCTATTACAAACAGACAAAACATCAGAAGAATTAAAATGTGTATGCGAAGTAGCTAGCTACTATCAAATAAATGGTGAGAGAGTGCAGACTTAAATGTATACAGAGAGGGTTTAGCAACTACAGATTCAGGCAAATGATTCCAATGAGAAACAGCATTAGGTACAAAGGAGTACAGATAAGAATTGGTCCTGGCGAACGGTTGTGATAACAAAAGTGATCTACTGGAGCATGACCTAGTTTCACTGGCAAGTAGTACATCTGGAGGAAAGTAACACAGGTTGTGAATAATCTTGAAGACAGTGCATAGCTTCAGGAACAATCTGCGGTTCGAAAGTGAAGGGAGGTTTAATGTTTCGAGCAGTTCCTCATAACCTGTATCCCAGGCCTTAGTGCACATTCGACAGGCAAACTTCTGCGTTCTCTCCAATAGTTGTATATTCCGTTGAAGGTGAGGGTCCCATACAGGGGCCGCATACTCGAAGTGAGGGCGTACCAGTGAAGTATACAGTTGTAGCGGGGTGTTTTGGTCTGAGAATCTGTAGTATCGGCGATACAGGAGCCCAAGAAGTTTTCTGGCTTTGCTGCATATATTCTCAATATGGTTTGTCCATGACAAGTCTGATGAGATTAGAAGTCCCAAGTACTTGAATGTATCGACTGTTTCAAGGACTGAGCCATTGAGTGTTATGGGAATGATAGGTGATAATGGAGATCTTTTACGAGAGACGTGCATGACTTTACATTTAGACTCATTGAATAACATGAAGTTAGAAGTGGCCCAGGTTTGGATTGTACTGACATCACTTTGTAGGGCAACAAAGTCAGCAGCAGATGTTATTGATCGATACAGTAGTATGTCATCAGCATAGAGTACAAGGCTAGATCCCTCAGAAAGGTCAAGGCCTGTTAAGCCATTGATGTATATCAAGAGGAGGGCCTAGGACTGACCCTTGCGGTACACCCGACACAACTGGAAGATACTCTGATGCTGCACCATTAACAACAACACGCTGAGATCTGTCAGACAGGTAGTTTTTTACCCAGGAGACTATGTTGGGGTCCAGATTGAGTTGTTGAAGCTTAGAAATGAGAGGTATGTGAGGCACGCTATCAAAGGCCTTTTTGAAGTCAAAAAATACAGCTCCTACTTCTCTTCCTTTTTCCAGGTGCTGTAACCAATCATTTGTAGTCACTAGCAGCGCCTGGGCAGTAGACTTTCCTCTTTGAAAACCCCACTGGGTACTTGAGATAGGACTACTGTCTGAGAGATGGTCAGAGATTAGCAAGTGGAAATGTTTTTCCAGTAGTTTGCTCAGGACTGGGAGAAGAGAAATAGGCCTAAAGTCTGCAGGTGTCGGAGCATTAGTCTTCTTCTTAGGTACTGGCACAACATTTGACCTCTTCCACTCCTTAGGAGGTCTGTTACAACGGATGGAGAGGTTGAAAAGAGCAGTAACGGACGGTGCAATTTCATCAGCAGATATTTTTAGCATTTTACTCGAAATGCCATCTCAGGAGCTAGCGAACTGAAGTCTGAAGTACTCCAAATAACGCCGGCGCTGCCATGCCCGGGATCCCCAAGTTCAATCAACAATTACGTAATGAAATGACGTAATCTGGACTCAAACCGGGACAAAGCAGCAGCCTTCCGGTATCGGCAAATGTACTGGAATATTGCAAACTTTCTAGGAAATTTTTTAACTGTGTTTTTTGCTCACTAGACTATACCAGTTGTTCTGTGGCGATACATTGCGACAGGAAAGGCTCTTGTAAAAAGCTGCCTCTAGACCTATACCTGTGTGTGCAGTCAGTACTGCGGAGTGCAACTGTTTACACTGCTGAAGTAGGGGAGCGAAGTATTCAGGACTTGTCTTTTTACCATAGGTGAGCAAAACACATTTAATATACAATTTTGATACGTGCACGCTCTTTATTAGGGGACAGAGCTTACCCACGATATATAAATCATTTACTGGTGTCAGGAGCGCTAGCTGTATAGCTACGGTAATTCTATTTATGATCATGTAGTGATATAACAGCAGCTTTATATGTTGTGAAATGTTTCACCAGTATACATGTAGTTATTGGAATTCAGTTCAAAATTAGCTATTATAAGTGCAGTCTAGCTGGATCACGTTACCCCATAGGCAACCAGAGCCTGCCCCCCTTCTACAAAATTAATACTATCACACACACTGTAAAATCCTAATGGTTATTTTAACCAAACATTTGGTTACTAGAGTTGCAACTAATATAGACAATGGATATTATTGTCATTGACAGCTGGTGTTGAAGCGCTTTGACATGTGCCTGTCCATATATCAACTAAATCCACGTTATCAGAGTCATATGGCGGAAATGAATTGTTTCCTGTCAAAGCTGTGTACTATACTGGCTACATCTGTGTAGTACAGAGTCATGCTTTTAACTGATCAACAGATTGTTACTGTAGCACTCTGGCATGAGACCATGAGCTATCCATACTATGCCATTGGATAGCCATGTAAGGAATTACAGTCAGCAGAAAATTATTCCTTTACAAAAGCTGTACTATAGTACAAAATGATAATGATGCAACTCTAGTAACCAATCCATTGTTAAAATAACCTTTTCTTTTTAGCAGTGTGCATGATGGCAACTAGCTATAATGGGGACTGTGCCAGACAACTACTGTCATGTATTTGGAGTTTACTACTGGGTCAACTTCTGCAGCAACTGATTCCCAAGGAATGCTGAAGAAATTATATGGTGGATTTTGTTTATGGACTCTATGGCTCTAATGAGATACTGATTAGAAATGTTCATTGGAATGTAATTTGATCATCTTCAGATTAGGAGTATGAGCTAGGAATTTGAACTATATGGGATGTATATTCACTCCTATATGTGAAAAAAGGGTTCGTTTGACCCAGCTAGGTTTACCTCAGTTGTAACTTCACTACTAAGCATGTGCCTACAAGCAGATCACGGGCAGATTCCAGGTCATGTATGTATTTTAGTTACAGGCAGCTTCAAGGCATAGGAATGTTCGAAGTACTGGTGGTGAAGCTAATGTGTTTTAATTACCTTTTCCATGAAACTGAAAGGATGTATAATGACCATAAAATGTTACAAATGCAGCTCCAGTTTCAGATACATGTAGCAAGGTAAACAATAAGCTCAGTGATATTTTAGTAACAGGTAGATACAGATAGCTACACGCTTAAATTGCTGGAAGTGCAGACTTATACTATTATAGTCGTCAAGTAACCAGGTATAGCTAATTATAACCTGGCTGGGTATATATCCCTAGCTAGCCTTGTTCCCGGGCTCCACTCCCCAGCTTTTCTTGCACAGTGTAGAAAAACACTGTGGGGAGTGGAGCCTGGGAACGAGGCTAACCCTAGTTGGGTTAAAGTATTTTTGCAGTGATATACAATATTATAGTATTATTTATGTTGGTATACACTACAAAAATTAAAGGGTTACTTTAACCAATCTATGGTTAGCTCAGTTGCAGCTTCACTATCATACTTACCAGTGCAGTCTACGTCTGTGTGTGTCTATATGCCACCAAAGGGATATTGGTTTTGTTTTATGAACTATAATAGTATTGTAAGAATAAGGGAGAGGTTTGTTGGAATCTGCACCCTCAGACTGGGAGTATGAGCTAGAGATTTGGAGGAGTTATGACTGTGTAATGTACCATTTACTCTTTCATTCCCTAGCTCATTCTCCCATAACGTAGTTTACCTTAATTGTAACCTGCTGTTACTAGAAACATGCATGCCAACAAATATTAATTGACCATGACTACTAACATGTTTATCGTACATAGGCATAATTATTATTATTATGTCTTTGCATGCAACTGAACATGATGTGCAGAATATTCATTTAGAATATGTGCACATAAAACTGCAACTGAGATACCCCTAGCTGGGTTAAAGTAACCTTTCTATTTTTGCAGTGATATAATATATTGAAGCATTTTGGTAGAGAATCTCGGTTGGTAGTTGCGACAAACAAAAAATCAAGCAAGGCACCTAACTGCAAACAACTATTTCGACAAGCATGAATGAAAAAGCTTTAAGCAAATGCCAGCTCAGCACTAACCAGTTGTTTGCCTCCTGCTGTCTGCCTCTGCTCTGCTTAGTTGCAGTTTCAGTACAAAATAATGTACATATAGCTGGGTGTACTCTAATTGGGCACCATATAGATTTCAATCAGCCAGGTACTTTGTACCTTGCTAGCACTGGTACCAAGACTTGCTACACACTTATCACGTGCACATAGTTAGCTATAGCAAGCATCACAGCACACAAGAGAGCAGTTTATTCGACAGGCTCGTATTGGTAAAACTGACTAGTATATATATATATCACTGCAAAAACATGAGGATTGTTTTAACCCAGTTTGGTTACCTCAGTTGCAATTCAAGGGCCACCTCATATGCATGTAGTTGCAGGAATAACAAGTGGTCAGCTTTCCCTTGTTAGCTACAAGGGAAACTACACAGTTAGTGACTATCTGATTACGTTTTCCTGTGACTGGTTGCCCTAACAGGAAGTATGTGGCTATGCTGGCTAGCATTCTGGCACCAGTCAAATTATCTGAAAGGAAGTAGTTTGTGAGTGAACATCTTCCCTAACTGGAAGTATGTGGCTATACTGGCTAGCATTCTGGCAGCAGTCAAATTATCTGAAAGGAAGTAGTTTGTGAGTGAACATCTGGTAATCAACTGATCTGATGCCAAAGTATGTAGTTCCAGGAATAACAAAGTGGTTGAGTTTCCTTTGTAGCTAGCAACACAAAGAAACTCTAAGTACCTTGTTATTCCTGCAATATACATATACGAATGACGTGACCCATCAGCACCCTGCAACTGCAGTAACCATTCAGTAGTTAAATCAATCTGTTTATTTTTACAGCTATAATTATAATAATATATCCTAATTTGGTATCTTTGTATAACTGCTAGCAAGGTCATTTAAATGCTCAAGGGCTGTGGGGTAACAAGAGTCTGGCATCTCCTATACTCCTTTGTTAAAATGGGGTGTGTCACACTAGTAAAAAGATTCACTTTGAGCGTACCAAAATTGTGAATGAATTTAATGCTGATAATGATTATACACAGGAAGCTAAATAATAGTGCAATATGCATTCCTCCCACAGGCAGGTTACCATAACAAACATGAATGGAATTAGTACCAAGAGAAGTAGACTAAAAAAAAGAATCAATGAAGAACTTATGTGTGGCATATGCCATGAATGCCTGACTGAACCAAAAACACTTACGAAATGTTCCCACACTTTCTGCCAAAAGTGCTTAGAGAAAGTGTTTGCCTACAAAATGACAGGGAGAGGCCAGAACAGTCACGAAGACCAACTTGAATGTCCAAAATGCCGCCAAATCACAATCCTTTCCCCGAGTAGGATAGCAGGACTGCCTACCAATTGCACCTTACAAAGCATGGCAGAGATTATTTCTGAAGAGCCAGATGATGAGCAGCAGAGTGAACCTGAACCAATGTGCAGGCAACATCGACACACATTAGATCAGTATTGCAGTGAATGTAATGAATTACTTTGTAGTGAATGTGTTCATGACCCAAAACACAAGGAGCACCTCCGAAAAGGAGAAATTCACCTTGCTCGTGAAATTCTACCGGAACAACTAGACACCCTATCCAGGCAACTGGAGCCAGCTAGAAGCCTAGTAACACAAGCTGAAAAGATGAAACAACAATTAGAGAAGAAAAAAGAAGCCATAGTTTCCAATCGTGAGGAAACCCAAGGGGCAATTGATGCATACTTCAAAGAAGCCAGAAAACAGCTTGAAGATAGAAGCAGAGCCCTAATGTCTGCAGTTGACGAGAATGCAAAAAGCAAACTGTCTGTACTAGAAGAACGTGGCCATGAGCTCAAAGAAAGTGAAGCATCTGCTGTGAGAGCCACTGAGGCCATTAATAGGCTGTGTCAGACCAGGAATATCCAAGGTCTTATTGAAGGCCCAGGCATATGTGAGGAGATCCAGCAGTGTGAGCAGTCACTACAAAGGGTTGATGCCGAACTGCAAAATCAAAGCCTCAACCTCCTCATGAAATTCAAAGAAGATAAGATCCTAGAGCCTCACCTCAGTACCCTTGGCAAACTTATTGAGTATCAATGTGATCCCAGCTTAAATTACCTGATAGTCAAACGCCACCTGACCATTAGCAGAGATGGTAAAGTTTTTCAAGATACTCCAGTTCCTCCTACAATCCAAGTACCGTACGTTATGGTCGCAGAAGGGGATGAGGGTTACGTATACTCCCGTAAGTATGGGAATGAATATGGGATGACAAACCCCATAAGCATGACTCGGCCTGTCATGTTCCCTGCTCCTTACCCTCTACCAGTAAACCCAATTTATTTGCAATTCCAACCTGGAGTGCAACGATCTCCACCTATCATTGGAGATGAAGCTCTGTATGACAACGTACCACTTGAGGTGCAAAATCCTCCCTTACCACCGCCTCGGCCTCCATCTGATAACGATGATGGGGTTTATGAGAAAATGTATATTGGTTCAAACAAGGAAGGGTCTGATAGTGGGACGGATTCTGAAGGAGCGTATGAACCAATATCTGGATGGGGTCCCCCACTCCCTCCAGATAACTCTACTCGTAACGTAGCCAAACAAGAAGGAAACAGACCTCGAGCTAAAACCATGCCATACAACAGGCAAAGTCAACAACAGTCTGATCGATCTGAACCTGTTATCATCAAGCCCATGCAAGTGATTGACACCAATCAGCTTCGCCACGAAACTTGTAACGATAAAGTCTATCCTGTTGGAATTCACTGTGCAAGTGGATCGGACAACATCATGATCACAGATGTACACAATCATTGCCTGAGGCAACTTGACAAAGAAGGCACCTTCATCGAGGCGATTGGCTCTGAAGGCAGGGATGACGGACAGTTCAACGAACCAACTGCTGTAGCTATTGATGCTGCCTACATGTATATCACAGATTTAGCTACAAATGGTCGAGTCCAAAAGCTCAGCAAGTATGGACTATTTGACAATAAATTTGGTAAAAAGCATCTGCGCAAGCCATACGGTATCGCTATCTCCCAAAAAGATCAAAGTTTTTACATCTCAGATTGTCGAAAACGACGAGTCTACATTTATGATAGGAAGTGCAAGTATGTGGGTTCAATCGGCAAAGCAGAAGAAGTTGTCAAGCTCAACTACCCTGTCGGAATAGTATTTGACACAGCAGGAAACCTCCTAATAGTTGACCGCGGAGAGCAGTGTGCGTGCATCTGGCAAATAGACATCAGCAAGCCCAAAGGAGAGGTCATAGCAAAGATTGGTGAAGGATATCTCCACTGTCCATTTGGTATTGCAGTCACCCAAGATGGTTCCATCGTTGTAACTGAACAAGGGAAGATGAACTGTGTCTCTATTTTCTCTTCGCATGGAAAACTTATCCAATGCTTTGGTGGGACCGGTTCCAGTCCAGGCTTGTTAAACAATCCGAGTGGTGTAACTGTCAACAGTAAAGGGCACATCATTGTTGCCGACACGTACAACCAGCGCTTGCAAGTTTTCTCTCTGCACAAAGAAGAAAATGATAGTGAGGAAGGAGTGTAGCGTGACTATAACATATATAAAAGACTATTGTCTGGTACCTGATATACCTTAATATTCTGTAATTCAATGCCTAAATTGTACCTAGAGATGTGGACAAGTTCTAAATTTTTAACTCATATAATACATTCGCTAGCTAGTCCCACATTTCTACTTTCATACGCCATGGAGGTGCACCAGCCCAAAAGCCAGTGTGTTTGAGCTATATAATTGTGAGCTGAATTCCATACACCTTACATACTGTACATGGTAAAAATTGGAGGGCTCAGAACCATTGTGGGCTAACCCACAATCAAATACTGAAAGTTGCATGAATTGCACAAAAATGGAGTACAAAAATAATATGCATACCCTATGAGTATACCAGTAAGGCAAAAATTTCTTGCAGCTCCGGAAGAGGATTTTCATGTCTAGGAAGGCAAATTCAATGTTTGTGGGTTAGATCACTTTGGTTCCGAGCCCTTTAATTATTATCATGTACGGGATGGCCAGGCTTCACGGTTAAACATTAAAGCATTGGCATAATTATACTATTGCTTAAATATGGCTACCATATCCCCACATTGTTTTTCGTATCGAGAGTCTAGACACTGATCATGACACTGTTCCCTGTATGTTTTTGTGTTGCCTCATATAGGCATATAGGTATACAGTTAGCTATACACTAGTACTAATCATAATAAAAACTATTACTTCTAATCGATTTATGCACTTATTTCCATACATAGTCCCAAGAGACTAGCGTATGATTGTCAATTATCAAAACGCCATTACTTGAAGGACTAATGGCATGTGTGTATTCCCAAGTACGCTTTGTCAACAGTTACTGTTTTTATTAATTCCTAAAATAATATATACCTAACCATAGCCCAAACACCATTAATTAGATGCTAATGTAGGAGGTTAAGCATGGTAAGAATCCCATAGAGCATAGGAAGCTCTAGAAATACAGGAAATGTGAACATATACTAAATGGCCTAGAGCATGGGCAGCTCTATGCTCTAAGCTATACTTAGTATTTGTACACATTTCCTGTATTTCTAGAGCTTCCTATGCTCTATGGGATTCTTACCATGCTCTATGAAAAAATACTATACCATGTTACTATAGTAACATATACTAATCCACGATTAAGTATACAGTATTTTAGGAAGTAATAACTCCGTAATTGATCTCAGCCTTGGCCTCATTCCAAAGCCACATGTCAGTGGCCATGGAATGGAGTTAGTTCAATTGTACTGGAAGATTATTTACCACTGTTTAGACAATCATACACATACTACTCGGTACCCACTCATGTTTATAATGATGTTACAGTAATCAATAGTCCACATAGAATGACTAGCTAGCTCTTTCACAATTGCAAGCCGTGTTAGAAGGGTTGGGAAATCATCGTTGAATACTTCATAGCTACTTCTGGCTATTATATCGAAGGTGAAGTCTGATAAAATTAAAACTTATAGCTAACTCAATACAGATTTGTAACTGGAAGACTTGCACTGTTGGTGTTAGTGTAGTCTCGTGCCAGACCTAGTATCACAAGACTAGTGTTAGTGAGGCATGACCCGCGAGACTATGTTGGTGTAAGATAAAGTCATAGATAATAATATACTCTGCAGAGTATATATTATCTATGGGTAAAGTGGAGTAACTTGGAATGTGCTTTGAGTTATCAGGTTGACTTAGCTAGCTATGAATGAAAAACTTTGGAATTTGAAGAGTTTGTTCCAGTAGAATACTCCTTGGATTTTAACAATGCCGGCAGCAGCTTCTTGACTTCTTAGACATGCCTCCAATTGACTTCCGAAATCCGTAGCTATCTTTTTATCAGAGGTACAAACTGGTGTAGAGTAGCTGTTTATATAATAAAGCTAGTGACCACTGTGGTGACGTCACGAGAATAATTAATAATTATTAATTCCGAGCGAAGCTGCTTCAGCCTCTTATGGGCGTGCCACCTACATCCATCTGCCACGCCCAGCAATTCTCGCGAAGCGAGGACATCCCTGCATATTGTGAATCACTAGTTTAACTAAGCACTTCCGTGACAGTGTGGCAAGCCGGCTGGAAGCATATCTATGCTGGAAGTTGCTGTCGTTGACGAGAGACGTCCAGTCAAGTGCGTTCTATACCAGTCCACCGATTTTATACAGCCACGCGGAAGACACTTGGCACTTAATATCATAGTGAGTAAGACAACTTAGTATAGCACAGTCTTAACTAGGAATGGTTTGCATGGCCTCAGGCCTCTCTCGTCCAGATGATCTTGCAGTCGCGAAAAGAATCGGGGTACCACAGCAGCCATATAGTTCAAAGGCACCCCCTGTAGACTGTAGCGCCTTGGCTAGGGCTCAGTGCGCTGATTAATAGGCGAGTATAAATTTGAGCATAATTAGCCGCTTTAAATGCGGACATAACGCGAGCATAATTCGTGCTGTGAGACATTTGGGTGTGGAGGCTGCGTGTCATGGACTGTGGCGACTCAATCTAGTGTTTTGAGTGACAGCGAGCAAGCGAGTGACTTAGTGCTAGAAGCACAAACGAATTAGCAACTCCATTGCTGCTTGACAGGTTATGAGCTCCGAAAAAAATCAGCTAGCACAAATGCATGCTCATGACAAAACACAGAATGAATCCATCAGCTGACCAAAGCCACCATGAGAAACAGCCTCATATTCTACAGATCCAAAGTCTGTGACTCTGTGAGCATAATTTTGAGCATATTTAATTGGGAAATTTGTGAGCAGTGCAGCTTAGCGTAATCATTAAACTATTGAGCATAATCGGTGCAGCCCTACTTGGCTGACCAAAGCTGCAAACTCACCCATACACTAGGTGGCAAAAACTCATACAGGAATTTGTAGCAACACTGAGCTAAGTAAACCCACTGGATAACTGGTATACCTGTTCCTGTGGTAGTTTAGCAGATACACTACTAGGGCTTTGCCCTGGTACAGCTGTGAGAAAAGACCAGACTCTGTGTCACTGGAAGGCCTGGCTATATATTGCACAAGTATTAAACTTCGATGGCAATGCATAGCCATACCGCGAGGTGGCGGCTTGTACCCCTCACGTGTCTTTGTGAAGGTGTAGTGCATGATCATGTATTGTATATCTAGTCTTGCAAGTTGTCCATTTGACAACAGACTCAACCGGTGTATAGGCTACTGCTCTGTCTGTAGCTCTGTTCATGCTGCCATAAACTGCTTAGGCCTCGTAGGGCTAGATTGGTGTGCTGTTGTAGCATTGTCATTGTTGTGTGTGGTATGTGCTGGGTGCACAGCAAATGGGTGTTCTTGAAAGTGATAAGTAGGTTTAGCGTAAGTGATCACTTATTGCGCAGTACCTATTATTGCAATGTAAGCATTACTGTACTTAAGCGAAAATTGTTTTGCAGAGCTTCGTTTAGGGGGGTGGGGGGCATTCACCCCCCCCTCCCCCCCTTGGAATCTTTGTGCCCCGCCTTGGAATTTCAACCCTTAAAAATTGAATATTGGCACACAAACGAACTCTGCAGTAGAGCTACCAGTAGATCACGTCAATTCTTCAGTCCATCTGGTAAATTGGTAAATGCAGCTAATTTGAAATTTACCAAGATGCTCTGAAAACACTTCATGGTAGCTAGAGATAGTGTAGGTAAAAAAAATTCCACTCTTTGCGCCAATAACTCTGCCGTCTCACATTCATCTGTAACTAGGTGCTGACCATGCCGCTATTATGAGCCTGACACCCCCCCCCCCCACCACCTTCAAAATATCCTAGGCCCACCCTTGAACTGCGTGATAACTTGTATGGCGGTACAGTATTGTCCTGAGCAAGCGCCCACCCCCCAATTTTATTGTTTGGGCAGCTCCTCCTTGTAACCGCCCACCATGCATTTATCCCACTATATCTTATATAAACAGTGCAGTAGGGCATATGGAAAAGCTGGAAATGGAAAACGTGGAAAATGGAAATGGGAATGGAAAATTGAAATAGCTACATGATCCAGATCTAGCAAAGCTTAATGAGTCGAGGGGTAGTCACTTACGTGTCATCTGTAGAAGTATTTGCTAAAAAAATGGAATGAGTCGATCAAGGTAGTTGTTAGCATAAGTGGCCATATGTCGCGCAGTACCTATTGTCGCGCAGTAGCACAAATGTTAGAGTATACGTACTATTTTTACAAACTCACTTACATCGCATAGACATGATGTGATGACTCAATGCAGCAGCGAAAGTTTGAAGTTCATACGCCATTCCGTTTTGAAGCAGTGGACCCAGATACAAAAACTAAGCGAGAATGGGCCACTTACGCTATGAGATGATTAAGGGATTAAGACTAAATCCGAGCGACAAAAATCAATGGAGCAACAGTTTTTCTCTCATATTAAGGAGGGTGTGGCTACCGTTTTGTCCTTTGAACCCCACAAATCAAGTGATCAAGACGTTAGAAGGAACGATCAAGTGATCAAGGACGATTTTCGTCTATTAAAGTTCTTGATCCTGTTTGCAAACACTTCTACTGGCAATACATAAGTGACTACCCCTTGTGAGTACTGTACCTGCTGTAGTAGACCTAATTGACTTTAGGGTTTCCGTTTTGAATGCTAATTGAGTGGCCACAGCAGCTGTGGAGTACAGCTGTAGGGAAATTCCCAGGAAACACCACTACATCATTGATGAAAGTAGCCTCGTTCCCAGGCCAAGCAATCAGAGAAGTGGCTGGGTATCTACCGTTCGCACAAGTGCAAGAATTGACGGAAAACGATCAGTAAATGTATCCATAAGCAAACTCAGTCACATGGCAGCGAGTCCAATTAATGCTCGCCAAAGATTGATTTTTGCAGCTTGGATGTGATCAGTGCATTGCAAATTGCGTTCCTGGTGATATCTTTAGCTTGAATACATGTACATTTTAGGTTTACAGACTGGGACAAAGTACCCACAATAGCCCATGTAACTTGTTGTACGGTACGAAATTGGGATACCGATGCTAATTAAGTAATTAGTATTAAATTAAAAAATACCACCCGCCCGCATGGATTTTTTGAATAGTTCGTGACCAGAAACTATGAATTTTGTTACCAAGAGTGTAGCAAGAGTAACTCTCAGAAATTGAGCTCATCTGGCCACGCCAACTAGACTCGGCTTGGCAGACAGTATGTACCACGAGGAAAGTACCATTTCAAAAGTCACAAAGCTACTTAGAAACATGGGCTTTCAGAACACTATGTCTGCATGATCATTGATTTCGGGGTAAACTATAGCTGAGTAGAGAGTTAGATGCTAGCTTGACGGATGCTGTTTGTAGCGGACAATACACACTTAGCATATACCCCCCCTCTTTTGCATTAACAGTTCCCACACATGAGCGCTTAATACTCTAGGGCACCATACTAGCAGTGCTTCACATGTGGCAAAATGCAATCTTTGGTGTGCTTTAATTGGAATCCCAACATTAAGTCAGTTAGCCATTTAGCTTTTTAGCTACATTTACTTACCTGCTTGCTTCTATAGCAACTATTTTAATAAAAGTGCATCCATTCTTAGCTAAAGAAGGATACGCTTACCTCGTATCTCTGCTTTGCATATCAATATTGTGCATTTGCAATACGTTTGAGTGAGTGGATACTAGCTACATACACACACGCACGCTATGCAGGAAGTTCACACAGAAAAGTGGGGAGGATGCTAACTACGTAGTGGACACTTTGCATGACATGAGCCACTATAATGGCTATTACGTAAACATTTCATTCTGTTATGTCGTAAACCACTTATTAGTGGCTATGAGAACAGTAAGTTCATAGTACGGCTAGGTGGAGGGAGCCCCTACCTTTATTAGCCTTCAAATAGTTACTGATTACTAACGATGATGTAACTTTACCAAAAGTAGAAACGTTTGTAAAAGAGCAGATATAGACGGCAAAATACACAATCACTCAATAATGGCTCCCTGCACAGCTGCATAGTTAATCGGGCTCTACTGTCAAGTACAGTGGTAGCTGTGACAGTTTTAATTTACTTTTGGAGAGAATCAGGCATTCAGTAGGACCATCTCTTCCTTTGCTACGAGAGCATGCAGACTGTGTTTATAGCAGTACTGTATCGAAAACTTACGGTGAACGGATGATTGGTCCCAAACAGCCTGCATTGTCCCATTCCGCTGTCCTTTATGTCTTGGATAGCTGTAGCAGAAAGTCATAAAACAGACGCAGCCCAGAATCCATCGCTTCCTTCCTTCACTTGATAAGTGCCAAAACAGCCATATACTACAGTAACTGTAACACTGGTATATGTAGCACACTATTTTTGGAGAAATTATGGCGTGGTGGCATCACGCATGTGACATAATTTTGGCATGAAATGAGTTAATACTAACTCTATGGTAGTTGTGATATAGCTACCTGCCTAGCTGGCACTCTTGTGGCACAAAGCAGTAGACTCACAGCATGGGGACATGCAGAAATAGACGGATAACCGATAGTTGCTAGGCTACCACAATGGAATACATGTACAAGTCCTTATATACCATAAACCACCACTTTTAGGGCTTTATAGGGAAATACTAGATAACATTCATAGGCATCACCTGTAAGATTATCTTATCTGTACTGTATTTCCCTTAAATCCTTAGAAGTGGTAGTCCAGTGGCCACTTTCCAGTCTCTGCTCTCAGCTTTTTTCCTGCAGGACTGCATGCGGAAAAAAAAGTTTAGCAGACTGGGAAAGAGGCTAGTGGTCTAGTATAAACTTGTATGTAGCACTTTTGATTCACCCACACACTCTAATACATGCATATATTGAACTGACTACAGTGTAATATGGCATACTGTAAAGCCGGACAACTTGGTGGGAAGACACTACGATTTTAGCAAATAGCTGCGAAACGACTGAGTAAGAGTATTAGTGAAGCAGTGTCAGGACTCTAGTGTATATGCGTGGATTTTGGTTCGACACCTACCGAGTTTGTTATGCGAAGTTCAGAGCTAAATTAGTAGAGCAAATGTTTAATAGATGCCTTGATAGTACCATTTTTTGCTACACCTTGCCAATCCATGCTTGACTCAATCATGACATGTATAGCAGGAAGCCTAACCATCTAGCTAAATTACTACTGATTTACAGCTTAATGCCTTGACTGTATAAGTAGAAAAGAAGCCATCTAGTAAGTTTGTTTCCGTGCCATAATCTGTTTAGAGCCTCATGTTTGTACTATTGCTATTGTAGTAGCCACATGTATTGAGGGATCAAAGGTATAGCTACACAGGGGTGGGAATTTAATTTGGCGATTCTGTTGGCATTTGCAAAAATCACCAAATTTTCTGGCTATTCAGCATTATAATGCGTAATGATTATGCAGGTGACTTAACAATGCACATTCCTCCCACAATATTTGCAGGTTACCCAAACAAAACATGAATCGAATAAGTGGCAACAGAAATAGCCTTAAAGTAAGGATCAATGAAGAACTTATGTGTGGCATATGCCATGAATGCCTGAGGCAACCAAAAATACTTACCCAGTGTTCCCATACATTCTGCCAAATATGCTTGGAGAAGACGTTTGCCTACAAAATGACATCGAGTGGCCACGAAGACCAACTGGAATGTCCCAAATGCCGCCAAATTACAATCCTCCCCCCAAGCAGGATAGCGGGACTGCCTACCAATTATACCTTACAAAGCATGGCGGAGATCATTTCTGAAGAGCCAGATGATGAGCAAGAGCATGAACCTGAAGCAGTGTGTAGACAACATCAACGCACAGTAGATCAGTACTGTAGTGCATGTAACGAATTACTTTGTAGTGAATGTGTTCATGATCCGAAACACAAGGAACACCTGCAGAAAGAAAAAATTCACCTTGCTCACAAAATTCTACCAGAACAACTAGACACCCTATCCAGGCAACTGGAGCCAGCTAGAAGCCTAGTAACACAAGCTGAGCAGATGAAACAACAATTAGAGAAGAAAAAAGAAGCCATAGTTTCCAATCGTGAGGAAACCAAAGAGACAATTGATGCATACTTCAAAGAAGCCAGAAAACAGCTTGAAGATAGAAGCAGAGCCCTAATGTCTGCAGTTGACGAGAATGCAAAAAGCAAGCTATCTGTACTAGAAGAACGTGGCCATGAGCTCAAAGAAAGTGAAGTAGCTGCTGTGAGAGCCACTGAAGCCATTAATAGGCTATGTCAGACTAGGGATATCCATGGTCTTGTTGAAGGCCCAGGCATATGTGAGGAGATCCAGCAGTGTGAGCAGTCACTACAGAAGCTTGATGCCGAACTACAAAATCAAAGCCTCAACCTCCTCCTGAAATTCAAAGAAGATAAAATCCTACAGCCTCACCTCAGTACCCTTGGCAAACTTATTGAGTATCAATGTGATCCCAGCTTAAACTACCTGATAGTCAAACGCCACCTGACCATTAGCGGAGATGGTAAAGTTTTTCAAGATACTCCAGTTCCTCCTACAATCCAAGCACCGTACGTTATGGTCGCAGAAGGGGATGAGGGTTACGTATACTCCCGTAAGTATGGGATGACTCAGTCTGTATCAAACCCCGAAAGTATAGCTCAACCTGTCATCTTCCCTGCTCCTGGCTCTCCACCAGCAAACCAGCTCTATCAAAATACCTATTTTAATACTCCAGCTACCCAAAGTATTCTTCCACCTCAGCAAAGCCCAAGATTACCAGCCAGATTTCGTGCCAGAAGTAGTACAAGCCCGATTCATCGACAGTTCCAACCTGAAGTGCAACGTCACCCACGACCTCCACCTGTCACTGGAGATGAAGCTCTGTACGACAAAGTACCACTTAGGTTGCAAAATCCTCCCTTACCACCGCCTCGTCCTCCATCTGATAACGACGATGGGGTTTATGAGAAAATGTATACTGGTTCAAACAAGGAAGGGTCTGATAGTGGGTCGGATTCTGAAGGAGAGTATGAACCAATATCTGGATGGGGTCCCCCACTCCCACCAGATAACTCCGCTCGTAACCTAGCCAGACAAGAAGGAAGAAGATCCCGTGCTAAAACTATGCCATACAACAGGCCAAGTCAACAACCATCTGATCGACCTGAACCTATTATCATCAAGCCGATGCAAGTGATTGACACCAACCAGCTTCGCCACCAGAGTTGTGGCGATAAAGTCTATCCTGTTGGAATTCACTGCGCAAGTGGATCGGACAATATCATGATCACAGATGTACACAATCATTGCCTGAGGCAACTTGATGAAGAAGGCACCTTTATTGAGGCGATTGGCTCCGAAGGCAAGGATGACAAACAGTTCACAGAACCAACTGCTATAGCTATTGATGCTGGCTACATGTACATCACAGATTTAGCTGCAAATGGTCGAGTCCAGAGGTTCAGCAGGTATGGACTATTCATCAACAAATTTGGTAAAAGGCGCCTTCGAAAGCCATATAGTATTGCTATCTCCCAAAAGGATCAAAGTATTTACATCTCAGATTGTCGAAAACGACGAGTCTACATTTATGATAGAAACTGCAAGTATGTGGGTTCAATCGGCAAAGCAGAAGAAGTTGTCAAGCTCAACTACCCTGTTGGAATAGTATTTGACACAGCAGGAAACCTCCTAGTAGTTGACCGTGGACAGCAGTGTGCATGCATCTGGCAAATAGACATCAGTAAGCCCAAAGGAGAGGTCATAGCAAAGATTGGCGAAGGTTATCTCCACTGTCCGTTTGGTATTGCAGTCACCCGAGATGGTTCCATCATTGTAACTGAACAAGGGAAGATGAACTGTGTCTCTGTTTTCTCTTCACACGGAAAAGTGATCCGATGCTTTGGTGGACCCGGTTCCAGTCCAGGCTTATTGAATAGCCCGAGCGGTGTAACTGTCAACAGTAAAGGTCACATCATTGTTGCCGACACATATAACCAGCGCTTGCAAGTTTTCTCCTTACACAATGGAGAAAATGATAGTGAGGAAGGAGTATAGGAACCCAGTCTACCAGTTACCTGCCTATACTGACATAAGCAGGCACGTGCACTTTATACTGTATACAGTATATAACTATATTCACCATAACTTTATGTATGTACTATGTATGGCTTGTATCAGCTCACAAGTGTATCACTGAGCTCACAGTGTATGCATGTGAGGCACTACTTGTATTTCAACTGTATTTTAATTACTGTAGTATTATTACTATTTCCATAAATTTTATATCATATTTTTATTATGATATTGTTGTATGGTTATTAAGCCTTTAATAAATCTGTTACTTCGCTCTGCAGTTCCTTGGTTTCTTTTTTGGGGGATGTCCTTTGCCTTTTTGTTTCCTTTTACTTTTGTATTGCCTTGCCTACTATGCTCAAGTATACATGTATGTTGTTAACATAATTATTTTTGTCTACATCTGTACATATAGCTATTTGGGCATTAAGATGAACTGGATTATGATAAGTCTGATCTGGAGAGTAGATTTTTCAAAAGTGGAATGTACAATTATACCTACATATGTCTGCAACAATGTGGTGATGGTTAATTAGTGAAAACCTAAAGATTCTATGGCTTCTACTAGGCACCCAATTTGCGGTGTGCTATAATCTACATTTAGTTCTGAGCGAGAAATTTCATACTTTAGGTAACAAGCATGCGCAGGTAACTTTGGATGTTGTATAGCTCTTCAGTCATTCAACACCAGAGATAAGGTCATGTTTTGAGCGGGTTTTTGCTTAGGTAATAACTTTAGAATATATTGTCCAAGAGACTTCAAAATAAAAATTTCTGAAGTCAAACGTGCGTCAATTTCCCCTAATATCGGCATTGTATTTGTATGGCTTCTGCATTGACTAAAAATGTTTTTGTGAATCTGGTCAAAATTATTTCCCTGATTTTTATACTTATTTGGGTATGGCAAAGTAGGTAAAAACTTTACCTTCTAGGATTGGAGCACATATATCCTCTGTTATACAAAGTAGATTCCAGGGGCTTCATTATCCTGACTATCACAAAGTCCCATGCTTATAAATTACTGGCTTGTATTAGCTACATATACAGCACAATGTGAGTACATTACTTCTGAAAAAGGATAAGAAATAAATCGTCATTATAATTATGATTAATGTGCTTCACTAGTGAGGTAACATGAAGTAAAGATAGGTATAGTTGCACATCATTACAGGAATTGTTTCTTGCATTGCATAGATCTTGATCAGGCAGTATGTGTATAAGCATGCCACTGGGGTCCAATAAGGTTACTGTTTAGAGATTGTAATGCCTATTTTGTTTACATGAACTAGATTCCTTTAGCAGATATCCTAGCTAATTTTACACAATATAATTGATTGCTAGATCTGCAGCTGAAGTATACTACTTCTGAATAAAGTGCATGTAAACTCTGACGATGTGCAGACTCCTATTGTGGATCCTGCAGCTGGCCAAAGCAAGACAAGGACATATAATTTCCCAATCAATTTAATTGCAGTCACAAAGTTGGTTTTCATAATGCTATACTTAAGCGCATAGCTATATACATAGTACTTCTGACCTAACACATGATGTTGTGATACAGGAAGACAGGCCCAGCACTTACCGAGCTGTTTATGTTAATGATGCTATCTGAGTTGACTTACCTTCACTGATGCAGCTGGTTCAGGACATTGTAATTGTTAATGGCTAGAACTAATTTTTAGCAATGCAAGGTGTATCTACTATCAGTTTCTGGCCTGTTCATTCAGCAGAGGATGGCTATAGTAATCTTTGAACACTATTCCATCCCCATATTTCAGTTCTACATTTAGTGGACAATCCAGTCCTGTGTCATGGATAGGTAAAACGAGTTTCAATATGTATAGTGGCACCCAGCTGATCTTATGCAGCGTACCACCCAACTACATTACCAGGATCGGGGGTCCTCACAGTGTATTCCCATGAGACCCAGTGTCACTCACACCCATTGGCTATTCATGTTGTCTCTTTGCTACTAATATCAAGGAAGAACACCTGTGTATACCTCAAATCTACTTTCTAAAGGGACTCCCAAACACCTGTGGTTTCATTTTCCCAGGAATAAACACTCACGATGACAATCATAATCATATTGAAACACAAACTGAAGTGCAAGTCAATGCAGATTGAGAATGTTCATGACTGCTTTCTGCTCTTGGCACATATACTTGTTTATGTTTCTCCAATCTTCTTGATCTCACTATTCAGTGTATCCATGCACATCAGAAACAGTGAGGCTGAGAAGAAAATGATGTTAGAATTCAATGTATTGATATAGGTTCGCTGCACAGTTGTATATAAGAAACAAACAAGGGGTGACGTGAGTGCACAAGTTACTACTGCCATCTAAGAATTCATGTCCATGCTGCTGTTCAAGTGGAGAGCCTTCTAGGGAGCTAGTCTAACTTGTTATCATGTTCAGTTTAAAACCATACAAGAATGTATCATACCACTAAGTCTTACTGGGCACTCACTTAGAAGATTGCGTAGATGAGGATGTTAACGGGGGAGGCTAATGATGCTGATCACATACACCAAGTAGGCAACTATGCGCTGTCAGAGTATGCAAAAATAAGGAGGAAGAAATCTAGATGAGCTGTAACTACCCTGGAGTTAAGATGGGAAATATATGATCACTGGTCCGGTCATCACTCTGGCAGAGGTGCACGTATCAGTGTAAACGAACATACCTAGAAACAGCATCTGCATGGAAATTGGCTCTGCACCAGAGTTATATGAAACTCATGAATGCAACATATGCACTGAATATGTCCATTACAGCTGTAGTTTCCATACTCACTGTAGAGAGATAAACATAATATGAGTGGAAAAGGAAATATACACATTACTGTTTACATTATACAACAAAGATCAGTCTAAACATAACCTATGACCACACCCTTACTTTTCTCTTTTCACATGAACACATTTTAAATTTACTATAAAAGACCGATTTTTTGGATTTTTTAGGCCAGGTGCCAAGGTCATGGTAATAATGTTTCCAGTTTCTCAGACAATTCTGGGTTCCTAGGCATGTGGGAGGGCAGCGTTTATGTTTATTTTATTAATGAATATCATTAAATTGATAGCTAGACACCGTCCCGATTTTTGACACTGAAACTGTCATATCTCAACAACCAGAAGAGAGAACGAAACAATTCTTGGTACAATACAAGTACTACCTTCAACTAATAAAAATCCATGCTAGAAGTCTGTAGCTCTGTTCCTGAGATACGTGCTTTGGTAGCACTGCCTATTTTTGAGAAATCGCAGCGCAATCGAAAATTCTGCAAACATGCCCTTGTATCTCCCTTGTGGTATGGCCGAAAGGCTTCAATTCCAGGTTATTGCTGCAGCAATGCCTCTAGTAGAAGTGTTTCAGGTTTACATTGACAGTGCGTAGTACTCTAGAGATATGGGTTTTGAAGTACAAGGTGGGACTGCACACATCACATGATACTTGCCCTCTTATGAAAAAATAGCTGCATGCAAAAACTAGATGCAGGCGGGTCTGAGAAACTGGAAATAATTTTATTATTACTATGGCCCAAGTCAGGTTTCTGAGTTTTCACCCAAGTATCACCATGGCATGTAGTTTGCTCTCTGTGGCCTCTGCTTCATACCAAACATTACACCGCCCTTAAGTTTGTAGTGTATCTAGCGGTTGATCTTTTGATTTACATTTTATTGTGTGCAGAATCACCGATTTTATTCCAAATTTTAAGTTTATGTACTTTGTAGAAATAATTTGCACCACCTGTACCTGATTCCATGTGTGAATGGAAGTAAGCTCAAGCAGTACTGCAGTATGGTCTCATCTAGCTCATCCACTAAAACACCTAAATTGGTGAAGTCTTCAATTCCTCCAATAGTAAAAGTAAGTGATGTTGATGATATTGCATTTCCTACACTTAGTTTCAAGTACAAGATATTGTTAAAAGACGAAGAGGATAATTTTGAAGGGCTTAATTTTGATCCCAGGGAAAGATTTTGCATGCTTTGCCAGAGTAGGAACGGCCCGAACCCACATCATGATATATACACTGTGTGCCTCTTCTGCTGTGAATGCTCTCACATATTCTTTTACATACATACAGTATTTCCTGTAATTGACTCTCCAATAAGGGTGTAGTGGCAAGACATATTAATTAATTTAACACAAGCTCAATTTTAAGTTTGTCACATTAGAGGTATGTTCACTACCCAGTGTTAATTACTCAAAGGATTCAGTGTCCCTTTGGCCAGCTTACACAGGAAAAACCTAGCATCGTTACGGATATGCATGGAATTCCGCGAGAGTCGTACATACGGTAAATGCGCGGACTTAGAGACAGCAACGGGCCATGCTGGATGTCCATGTCAATACTTGAGCCTCCCATCCGGATGTCCGTGTCTGTAGGCTCCGCTTCTAACGGGGAATCCGTGTTCTCGGGACTGAGTGACTGTGCATGTGCAAGAATGAGTGAAGGAGAGCAGGATTCATACTTGTCACCTGATCGCTCCAGACGTACATGGCGCCGAATATACTGCCCACACTGCAGCGAGTACTTGAGTAAATCAGGTTACTATCGCCATCGCAAAACGTATTACAATGCTCAGGAGCACCGGTGGAGGACTGAACCATGCAACGACTCCACGGACAGTGAAAGTTGTGACAGTGATATGTCAGCACCTGAAAACTCACTGGATGTCTCCGAAATGGAAACACAAGCCCAAGCCTATGCAGGTGTGCATTTAATAGGGTAATGTCCCATACAAAATTGTATTCAAGTTATGTGAACAAAGTTTTACCTGTGCAAAGAATTGCATGCCGTGCAGCACATGCAGTTATGCCTTTTGACTTTGGACACATAAGAGAATCTGTATTTGTCAGTTGTCCTTTACCAATTCATTTCTATTTGTAATATTTTCTTCTGTACAATTACTATAGACTGATTAATGTGTACCATGCCTGACTGTGATGACACCCAGGACTCCCCTCATTTAAATTTTTTGCAGCCAGTACTTTTGTTAACATGACTTTTTATTTGTAATAACACTGATCTACTTGTCCGTGCATGCCAAAATCGTTGTGATACAAACTTAATAGCTAGCTATATTGCTACACAGCTGACTGGATATAAAAATTAAAACAAAACAACTTATTCTCATTCCATCAGCTTTCTAAAGAAATCCAGTGCCATTTTGCAGGAAGGCCTAGAGTAGTATCGTACAGACATGAGTTTATCTGCAAACTTACTTAGATTAGATTGTTGCGTGTGGGGGAGGTCTGCAATGCAATTATGATCCATTATCTGGTATAAAACTTTGCCAAATGAGAACATATCGCTAAAAGTACTCTGTTTAAGTTCTCCCTCAATCACTTCTGGTGCTATATGCGGGTATTTACAGATGTACTCTCTCCTTTCAAATTCACTAAGGTTGTAACGCTTAGCTTCGGTAAATCTGGTTGCTGTACCAAAATCAATAAGTACCACCTGATAGTTTTCTCTGGTTAATGCTACATACTGAGCCACCAAAACATTATCAACCTTGAGATCATTATGTAGAACATGAGCTTCTTCATGAAGATAGGTCAACGCTTCTAACAGCTGTGCACACAGAAGAACCCAAGCATGCCCATCAAAATGATGGTTTTGTAACTTGTGCCGTATTGTTGATGGTTGCAGACCTTCAAAAGCATGGAATTGCATGACAATTCGAAGGGGTTGTTGCTGAGTGCAGACCCCAAAGAGGAGGGGGAGGTATGGGTGACAAAGTGATGCAAGAATAGATGCTTCGTGCAGAACATCTGCAACAACCGACCTTGGGAGAATTTATTTACAGCTACTTGTATACCTCGATATAGCTGTACCCTGACAGCCCCAAAACACCCTCGACCAACAAACTGTTCACTGGCTTCATCATTCACCACCGGATATGAGAGCATCTTGTGGTCTATCTCACGAGCATGGTAGCGGTCACTTGATACTACAGTTCCTTGCAATTGATTGTGAGTCCGTGTGGCTAGTGTGCGGCACGCCTGTAACTCATTAGCCATGGCTTCTCTTCTCTTATGCAATTCCCATCTCCACCGTTCTAGACATACTCTTGTAAGAGGGAGTAGCTTGTTCTGCATGCTTCCTCAGCTGATGCTCTGCATTTACTTCTCTTTGAAGTTTCCGAAATTTTTCTTTCTTACTCCGCTTTCGCTTTAGCTACTCTTTCTCTCCTCATTTTTCTTTTTTCTGCTAGAGTATTTTTACGAGAGTACTTTGCCTTGACTGTACTGACACCATGGCCAAGTGTACTACTGGAACTGGTGGGTCCACTAGTGCTGGCTTCATTTATACCTTCACATTCCTCGGTGGAATCATCGTCACTTTCACTGAAGAGTGATACAGGGACACTAGGACTCGCCATATTCAACGACGACGGTAATAGATCAAAGTTCACGTGCATGCGTAAAATTCTCTTTGTTCTTTGAGACAACGTACAGTTACGAACAGCGACAAAGAATCTTTCTGGATCGTTTAATTCACTTTGATATCACTCATATATCGTTTACTGCGCTCTATACGAGAAGAATGGACACAGGATCATTTTACAGGGAAGGGATGAATGTGATGTCTGGATTCGCTAGTACCACTGAACATGTCACCCCTCCTTTGATGCCACGGCACACTCAGGATTCTATACTGGGCATGAATCAGAAGCTGGACAGGATGCTTACTCTCTTCACGGAGCAAAAATCTGCTATTGAAATCAAGAGACAGATGGACAGTTTTTCCGCAAGTCTCCGTGAGATTATTTGGGCTGCATAGATGACCTTCAAAGAAATACCGCTGTCACTGGACGTAGTGGGAAAAGACGGATTCCAAAGGATCTGTCGGTGAGTTGGACTGTCAATGATTGCCAAGAGTTAGTTTTCACTTTTGAATGTTTTTTTCTTAGGCTGCTGTGAAGCGTCTACATGATAAGTTGGAACCAGATACCCAATTCAATGGGATCAAGTAGTAAGCTTCTGTTCTTTAGCGCTAGTTGTTGCTTACTAGAGCTTCAAAGTATGTCGTATTTTATTGCATATTATCCTCTTCAGTTTCCAAAGTGAGCATAATCAGGCAGTAAAAGGTCGACTAGTGGAGCAGTTGACACCGAAGTTTGGTGATACACTACAAAAAATCTTGTGTTAAAGTAACCAACTGACGTTGAATTGAAAAGATTTAAACTATCCATTTTTATTTAATGTAAGTTGATGTAACTTTATATGATTAAAATAACTTTTAGAATTGTTTTAACCTAAAGAGGTTGTATGAAAGAGAACTTAATATTAATTTGAACTCTCAAAATGGAGAAAACTACCCACCTGTTATTAGGTTAAAAAGTACAGTATCTATTGGGTCAAAAGTTATCAACTGAGTTTGAATTAAAAAGATTAAACTATGGCATTTTTACTTGATTTAGCTTGATATGATTAAAATAACCATTATAATTGTTTTAACCTAAAAAAACATTGTATAAAAGATTACTTAGTATTATTATGAACTCTCATAATAGAGAAATTAACCCATCCATTATTAGGTTAAAACCTACAGTACATATTGTGTCAAAGCAATCAACTAAGGTTGAATTGAACAGATTACACTATGGCATTCTTACTTAATGTAGGTTGGTTTAACTCAAACTGAAGAAGTATACAGGTGTGTACGTAAGAGTCTTGGACCAACAGTCTGTAAACACTGCGGTTATTTATAGGAAGGTACTGTACATGCATGGAGGAGGGGAGGGGGTGGGGGTGGGGGGTGGACGGGGGATGGGGGAAGGGGAATTGTATATCCAATCGTCATAAAGTTACTAACCCCATATACGCTCTATACATTCATTGCATGTACTGGTAATTAATTCACTGGAAATTAAAGGTCACGATAAATTTTGTACAGTCGTATACTTGATACAAACTGCTTTACTCCTCTTCTACAGATCGAGAATAAGATGCCATATGCATGAGGACTTTTATAAAAGGAGTGCATGCGTATATACTTTTTACTGTACAAGAATAATCCATGCATGCACTCATTTTTACAATGAAACAACCGATGTGCCTTCAAGATGACTGCAGATGCATGCAAGCGCACCTTAGTACATGTATGTTAATGTAATATACAGGGATTTGTCTGATGATACAAAACTTGATCTGGTACGAAGAGGACGGTGATCAGTTAGTGAATGTGCATTTACTGCTAAAAATAACACCATGAGTATTAATTTCATAGGTGTTATAGTGAGCATGGAAGACATGACCATAGTATTCTTGGACACAAAGGACAACTGTTTGTTCAACAGCTACTATATCAATCAATTTACCAAACACTGGCTTCACAAGATCATAATGAAGTAAAACATACACTCCCTCACATAAGCGTGAACTTTGTAATTGAACCCAATTAGGATGTCCAATAACTGAATCCAGCAGAAGATGAGGAATGAGTCGGGTAAGTTCATTCTGAATGTAGTTTTCCTCATTGCTCAAGGGACAGGTAAGAACTTTAGGGTTTGACTCGAATTTGCAAATGTGAATCTGACTGAATCTGATGACAAAGCCAGAATTGATGTTTCTTTGCCACAGTAAGGCTGACATTCTTATAGTTACTGCATAGAGATACCCTTTTTACAAAACTTAATTTTGATTCTTGTCTCATATTCCAAGAGTGGATTAGCGGGCCTAGTCTTTCGATCTGAGAAGGGTAGTGAACCATATAGTGTTGTTTCGGTATCATGTTGTTCCCAGGGTATAGCTGCTGAAAAAGGTAAAGGTTTTCCTCGATTAGTACTCTGAGATATGGAATAGTGTCATGCGTACACAACGGAGAAACTGCTATGCTGCAGATCTTAAGAAGAACAAGGAACGAATACCAGTGCTGGTCGTCATGTGGTATAGTGTCGGCAATAAGGAGTGGTAACTCTCGACTAAGAGCGATCATTTGAGAAGCTGATTGTCTAATCTTAGCATTAGGGTTGCTTATTATTCTTTGGTCAATTGGTGCAGGTTTATTGCTACCAAAATCATATCCCTCAATCCTTTCATTCAGTTTGTCAATGGTAAAATACTTTGCATGAACACAGTGACACAACAACAATTTTAGTTCATAAGGGACAACACCCTCAAACAAGTCATGCATGATGTCATGAGGAAGTACCTCTATGACAGAAAAACCAGGGATTTCCTCAAGCTTCGATAGTCGGTTAATTCCATAATTCGTGGAATGATGTTCACGAAAAGGGGACCTGATAAGAGACAATACTGTTCAAAATGTGTTTCTGCAGTCCTTAGAGTAGCTTTGTTTTCTATCAAGCATTTTTTCACCTGTGGAGTGGTTATCATGCATGACCGACATATCCGCAGGGCAAATGACATACTGCCTTTGAAACCACCGATTGCATGAGCAGCAAGTGTATCAGCTAAAAAGGCAAGTAGACCTCCATAAAAAGTGTGATCTACTCCACCGATCGAAACAGTGATTCCATTGCAATAGAGAGTTTTAATGTCTTCGACAAAAGGAGTCAACAATGCGTCTATACCATACTTCACAATGTCGACATACTTCGCAACAGCAACAAGATGAATTGCCTTAAACGTAGATCGAAACTGAGGCCTGACATTTCCAAGAAAAAAGAACATACATCCTAGTTTGTGCTTTTTTACATACGACCCTATTGGGTTTACAACTTCCAGTTCGTCGTAGTAAGCAATCACTTGCAAAGCAAATGGATCGGAACTAAACAAGGGATGGGATTTAAATAATGTGCCGTCACAAAAGTCTCCCAGATATTCACCAGAACCTTGAGTATGTGGGTTCAGTACTTCAGCTTGAAAGTCTTCAAGCTCCAGGAGACGTTTTAGACTTTGCAGTAGCGGCACATAATAAAATTTATCTGTCTTGCTGACCTTTCTCCGTTTGTGGCCAGTAAACTGATTTACATAATAGGACTCTCCAAAGGGAACTTCTGTGGCCTCCTGCATGAAAAAAGGCAGGTAGTATATGCATATAAACATGAAGTCTACAGTATTGGGTCTTATAGGCTATGTACACATGCAGGGAGGGAAGGTGAAAGAAAGGAGAGAGGGTTAACTCACCAAGTATCCCAGGTGCTCAGTACAAAACTTTTCGAAGAGATAGTTGCTGTCTATACTTTGAAATGGATCTGGATCATTGTCCAACACGTCTGTTAATCCTGGAATGTTTTCACAATTTATCCCAGAACTTGCCAATGCTGCTTTAACACCTTCTTTTATTTTATCTGCTGTCTGCTTACATAAGCTCTTACAGCCAATCGTTACATCAGAGATGGCAACTTGAGAGATCTGACGGCCTTCTCTAAGTTGAAGTATAAACTTAGCAGCTGTAACTGTCTTCAAATACTCACGTGATTCTACTCTTTGGGCTAACTGAGCACAAGTTCTAGTTGAACAATCTTCATCTTCATCACTATCCGAAGGCACTGTCAATTCTATCCCAAGATCCTCTGGCATATCACACCCAGATCCTTCTAGGAAGGAAGGTCCAGGAGCTTCATCTGAAAGAGGTCGTTGAGGTTCAGTAGTGCCAACACCAATCACTGGTCGGTGATGACGGTAGCCGTGACTGTTGAATGCGGAAAAAGCTCCAAACACCTCCCTACAACCGTCAACCCCGCACATGATATTAAAGGCTGGATCCTTCAAGTGCACTAGTCAAAGATGGCTAACGTATAACTTGAAAGTAAAAGACGGGGACCCGCAAAGGGGACAGTTCATAACATTTGTCGCCATCATGGTCGGGCACAGGCTCATTGCCAAATCAAGCCATCTGGGAACGACTTCTGTCACGTGCCAGTCATGCTCTTTTTGGCGGGTCAATTCTGCGGTTTAATTTGGGTTTGAGCAAGTTTAAGCGTGCTGCATGCAGCTTTCTTTTTGTCGACAAGCTTACTGTATACTGATCAGGTAATAGTTATATAGACGAGACGGAAATTCGAGGACAGCGAGAAAGAAGAGATAGATCTACGCGTGAGCCTCCATTAAAAATCGAAATTCGATCGTGAATTTACAATCGGCATGGCAACTGAATCGGTCGAGGACTTCAGTGCGAAGAACCCCGCTGATGTCGCGATCTTTCTGAAGGGGAAAGGGATTTCCGAAGAGATCTGCGAAAAGTTCGAAGGTAAGACTAAGTGCTCAGCGTTTAGCCACAAGAAAATTGACTTTTTAAATTAATTACTTAATTATTAACTAATTTGTATGCATTATTACCCCAATGCAGATAATGAGATTGATGGCCAAGCGTTCATTGACCTTTCAGAGAGTGATGTCAAGACCCTTACTCCAAAGTTGGGTGTTGTCAAGAAGATCTGTCGACTCAAAATGGTATGGCTATTGGCATCTGCATTAATATGTTATAAATCTCAGAAGCCATGTACCACCATGCACCTTGATTTAAACCTTTAACCTTCAGAAGTGGAAGCTATCAAAACTTCACAGGTTGTGATCCATTTAAGATACCTTAATGTGGACATGGCTTATGGCTTCATAGGTGCAAGGTCAGCAAGTAGACTATAGTTTCCCCCCATGCATGTATTATAAAAAAGTGAGGAAGGAATCTGGATGATTTTATTATGTGAAGTGCATTATATGGATGTGGGCATGGTTTGGTAGAATGCTCTGATCTTGCCACTGAACTTACAGCAGCTAAGAAATATAAAGTCGCTGTATATATGTACTATCCGCAGAAGAGTGCGTGACAGTTTGTGGAATGCTCTGATCTTGCTGCACTGTCACATTTAGTTTTGCTACTAGTTATTAAGACAGAAATGAAATTATGCCAGAAAGTTCAAAATGTAATCCAAATTTTGCTTCCCTAAGACCTTTGTAGCTGAATATGCAAAATCCATGCAGTGTGCTTCAGTGTGGAACCTCTATAACTAATATATGCATAGTGAAGCTTGGAAATAAACAGTACCCCAGCCAATGTTTACAAATTCTTGTTCTCCTTTTTGTTTATTTCTCAATATAGCTTCTTACTACTGAAGCAACGAATGACAATTTGCCTGCAACTGGTGAAAGTGGACAGAAACACACTTCACACACTCCCATCCGAGTTCGTTTGTCCAGCCCACAGTATAGTGACCCGGAACTCAGATCTCCAGATCCGGTGACCCCTCGCTCACCTCTAAGCCCATTTACTCCTCCGTCCGCTCTTGATTCCGATGACACAATGTCGGTTGCATCATCAGTGTCGGCAGTTGACAAGAGCAAGTTCTCTATTCCCGATTCTTGGCCCCCTTCTATTATGGCATGCATTCGGCAGTCAACAGAAGAAGAGCAAAGGCGTGCTTTAGGTCCGTTAGTACGGAACGAGATTGTTCGAGTACTTGCCACACAGATGTTTTGCTACGACCCGAAACTGCAAAAAGAGTTTTGTACTGCAGTTGCCAAGAAGCTAGTGGAAAGGTACTGCTTCATGAAGGACACAGGGGAAAAGGTCTCGGGATATGTAAGTGTTATGTGTGTAGATATAATGGATATGCGCATGGGCGCATTTATGTTTGCATATTCAAGTATGCAGCGAACTGGTGTACTGATGACTGACATTATTTCCTGTATGCCCTAAAAGTCTTAGCATCAAGTGTGCCTGCCTTTGCAACTTACAATGAATCTCTTGTTTTGTTTTTACCTTACATAGTATACCTGTAATGATATATTCTCTCTTCTGATGCTTAGGGATCTTGGCAAAAGAAGCTAATTGAAAAAGTGCATAACTTAAGAGCCAGGACGAAAAGGCCGCATGATGGAGAATTAACACCCAGAGCAAAGCGTGGGAGGCCCAAGGTGTCACAAGTACTGACACGCTATCCACCAATGAAAGACACTGGGGATGATGACATAACAATTGACAGAAACAAACAGCTGCTTGCCAAGGAGCTGGAGAAAGAAAGACCAAGGAAAGAAGTTGTGCTTTCTTTGGCTCGGCAAACGTACAGTGACCGGCGTGCAACTATCCTATCCGAGTCAGCTTGAGCAAGAGATTGATCTGATTTTGGAGAAGAGAGACGTGTTTAACTCAGCATTACAGGACTGGACGTCTTCATGGGTCCCTGCCATCATCCAGTATGGAGAGTCAGCACAGACAGGGAAAACTGCTGCAGTAGTTGTTCAAGCGAAGAAGGATTATGAAGGTACATATTTATGTTATACTTAAACATATAGGCACTCTGACATATTAAAATGTCTCCCCCCCCCATACACACACAAATACACGTGCATGCACATGCATGCATTTACTGGACCAATAGCTTATTATGTGTACAAGTATCTATAGTTACATGGTCATAGCTCTGTGAGAGTCCGTTAGAAAATCCCATTTCACTACCTTATCTAGGCGATGAAAAGGTTGCTCTTGCCATCCTATGCAAGGTTCTCCCAAAGAAAGGAATTGACAATGCAATTTTGCATGTCTATGAAGAATGCAAGGTAAGACATAGTTTCAGTAATATTATATGTGCCTCACTGTCTCTCGCTACCTGATAAACACAGCAATGATATTATAGTGTAATGACTGCGCTAGTATCGTTCACCTCCAAGCATGTGCATATACTAGTACAGTGCTCCAGAGCAAGAGAGCAAATTTTTCAATTTTAAGCCTTTTTTAAGTCAAGTATAAAGTATCTAGATAAACTCTAACACCACAAAAAGAAACATTTAATACTTGTAGTGTTTCACCAAGGAGAAGGTACTATCAGGTGACTTTTGAAGATATATGACTTCATTTATCAGTATAATTTCGTAAAAATTTTAGGCATAGAAATCTCTTATTTCTAAGAGTTAAGAATAAACACTTATACACAGTGTAGCCGTTATGGAGGGGCAACTTTTGGCCCAGGTTAGAATGCTTAACTCCAAACTATCATGAGATGGCAGACCAAAAGGTTCCATTGACAAATTGCTCTCTGGCTCTGGAGCACTGTATACATAACTATATTTACTACTTCGTATTTGATGTTACTGAAATAAGTAATTTGGCTGCCATTTGCAAAAGTACATATTCCCATACACGCTCGATACGCTCTGTGTAGCACCCTTGCAGCAATAATACCTTTTTATGCCAGCATAGTATAAGGTGTGAAGGTCTTATAATCTGAATTCTACATATCTTTCAATACATGCAGCTGACGGATGAGCCATTTGCTGTAGCTACAAGGGAACCTATCAGATCTGCCCCAAGAATCGTATGCTTTCCTGGAGAGGAGCAGTCACAGTATTTCCTCTATGTCGAGAGAGAGGTTCTGTGCATCACACGTTTTCTCTCAAGCGTTGATGCTATGGTTTATAGCGCACTATGTTTTCAATCTTGAGTATGATGCTAAAGTCAAAGAAGTGGCTTTATTCATTCAAGAATTTATATTCAAGCTTCCTGCTAGCGTAAGTGGCCATATGTCGCGCAGCACCTATTGTTGCGCAGTTAGACAACCTATTGTCGCGCAGTAAAGTATACAAAGATTTACAAATTGTAAGCGGAAATACGCACGTGTCTCCCTGAAAGCCGTCTCTGTCTACTCTCTTTTTCACTGATTGTGGTCGTTTTTCGGGTAAGATATGTGCTCTGCATTGTCTTATAAAGTTGGTGGGAGTAGGAACGAGGTAGGAGACTTTAAGAAGGTGATTTTGTGTGCCTATAGCATGGGAATGACTTACTTTGTATACCGTTTGCAGATGCCTCGCAAGAAGAAGAGTGTACGTGTTCTGTCCTCCCCAAAAAAGCCAGTAAAGGTAGCTAACCGTCCTGCTAAGTTACGGAATTGGAAAGATGAAGCAATGTTGGGAGCAATTGAAGCTGTTAAGGGAGGAATGGGAGTCAACCGTGCTGCAAGGGAGTTTGGAGTGCCAGCTAGCACGCTAAGAGATCGTTTGGCAGGTCGAGTTACTCATGGCATCAACCCAGGCCCAAAGCGATATTTATCTTCTGAAGAAGAGAGTGAACTAGCTGCGTACCTCACTTCTACCTCCAAGGCTGGCTATGGAAAGACGAGACGCCAAGTCATGAACATAGTGCAGCATGTAGCAAAGGAGAAAGGAGTACTGATAAAGGCGCAGATCAGTTCAGGGTGGTTTAGGCGATTCAAGGAGCGGCAACCAAAACTATCCTTACGGAAGGGCGATTCAATGGCAGTAGTTCGTTTTCAATGCACTGACAGGGAAACAATTGGTAGCTACTACGATCTTCTTGAGACTGTGATGGATGAGAACGATCTGTGGGACAAACCTGGCCAGGTATATAATGTTGAAGAGACAGGAATGCCCCTTGATCCACCTAAGCTACGAGTTTATGCGCAGAAGGGTCAGAAGAAGGTGCGTCAACATGGGAGTGGTAAAAAGGCGCAAATCACTGTTGTGAGTTGTGGTAGTGCCACTGGCCATGTCATCCCGCCCTTTGTAATCTTCGAGGGAAAGAACTTAAACCACCAGTGGTCAGAAGGTGAAGTTCCTGGCACCATGTATGGCACTAGTCCAAAGGGCTGGATCGATACTGAACTCTTCCAGCACTGGTTTACCGACCACTTTCTTCGACATGCACCTGCAGCACGTCCACTACTCTTGCTCATGGATGTGCACAGTACCCATTACCAGCCAGAGGTTATACGGCTTGCGAAGGATAATGAGGTGGAGATGTTTTGTTTTCCTCCCCATACTACAGCTGACAGCCAACCATTAGATGTTGGTGTATTTGGCCCACTGAAAGTTCATTGGCGTAACATATGCCATGAATGGGTGGATAAGAACCCGGGCAGGGTGATAACCAAGTTTACATTTTCCAGTCTCTTTCATAAAGCGTGGCTACAGGCAATGACACCTGCAAATCTAATGGCAGGTTTCAAGAAAGCTGGTGTCTATCCCTTCAATAGAGATGCCATTCCAGGGGTAGATTGTAATGATGTCACAGAGCAAGGTCCTTCAGACACAGCCGAGAAATCTCCCGGGCCCTCTTCCAAAGGAACATCAGCAACTCCGGGGCCCTCAACGTCGGTGACTCCCTCTACCACACCTGGTCCCTGTTCTACATCTGGAGCTCAATTCACTGCAAACCAGTTCACTGCAGAGCAGATGATCAAGTTTCAACAGCGTTTTGAGGAAGGCTACGACATCTTGATTGAACCAGAGTATGTACAGTGGCTGGAAATTCATCACCCAGAAGCCCTTCCTGCAGATCGCTATGATTTGGCAACAGTCCAGCAATCTTCGGTTGTGGAGCACTTTTCCTCAGTCACTACGTTGGATCCGTGTGGTTTTATCACTGAACAACTAACTCCGCTGACCACACCCTCCATGGTCTCACCTATCTCCTCAGCATCATCCCTAGCCACACCCTCTACAGTCTCACCTATCGTCTCAGCATCATCCCCAGCGACACCCTCTACAGTCTCACCTATCGTCTCAGCATCATCCCCAGCGACACCCTCTACAGTCTCACCTGTCATCTCAGCATCATCCCTAGCGACACCCTCTACACTCCCATCTGATATCTCAGCATCATCCTCCACAGTCTCACTTGTTGTCGCCTCCTCTACTGTGTCGCCACCTGCTATAATGTCTTCACGTTCCCCCATCTCACTATCTGGGAGTTCATCGACCATGACTAGTCCTACATCAGCTGTCTCGAAGTATCTGGTGAAACCAGTAATTTCCACCCCAAAGTCTAGAGGGACAATAGTCCGTACTGGGGCCAGGGTTTTGACCAGTGCTGAGTCAATGCGTCTTCTTGAAGAAAAAGAAGCACAGAAGAAGAGAGAAGCTGAGGAGAAAGAGCAGCGTAAGCTGGAGAGAGAGAGGAAAAAAAGAAAAAGAAGGAGGAAGAAAAGAAGCAGAAAGCTGAAGCAAGAGCGCGGAAGGCTGCAGAAAGGCTCGCAAAGCAAGGTGAGAAAGCGACAAGAGGATCAAAGAGAAAAGTCCAAAAGGCCGAGGCTAGGAAAAAGGATACTGTAGCTGATGAAAATGAAGGCCAAGATGAACGTGGTGATGATAGTGGAGGCCAAGTAAGGAAGAAGGCCAGAGTTGTGAACGAACGAGAGACATCGACGATAGACACTAATGTGTGTTGTGTGTGCTTCATCCGCTACCAAGATGATGTGGCGGAGGCCAATGGTCGAAATTGGATTGCCTGCAGTTGTGGACGTTGGCTGCATGAGGACTGTGCACTGATTGAACCAGAGATGATTCCGACTTGTGAAGAGTTTTGTCCTGAATGTGTTTTGTAAGTGACGCCACACTTTTGTATTACTGGACAGGTAGCTATGTAGTGCCATGTTTGCACAAAAGTAACTTTATTTGCATTCTCTTATTTCAAGAAACTTTGTTTGAACATGTTAAGCTAGAAATTTTGTCAATAAAATTTCCATTTGTAGTAAATAGTACCAATCGCGCGAAAATTGGTATTAGCTGGAAGTATGCGTAAGCGACATTAGGTGCTCGTGCGCGACAATTGGCGCGCGACCGACTCCACCTCGGCTATACTGAGAAAAAAGTGTTTCCGTTTACCTTTGTTTAAATAGATCAGTAAGATTATAGAAGTGTTGACGATCTTCTCAGTGAAAGTTTGAAGTTTGTGCGCCGTTCCGTTCTGAAGCTGTGAACCCAGGTACAAAATCTGCGCGACAATGGGCCACTTACGCTACATCTGGCCTGAAGCGCCAGAAAACTGCTACCTACCTTACTGTTACTACGGACATTCAGAACTGTGCTTGGTAGCCCAAGACACGATGTACTTATTGGGTTTCATGCAGTGTGCTTGAATACTTATCTGGTCATGATAATATTATGTTTGGATGTTTTTGGTTGTCATACCCATATGTGCATGCATTTATTGCAGTATGCTTGGATGTTTTTTAATCACGATTTCTTGTTAGTATGTGACAGTAAATATTGACTACTGCATTATTATATGATATTGGGTATACAAAGCATTATCATACTCCGATAAAAATCTTAATTTTACCTGTACTTTGTCATTAACAACAAATAATTTACCAGGTTGCTGTAAATAAGAAAGATTGTTTTTACTATGAGGAGCCAGTTTGTATTTAAATAACTTATGAACAATAAATACTGTACTATTGATTCTATTATAATTATAGTCGTTCAAAACATAACTTTAATACACTTTCATAATAAGGTTATAATAAACAGTACTGAAATGTCAAAAGTATTACATATCAAGGTCAATAATAACTACTCCATGTAAACTATAAATTAATGTTCATATAAGTACAAATGATTAGGTTAATATAACTGTAGACTTTGACTTAATTTAAACTACAGATTAATGTAAAAGTAAGCAATAACCTGGTGTCAATTTAACTTAATTAACCATATCAATTTAAACGAGGAGTTAATGTTAATATAACTGATAACGCTTGGGTCAATATAACTATAATCTAGTGTTTCAATTTAACTATAGATCACTGTTAATGTAAGTAACATTTTTGGGTAAATATAACTGTAATGTATTACCTCAATATAAACTACATTGCCAGGGTCAATATGACCATAATGCATTGCCTCAATTTAATCTGTAGGACAAGGTTAACGTAAGCATTATTGAATTGGTTATAATAACCTTATATTAATAATGGTCAAAAGAACTATCTTTATGGTCGCCTCAGTTTCAATTGATTTAACTTTTTTTTAAATATTATTTTAACTATTTATTTTTTGTAGTGTACTACTTCCCCTGGCCGAATCAAAAGTATGAATATTAACTAGTGTTATGAATGTTTAATGATGTGCGGAGGTACTTACAGATCTACAAGTGTGGTGTGTGTGTGGCCGTTTCCTGCTAAGATGACACATCTTTAAGCTAAGATGACTCATCTTTTGACTGGCGGCTTGTGAGTGTAATGTGTACGTGTTTATGTGGCCGTTTCCTGCTAAGATGACACATCTTTAAGCAGTTACAGTCAAGATGACACATCTTTTGACTGGCGGCTGTGATTTATGTGAATGTACATGTACATGTAGCCATTTCTTTGGTCGTTTTGTTATGCAACTTGTATGCCCATACAGTTCTCTTAGCTATATGGTCTCCCTGGTATTTCCTACAGGATCAGTACACCGCTACTATGAAAGCCGATGCAGACTTTTTAATGATAGTCGGCCTAACCGGAGAGAAGCTGCAAGAAGAACTAAGCAGAGGACTCAGAAGCAAAGTCTTCGAAAGCAGGTATGCCCTTTTCTCACTGTGCCCTATTAACATAACAAATTTCTAAGTTTCAAAAGTGAACATGATTTTATTGTTGCAGCTCTTTGAAAGGAGGAAAAGTATCTTAAAGGGAAAGAGGAAGAAGAAAAGTGGGCAACCATCGATGCAAACTTCATGACGGAGGAGAGTGAGGCAGAAGATGGTGAAACATTTCGGCAGCACCAGCTTCAATGGAGATCTGAAGGTTTGTATGCACTAAGTGCTATTATAACTCTAACGTTCACCAGACTCTTGGGGGGGTGGCAATATACACTTGTTGTAAGCGTACACAGTTTACAGCTGCAGCCATAAAAGTATAAACATGGTTAGTTTGTAGTTACATACGTATTCGACACCTACATATTTATTCACTGCAGAATTGAACAAGCTGGTGAAGAAAGCCGATCGACGGTACAATAAGTCCAGTGCTGCCAAGAAGGGAACATTTACCTCTTTATTCTAATATTGCGCAAGATCCAATTTAACGCAAGAAATTGTGATTCTAGGAATTTATTGTGAATCTAATTCTGACAGTAGCAAGTCTCTTCAGTTAGTGATTCTTAGCAAGTTTGTGAGTACAATCTGAATAGCCGCATGCTGTTTACAATTTTCCTCTCAAGACTGTCGCAAGACTGAGTCTTTCTACTTTTAATATTGTGCCCAAGTTCTGTACTGTTGTTTTCTGTTGCTGTGTTCTGTACTGTTGTGTTGTGTTGTGTTGCGTTTTCGAAGTCGATTATGTTTTTGAATAGCGCTTCAACAGACACTAGAGGGAGTGACACTGGGGCATATGCCTAGAGAAGTTTCAAAGGTTTTGTGGTTTTTACCTGGGACATGGTGGTGGCATTTCTCGTGAAGAAGGAAGAGGTTTCCGTGCAGTTCCTGAAATGTTCCCAATACGTATCTGAGCGGTCATCCGTCTACTTGAGCGCGACCCTCCGTCCCAAGTCCGCCGCACATGCCAAACGGTAATTCTCCCCCTTTACGGACGGCGCGCTACTGGAGCGTTTTCCCAGTGTTAATGTGCCCTTTAACTATCAGGCAGAATCTACAATGTTCCTCGGTTGCTGTGAGCAGTGTTATCATAAGTTAGTTTCATCCCCAGGCTCTCTGCGCATTGCTGTGCAAAATGCTGTGCCAACAAATATTTAGCTCTTCAGTTAGTAAGCATTCTTAGTAAGTTTGTAGCAAGCCCACGTAATAGCCGCATGCTGTTCACAGATCTAAAGTAGGTTGCAAACCCTCTAACTGTATACAATACACTTTGAAAAACTTTCTACTGTGTACATAACCCACCATTCCTGAATCTCAAGGTCAGGCATCCAGCAGTAACTGGGGGTTATTGTATAGTAAGGGATAGTAGGAGTGGTTGTAGTAATGAGTGTTCAATGAATAATTATTCGAAATGTATTTTTATTTTAATCCGTTTAAGCTGTAATAAATAATTACTGCATGAAGTTTCAGAATGACGTCGCTGAAGGAAAGGAAAGTATGATGACAGTAGCAGTACGCCAGCACAGGCACTGGGACCGAGACTGTTGCGGAACCAAGACATGCGTGTTCTACGCAATAGCAACACAGTACACTTTCCGTGCAGCTACTGCACGGAGTGCGTGTATAGAAGGTCCATAAATGTTCCCATACAGTATCTGGTCATCCGTCTACTTGAGCAAGGACCCTCCGTCCCAAGTCCGCCGCACAAAAGGTCTTTTTTTTCCAATGTGTTTCTCATCCACTTGCATGAATGAGCTGTTCACACATTCAGCTCACCATGGGTTAGGTTTGATGAAGACATCCTCACTGTCTGCGGCACTCTCCTCACTGGGCAGTACATCAACTTAAGAACTTTAGCCCATTGTCTTTTGTTGCAGGTGGCAGGTTCAAGCTAAGCGACGAGTAAAAACGGCTGATAGTCACACTCCTTTGACTCACAGTGCTCCTATCGGATTATGAAAAATAGGCTATCAAAGAAGTCTAAACAGTCACTAAACACCAATAACACTGTAATTCTGCAGATCATAGTTATATGTATTCATAAACAATCATGACATGCTGTCGTTACGGCTGGTGCTGTTTACATCAGTTGAGTTCATACACATCCTGCATGGTTTTGCAAGTAACCTGTTGATAACAGACTTGGTAAAATTCAGCATGTGCCAGATTGGTGCATGACAGCTGGACTTTCGTAATAGGTTTTGCGTATAACACTTGAAGGACTATTCTCACAGATGTGTGGCATACAACTGTACAGACTGTTGTGGGTAAACAAGACATGGTGTGCTACCAATAGCAACACAGTACACTTCCCGTCCCTACCCCAATGCTGCATGTATAGAACCATTTTATACAGTACTGTGTTTATTGCATATCTAAAGAAATTGCAAGGAGTGTATGTCAACGCTTCAAAAGGCAAACCTGCCACCTGCAACAAAAGACAATGGGCTAAAGTTCTTAAGCTGATGTACTGCCCAGTGAGGTACCTTGTCACAGTCTTCTGTGAAGTTATTTTGTGCTATCAGGTCATTTATTTCATGGTGAGCTAAATGTGTGAACAGCTCATTCATGCATGCGTCACTGCAGCTGTGAAAAAAAAGACCTTTCAAGCTAAGAGACGAGTAACACACAATTAGAACCCCTATAGTACCTGGCCTGTCTCCTAAGGGGTTTATTAAGAGTGGTCACTTCAAATAAACCCTGGCCAGTCACTAAACACCAATAACACTGTAAGTCTGCAGATCATAGTTATATGTTTTCATAAACAATCATGACATGCTGTCGTTACGGCTGGTGCTGTTTACTTCAGTTGAGTTCATACACATCCTGCATGGTTTTGCAAGTAACCTGTTGATAACAGACTTGGTAAAATTCAGCATGTGCCAGATTGGTGCATGACAGCTGGACTTTCGTAATAGGTTTTGTGTATAACACTTGAAGGACTATTCTCACAGATGTGTGGCATACAACTAGACTTTTATGAATACCAAGTTAGGTATACACAGGACTCCTCACTTCTGACTTGTGCTGCCAAAAGCGTCTTTGACCGATATTTCGTAACATTGGATTAACCCTTAAGGCACGGATGTGGAAATTAAATTCCATTTGTCCACGCGGAAGCTGTAATTAATTATGACCAAGGTACATGAACTCGAAGTTTTCTATTGCTGCTAGGTAGTTTACTTGGTGAACGGCAACTTTGGAGGCTAGGAACTGTCAAGCTGTCGTTAAATTGTGCTAAGGGTGTCATTGCGCCCTGACTATAGCTTTAGGCTAAGCTAAACTCGAGCGCTAACCTTCCTACTCTTCCTGTTCTTGAGCCGTCGATGTCTGCCCTCTAGCTGGTGAGTTACTGGGGTAGATAGGTACTGGATTGATGCCTCAAGCCTATAATAGGCTTTTTGAGCGCTACTAACTGCGTTCCTGGTGCTAGAAAGCTTGCCTAAGCTGCCAGTGTAAAAACAGTATAACAAAAAGTAAGCGCTTAGATTCTCTCGATCGGTAGGTGAAGCTTCAGATCGATTGCTGACGTTGCCAACATCAGTAGGGATTAGTAGGGGCTTCCTCGAAAGCTTGTTAGCCGTGTCAGCATCCGGTAAGCTATGAATACCCGTATATATACGCTCGCCGCGATGACGATTGACTAACATAGAGCGTATGTATACGCTCGCCGTGCTCAGAGGGTTAAGTCATATACTGCCATACGCCCACAAATTCTCCCTTATTAAACATAACTGATTGCGATTAAACGGTACCTACACAGACGTTTTTAGTGTACTTTACACTGATGCAGTGCTGAAAGTGAATCATTCTTTATACAGCTGATGCGCATGCACTGAAATAACCCCCGACATGCCGCTAATTTGAATACGCCCCTTAAGATTCATATGCGCATGCGCACTCATAACTAAGCCACATGCATGACCTTGAATCTGCATGACTAGCAGAAGATAGATTAGTGGCTGAGGGCAGCACACTGAGAGTCTAGGCTGTGGCTGGAGGTAGCGGAATGAGAGTATGGACTGTGGGTAGAGGCAGCGGACTGACAGTTGAGGTGAGTAGGTGGAACCTATAGATGTGTTTGTCCAAATGCTATCCCTGATCTCAAACAGTTGGTTTCTGGAGCGCAAAGAAAGATAGGTATTACGATCTCTTAGAGCAAATGCTTTCAGAGAATAATGATCTAGGTAGTCCATCTCAAATTTTTAATTGTGATGAAGAAGGCTTACCTCTTGAGCAAACACTATCATCCGTAGTTGCAGTGAAAGGCCAGAAGCATCCTCGTGTTCTCACATCAGGAAATAAGAAGCAAATTTACAGTCCTAACATGTTCCAGTGCGGCAGGTTATACGTTCTTCCACCACTTGTTATCTTCGGAAGAAAGACTCCAAATCCTGATCTCATTATTGGTGAAGTTCCAGGAACCATGTATGGATTAAGTGATAATGGCTGGATGGATGGTGAGATTTTTGAAAGCTGGTTTACCCATCATTTTTTAGTTCATGTACCTTCGTCCAGACCATTACTCCTCCTCATTGATGGCCACTCGACCCATTATGGCCCTGCATTTGTCAGAAGGGCAGCACAGGAGAAAGTGACATTCGGTCCGCTCAAGACATACTGGAATCAGGAATTCCAGAAATACATAAGGAAGAACACCTTAAAGGTGGTAACCCAGTGGCAGTCTTCAGTCAGGTATGGTACCGTGCCACGACTATTCCCAATATAATGTCTGCTTTTCATACAACCGGAGTGTATCCATTTAATTACCATGCTGTTCAAGTTAATGAGTCCACGCAACAAGCTTTTGATCCTAAAGCCATCAGTGAAAAAACTGGACTTGCGTTTATTCCCCTCTACAGTCCAGCACGTACCTCAAGGTAGTGGGTCGATAGTCGCCTCAACTCTGCGACATACTCTGCAATGGATTCCCCAACGACCGGGTTTCATTGGTGGAAATGGAATCGCTTGACATGCACTTTAGGCTCGAAATGACGCTTGAGAGTCTCAACCAGTACTTGAAATGACATCCTCTGTGGCAGGTCGGGAGAGAGGAGGCTGCGTAGAAGCACATAGGTTTTTCCGCCTATGACACTGAGGAGAACCGACATTTTCTTCTCCTCTGGGACATTGATGGTATGGCAGAACACGTCAATGCACTCAACATATGCCGATATTGTCTCGGAGTCAGCTTGAAATTCCTGAATTTGGCCAAAGGTGCGGCTCACCATCCAAAATCCAAAATCCTCATCGGCAGTTGTAATATCAATAATAATAGTTTGGAAACAACTCTGACCAACAAAGTCAGAGGGACCATTTTTACACAAATCAGTTACTCATTAGAATACTATACAAGGAAATAATCAAATAGGTAACCAAATCCAGTTACAGGGTATAAACTGAAGGTACAAGTCTGAATGCATCAATGAGGTGTTAGGTAAAACACACAGATCGTTATTTTTGTATCAGTATTACATCACTATACTACAAGATGGTACATCAAAGTAGTTTGTGATGGAGTTAGGAGCCGATTATGAAAAGATTCTAAAGATGTTGAGTGCAGACTTGAAGTCAACTTCATTGTCCTCTGACCAAGCAAGATATTAAGAAGCTGTTGAATCTGTGTCTCAGATATGCTGTATACGAACCGTCTGGAATGACTCCATCAGGAGCAAGAAGGATGTTTGCTTTTGAGAGAATGGCAGAAAGGTCAACCCAAGTTGAGATATGCATCAAAGAAGCTGAGGAAATTTGGATGTCTTGTAAAGAGAACTAGCATGAGCACGACTGAAAGCTTTGACAACATCCACTGACTCCTTTAGCGAAGATGATGGGTAGAGGTTGAGTCACCCTCTACTGCCGTTGTGAGCTTAAGTGGTGTCCTGTACAACATTTCTAAGGGAAAGTAAGTTTAACTGGTTCGAATTCCATCAGCAAGTTGAACGTGAATTATTAACCAGTGCTTCTGATGAGGAAGTGGATGCATACTTGAGTTGTCATGAGAGGCCTTCAAGGAAGATTATAAGCTGTACAGCTACAGCCATAGTAGGGCTGTCGTGCCCTATATGGAGAAATTGTGACGGACTCAGAGTCACACAACACTTCTGCTTGCTTGCAGCCACAAAGTCAAGAGTATTAAGCAGCCATTGAGAAGAAAGCAGCCACTATAAAGCGGCAGATTTGCAGGAAGAAAGCAAAGATAATAGCCAACCAACACTTCTTTGGGAAAGGACATCAAAAAGCTTAGCAACTATTGTCGATTCCTATCCTGACGTAGGTAAAACGGTTGAAAAGTTCGTGGAACACTGCAGTGTGGGAGCTGATGCTTGGAGGACTGGATTCCTAACCTTTCATGGCAACCTCTTGTTTCCATGATGGCTGCAACCATAGATATATTAAGAAGAAAATCAACTATACAAAAGAACGACGTCAAAAGGCGTCGGGATTTAAAATCTTAAAGAACACAGCAAAAGACAGAGAGAAAAAGAGCAGGAGAAGAATGTGAAAAATCATTAACGAACACCTTTGTGAAGACAAGAAAGCACTTAGGAACAAGTAGATGCTATAAAAAAAGATATAACGGACATTTATGAAGTTTAGGGGAAGCGGAGATAAATAAAAGAAATTCGAGAAAGAAATTGACAACATGGAAGCAGAGATCATGAAATTTGAAGCAAACATTGAAATATTCGAAGACTAGATTCGGCTGTTTGTTAATTTTTTTTATTTTTTTTGTATGTAGTGTTTGTTAAATTTTTTTATGTTTTTTTCACAATACTATTTTTTTTAACTAGTATTTGTTTGGTTTGTTTAATATATTTGCCTCTTTCCCTTTGCTCTGCTTTGTTTTGTTGTGTTTTTTTGTTTTGTTTTTTGCATTGCCTTGCTTATACATGTTCTGGTAGCTAGCCCATCTGGAATTGTATACACCTTAATGTTGGTAAGAAGTATACATACAAGAGAATTCAGGAGCATCTCCAATGCGCTTATCATCGTCACTTTTCCCCAAGTGTGCAACTCCGTGTTGCTAGAAACCAGTGTCGCCTTTCAGCAAATCATTATAGGGGAGTAGTGCAAGTGACAAGCCGGCAAATGAGGAAAGGGTTCATGTTGAAGTACAACCCAGAAGCAATGCCCTTTTCCGATCTCTTAATTTTCTCCAGCTGACTCATGGAGCTGACATTCTATTTGTCAACCATGACGATGCTTCAGGGTTTCATCTTGACACCCTCACGACTCACCATCAGTTTTCACGCCCAGTTGTAACTAGCTAGGCTGGTGATCTATGACCTAAATAAATAATTATAACTAAGCATTAACATACCATATGTAAAATAGTATTCAAACAGTTGAGCCCTCGCGTCCACTTCTGCCTGGATGTACAATAACACTCTCTTCTGCCTGTATGTACAACAACGCCCTCTTCTGCCTGGATGTACAATAGCGCCCTCTCACACCTAGATGTACAATTGCACGCTCTTCTGCCTGTATGTACAATAGTGCCTTATACAAAAATTACCTAAGCTAGTGTACGTAAAAGCATATGCAGTCCAATCTCTCTTCCAGAAAGATATCCGGAAAACTTAGTCTGTTCACAATTGCTGACGGAATAGTCTGGTTCCTTTTCCCCTCCTCTTTCCTTACGCCCACCCCCCCCCCCCAGCCCTACCCCTGGCCATGATCTCTTGATTGAGGACATCATACTGATCTCCAAACTTTCACAACCGCAGCTCCTGGCTCAAACAAAAGTGAAAGCATCAGTAGTTGCACTAACCTGATGTTTTCTAGTCTCACATGGTCAGCAAACTGGCTGGCCATCAATCTTTCACAGAGCATACAGAGAAGTGGCTCATTCACATGCCCTGTGAAGACGCATCCTGTCCATTGGATTATCGAATGGCTCCCGTTCTGTCTAGCGTAGCTGCCTGCATCAATCACTGGCTCACATTAACCTGCTGGCAAAGGCCCATGTTCAGTGTTATGATGGTGCCAGTGGCTTGAGGTAGGGTGCTGGCAAGCAAATTCAAGATGCAAAATCCAGAGCCACCGAATCTTGCAGCAAGTGACATCACGCAAAACCCGCAGGTTAATGAAGGCAGCCATGGAGACAACACATACAAATATTCACTAAGAGAGAAAATGTGCTCAAGGGTGAGTTACCAGACACTCCAGGTGTCAGCGTCCTGTGTCCCACAAGATGGAATGACTCATAGATTCAGACCTATCCAGTTCTAAAGGAATTATGGGAAGAGCTTGAGATGTGGTTAGAGGTACTGAGACCACTGCCTGCATTAGAGGAGCTGCTGTTCAAATGGCTTCCTTTGACCTCTGTGGGCTCCAAGCAAGACTCTACAGCATAGTCATTTATTACCAGCTGATGGACGGGCAGTGGCATTTATGACCACAACTCTCACTTCTCTCAGAAATGACGACCATTTGTTCTCTTCTGAGAGGTCAACCAAATGACTGCAGAGCCGGATGTGGATGAACCAAAGCTATCTCGGAATCGGAAACTGCCTAAGAGTCGTGAAAACAGAAAAGTGCTGGCCGAGTTCCTCATAATAATTACCAAAGCTTTCTAATGTGTGGGCTTGTAATAAACGGCAGACAGCTTCCTTAGAATCCATTCAGCTAGGAGCAGCTAAGAAGATACTTGGCTGCTCTTCCAAAACGTGTAATGAAGCGGTAAGGGGAGATATGGGGTTAGAGTCCTTGAAAGGGAGGAGGGATAGAAGCAAACTTAAGTGGTGGTATAAAGTCAATAAGTTGGATAATGAGCGGTATCCTAGAGTATCCAGCATATGACAGCATTAGAAATAATTTCATGGTAGAATTAGAAAATCTTTAAAGCATTTTGCTCTTGTCTAATGTCAAGTCTACTATGAAGCGTTTGATGTATGGTTTGTTAAGGACAGGTTTGACCAGCCAGGGTACAGGGTGTACCATTGTTGCTCTTCAAACATGCAAATAAAAAGCAGTATTGAAGGCTGTTGTCAGTGTCTATTAGATCTGATCTCAATGTATCAAATCTACAAATTGCAACTGCAGATACTGGGCTTAAATATTAAAGAGGAAGTCACTTAAATGTTTTGACAACTGACAGCTGCTGAGAAGGTGCTGCTGAGTGAAGTAACAACTGTAATAAGTTGATCTTGGTACTTATTGCTACTAGTGAGCAATCATTCAGTGCCATGTGTCATGTCCTACTTAAGAACAATAATGACACAAGAGAGGCTATGATATTAAATGTTCATTAACTAATTACCGTATTCTACGTATTATCCGCCCATGGGCGGGCTACTTAAGTGCTAGGTGAAAGAGGGGGGTGGGCGGATAATACGTAGTTTGTATAATCGCGATGTAGTATCCGCCCACTCGAACGCGTAGCAAATGCGCAATATGCAAAGCGAGATTACAAGGTAAGTAGAGCCTTTTTTAGCATATTTAAGCCAAGCATGGATGCAAAATGTATTTGAAAAGCTATTATGGAAGCATGCAGATAAATAATATTAGCTAAAAAGCTAAACGGCTAGCTGACTTACCGTCGGTATTCCAATTAAAGGACACCAAAGCTTGAATTTTGCCGCTCGATTCTACTCACTGTCTTGGAGTTTTCAGTTTTTAGTTATAGATTTAGTATAAGGGGTGGACGGATACTATATTTGTAAATACCCTGCACAATAACTTTTGTTCAAAGAAGGGGATGGGCGGATAATACATCATGGGCGGATAATACGTAGAATACGGTAACTGAATCTAATACATCTAGCAAATGAATTTGCAAGTGGGAATGAAAGACTGTAACCCCCACTGTTTCCCTGAGTTCTACCCAAACTAGCCAACTGGCTCTGACCTATAACTATACTAGCACGGTATGGTCTTACATATAGCTTTTCCACCACAAGTATCATCCCAAAGAGATTCCACATATTATATTTTGCACAGTTCATACCCCTAAGTTTACTTATTCCCAAGTAGGAATAACAGAGCGCTTGAATTACAACATACTGCAGTTGTGTTCTCCTCTTATAGCAAGGACACTTTTCCTATCTTGTTATGTCTTATTTGACTGCTTATGGTGTGGGAGTTTGAGTGCACTTGCAACATGTGAAAAGGTTATGGTGATTGTATTAGGAATGTTTTTTTTACTGCTTCATGTAAGCTAGGCTAGTCAGGTATTCAGATAAGAAACAGGGGAGTTAAGTCACTTTCAGCATAAAGAGTGGTTTCAGGACCACGCATCAAAACTTTTATTTCTTGATAACCGAATTACCTTTCAACTCCGGTGGAAGAATGACTGCTTCCCGGTGATCATTGGTGGGCATAATCAAAGAGGCGGGAGACCACTAGCTTAAGTTGCACAAATATCGACACATATCAATTATCGACACTGTACGTATTACAAAACAAACGGATGTTTTACGGAGAAAGTATCATGCGGACGTTTGTTGCTCGCGTGGAGTGAAAGCTACTGCAGTTGTTTTCTTCCAGCTACTGACTGATCTAGCGTCATCCGTTGCACAGGTTGGTGATTTTGTAGTCTCCTGTATTTGAATTTTTACTGACTGTAACCTATTTATGTACAGCGGCCACGAGGAAGACCAAGAAGGATTCGGTCGAGGTCGCTTTGCACTCTCCTATTATGGGTAGAAGACGCAAAAAATGGTCCAAGGACTCAATGTTAGCTGCTATGGAGGCTATCAAAGGTGGGTGTAGTGTAAGGCAAGCTGCTTTCGAGCATGGAATACTCTGCAAGACAGACATTCCGGGAGAGTCGTTCATGGGACTAACCCTGGTCGTAAGCTATACCTAAATGAGGCTGAAGAAGAAGAGCTCCATAACTTCGTCATTGTTGTTAGGATTTGGAAAGACCCGAAATGAAATTAAGCGCATTGCTGAATTAGTTGCTCATGATAAAGGAGTTCTAAGGAAGCAAAAAATTTCAGACAGATGGTTATGACGCTTTCTTGAGAGGCAACCCGCTCTATCTCTGCGAAAGGGTGCATCCACAGCCAATGCACGCATGGAAGCAATGGCTAATAGGGAAGCAATTGAAAACTATTTTCAATTCCTCCAAGAAGTCCTAAATGAGCATACACTCCTTGAGAAGCCAGGACAGATTTAAAATGTGGATAACTCCAGTGCCTCTGGATCATCGACCGCCTCATGTCGTGGTAAAAAAGGGCCAACGAAAAATACGTTATCGCACTTCCGGTAACAAAAACCAAATCACAGTGGTTGGGTGCATAAATGCAGCAGGAACAGCCATGCCTCCATTTGTAATTTTGATGCAAAAACAAAGGGTGAAGTACCAGGTACAACCTACGGACTAAGCAGCCGTGGATGGATCGACATGGATCTCTTTAAAGGATGGTTCATGAATCACTTCCTTCAGCATGCTGTTAGTGCGCGACCCTAGTTGTTGCTGCTAGACGGGCATAGTTCTCACTACAATCCTGAGGCAATTCGACTCGCCAAGGCCAATGACGTCATCTTGTTTACTCTACTACCACACACCACTCATGAGATGCAACCACTTGATACAGCTGTGTTTGCATCTGTGAAGCTGCATTGGCACCATACCTTCATGCAACAAAATCCAGGTAGAGTAACAACAAAGTATCAGTTTAGTCCATTGCTATCAGAAGCATGGCTGAAAGCGATGATGCCAGCTTCAATCATCAATGGTTTCAAGGGCACTGGTATTTACCCGTATAACCCGGAGGTGGTATATACTTCGCAAGATCCCTGGTGGGCCTGCTTCAAATTCAACAACTACCAGTCCCTCATCGGAACCAGCAACTGCCAGTCACTCCTCTACCTCAACTACTCCTGGTCTCCCCTCTTACTCTGCTTTGCATCATCACTATTCTAAAAGAGGAAGAGCTGTTTCAAACACGGTACGAAGAGGGGTATGATTTGTTTGACCTAAAGTATGTATCGTGGTTAGAAATCAATCATCCAGAAGCGGTTCCAGCAGATCACTACTCCTTGACACCTGCCATGGATGCAGTTGGCTCTCCTTCCGTAGCTGAAATGTTTTCTCACGTTATACCTTGTGAACCAAATAAGAGCTCTTCTTTAATTAACCCTTTAAAGCCCATTGCGCATGCGCATATATCACTGAACTTGCCCACAGGAATTTAATTATTTCACGTGCATGGCAGTGCATCAATTACAGTCTCGTAGTGAAAGACAAAGCAAGACAGCGACTGAACTCACGGAAGAACTGAAGAGAAGAGCTCCCAAGCTTCATTTTGACACCGGATTCAAGCGTGTTAAATGATTGCTCTCCCATATTCCTTAGTACCAGTGATCGCCCTCCCACCTCCAATGGTGGTAACCCTTCTGTTGCTTCCAATGGTCGCACTTCTGTCACCTCCAACAATCGCCCTCCCACTTCCAATGATGATAGCCCTCCTGTCACCTCCAGTGGTCTCCCTTCCACCTCCAACAGTGGTTGTCCTTCCAGTGATCATCTGCCTACTTCCTCCACTATTATTTGTTCTCCCACTTCTGACACAGTTTCCTCTCCTTCCTCCGACTAATCTGGCACCCCTAATTTGGAACAAATTTCCAAATATTTGGTACAATATGCTGCCACACCTAAGAGGACGAAAGGTGATACTAAGAGAGTGATTGGTGAGCGAGTATTAACCAGTTCAGAAGGACTTGCAATTTTAAAGGAAAAAGAATACAAGAAGCAAAAGAAGCAGAAGAGAAGCAGAAAAGGAAAGATAGAGAAAATAAGAAGAAAGAGAATGAAGCACTTGCAAAGAAAAAGGCAGAGGACCGAGCCAAAAAAACTTCACTAATTCAGCCAATGCCTCCTCTGCATCATCGATAAATACTGGAGAGTGCTGTGAGTATCTGGGCACTTACGAGGATGACCTACGGTTTGGCAATGGGAAAGTGTGGGTGGAGTGTGCATGTGGCCGCTGGAGTCATGAAAAATGTATTGACAATGTAGTGATGGGTGCAGAGGGAAGAGAGAAGCTTTGTTCCTTTTGTGTAATTTAATCTTTTTGCCTGTATCCTTACTCATGCATGCTTGCAGTATGGTAAATTTTAGCTTCTTTGATTTTTCTGGTTGCTATCTTAAACTTTAGGGGTCTCAAACTTGCATAAAATACTAAATTATAAGGACAGATAACATTGCCATTTAGTGTCCAGTGAGGTAACTAAAGTAGTGTGGGAGCGGTAGTGGAGTGAAGTTCCAGGGTGACGATAATTGAGCATAGGAAATAATTATTGTACTGTTGATGATATTAGGTACTGGGTGACGATAATCGGTAAATAAGTAGGTCTGGATCGAGCGCTGTCACTTCCTGGTGAATAATAGTTACATCTTCGGAGGAGGGGCGCTAGATAGTTCATTTAATGACCTCACTTTCAGCGCAAGAGCGAGCTTTGTGCGACCAACAATAGCAAGGTTAGCATGGGTGCACTGTTTATGTGCCGATAATTGGCAACTTACGCTACCAGGGAGGGCTTCGTCTACATAGGAAATGGTGGTGTTCTGAGGTGTCACTATGAAGGTGAGATTACATGGGGAGGGGCGTTAGAGAGGAGGGAAGCCTGCTGATAGTGGAGGGCATCACCGAGGAGGAGAAACTGCTGCTAGGTAAGTTAGAGGGTCTGACATCAGGCAGGAGGAAACAATGTCTTAATCGCTAGGTAAGTTCACCTTGAAATCCCAGCACACCTTGCATGAGTCCACTGTTTATACCGCAAGCACTCTATCCCTTGCTGCCTAGCCGTTACCGCTCTCTCACAAATTCAACAGCGATACTTCGGGGTTCTTTTTGACATCTGCAGATCATAGCAGCAACATCACGATCACCGCACATGGTGACCGACTACTAGCTGAAGCTGTAGGCCGAATTGACAGCTCCTAACCAGATGAACTCTCTGCATCAGACCAAAAAAAAGTAGCTGCCTTCCACTCATCTGAGCCGATAAGGAGCAACCTTAGCAACCTGATTATCAGCCCACAGTACATATTACCGTAAAGACCGGTTAATAGGCGCATACAGTTATTAAGCGCATAATTTTTAATAAGCGCATACTGTCTTCCTGTTATTTTGATTGGCACATCCGCTAGTTACACGTGTCTAACTTGCCGACGTATCAAGATTGTGTATGCCGCATTTGCGAGTTAGTGAGACGAGATGGCACGCGCTGAAGCACCTCGCATTCTCCAAGCTACCGTGGATAGCCAGCCACACGACAACAGAAGAGGAAGAGCTATACCTGAGAGACTAAGCTGAAGGTGCATCGAAATCGGCACACAGCAAAACGGTTGTGATCGCTTCTCTCCTCGCGCGTAAGTTGCAGAACCTCGCCAACAGTAGGGGACCGTACTCTCTTGTAGATATGGTGACCTCGAACAACACTCTTGTGCAGATACGCAGCAGCATCTTCATCGGTTAGATCTGTTGTATTAAAAATCTTCCAATAATCGCATACCGTCCAATATAATCGCATACCGTTAATAAGCGCATACTTATAATAAGCGCACGGTTTCTTGCCGCTGAACACGATAATCGCATGCGCCTATTAACCGGTCTCTACGGTAGCACATTCTTTGTCTCTGCTGCAGCATTGTTGTTTGGTGGAAGCCACCAGTCGTGTTTTCAGTTGCTGCTACTTCACATGTACTAAGAGGGAGTATATGCAATTAATTTACCGCCTGAATTTAACGTCAAAATGTGATATGACATAAGTATCAGGTTACAGGAAAGCCACTTATTATGTTTCATGATTCTGTAAAGTGACTGAGTCAAAAGTAAATGCTCACGTATCATGCTCTTTTCAGTGAAGGGTTTTACAAGAACCCAGAAAATATTCCGCAACAGTTTCCTTCCAATTTACTATTCAGCGTTCCCAATGTAGTCGTATAATAAGCTTTAACGCAAGTTAACATCAGAGGGGGCGGAATTAACTCTCTCTCTCACGTGAGGTTGGCGCCAACTGAGTCATCCAAAGTACCCTCGGCCCTGGCTGCAGCTGACAGGAGACCAGCTACATATACACAGCGTTTCTCTGCCACTCTCTCCTACGGACGTTCCATCGTTTCTCTGCCACTCTCCCCTACTGACCCGCCGCTGATGGCTGAACACGAAAGCAACCCCCGACTAATCCCACCGACCCGGACCAACCTTCCACATCGCGCGCTCTGGGGCCCTCAATAGTAGGCCTGGCTCGAGCCACCAAAGTAGCCGAGGACCTGCTCGAGGCGATTAAGAAATGCCAACCCCCGGCCGCAGTCCAACCCGGTAAGTCTCCGAATATCTGGTTGCCCTGTGTGGGAAGTATGTCCCTCACCTTAATACTCACCAAACCTCAACACGGGCAAGGCATTCTCCACTCTGTATAGAGTGTGACGGCTGGTCTCAGCCACTCCGAATAGGTCCAGTGCACTATAGCATGCAGCCTTACCCAGGCCCCCCCCCCCCCCATCATCAGGGCCAGCGGCAGGGGCCCAAAAATAAAGAGTCATGGTCAAGGCAAAGTGCTCACCAAAAAGGCCTCCCAGGCCCCACCCCACAGCCCTCTGGCAAGTGCCACCACACCTTTGTTGAGTGTGTCTCCTGTCAGCCTGCTGCTTAGAGACAGTGGAGCCTGCCCCAGCCTGCCCCAGCGAGCAACAGCTTGTGCCATCTTTCGCAAAAGGCAGTGGTCCCACGCTTCCACCCTCCATATCTTTCATTATTGCAAAAGGCAGTGGCCCCACCCCACAGCCCTCCAGCAGGTGCCACCACCTTCATCGAGTGTGTCTCCCATCAGCCTCCCAGCCCCCAGCCCCAGGGTGCCCTCCAAGAGGAAGCCCCCCAGCCCCAGCCCCAGGGTGCCCTCCAAGAGGAAGACCCCCAGCCCCAGCCCCAGCCCCAGGAGGATCTCCCACAAGAAGACCCTGACACCCAGCCCCTCACAGTTAAGGCTCTCAAGGAGATCCTCCCCCTTCTGCTGGAGGAGGCTCTGGATAAAATTCTCCCCCCTCTCCTTAGGGCTATGCAAGCTGTACCACCACGAAAATGAGCAAAGCTTGAAGATGATGGGGCTCCAGGCCCAAGCCAAAAAGTACCAGCAACACAGTATTTCCTCTCCCTGTATCAGAAAACCTATTATGCCTATTTATCGCATCCCTCGCTGATAAGGGCCTCGCCCACTCTACCATAAAATCATACCTGTCAGCGGTGCGCCATTTGCAGATCTCTCACGGCCACCCAGACCCCCACATCGGGGGCATGCCTAAATTGGAACAGATCATGAAAGGGATAAAGTCCTGGCAAGCTAGGCAAGGCCGAACTAGCAGGATACGCCTTCCCATCACACCCACGATCTTACTTCAGCTAAGGCAGGTCTGGAACAAAGACCCTCAGAAATACGATCATATAATGATCTGGGCCGCATGCACTCTCTGCTTTTTTGGCTTCCTGAGGGCAGGCGAGATTACCTGTGACGGCGCCTTCGATCCAGGCGCCCACCTCAGATTCGACAACATAGCAATTGACAACCTGGAGAATCCGTCGTGATGCAAGTGCGCATCAAGGCTTCGAAGACGGATCCCTTCCACAAAGGGGTTGACATTTACGTGGGCCTCGCAAGCAACGGCCTCTGTCCCATTGCCGCCATGTTGGCTTATCTGGCTGTCAGAGGTGACAAAGGAGGCCCACTCTTCCAATTCGAGGATGGAAAATTTCTAAACCGAGAACGCTTCGTCGCAGTGGTCCACGCAGCTCTCTCAGCAACGGGCCTCAACCCAGGCGAGTACGCGGGGCATAGCTTCCGCATCGGAGCGGCCACGTCCGCAGCCCAGATGCTCGGCAGGTGGCAAAGTGCGGCCTACCTCCTGTACATTAAGACTCCAAGGGAGAAGCTGGCCTCAGTATCCAAGATCCTCTGTGGAGTTCAGCCCCCTCAGCCGGGAACCAAAACCTAGCTTTGTACAGTAGTGCAGCCAGTTCAGTGTCTCTACCTGTTCTGCACCCTGTTGTCACAACCACAATCTATACTTCATATATCTTAACCATGTCAGTCACCATTGGAGCCTCTCAACTTAGCACAAGTCATGATCACCAGTAACTACAAGGGTCCAAACGGGTCCGTACCAATGCTTGGGGGAAGACGTTGTCTTGGAAGCCTGAGGGGGCAATTTGATCACCCCCTCTCATCCTTTCCCCAAGCCTTGGCGGACCACTGTCTCGTTGGCCTAGCCATAACGCCTTGTGGCTCGCCCCCTCTGCTTTTCCTCCAATCTCTCTAAGTACGTTAGCTATCAGCCATCGCTGCTACTCCTCAGTTAGGAAGCTTTAACCTCGTTAAAGCAAGTTAACATCAGAGGGGGCGACCCGCTAATCAACTCTCTCTCTCACGTGAGGTTGGCGCCAACTGAGTCATCCAAAGTACCCTCGGCCCTGGCTGCAGCTGACAGGAGACCAGCTACGTATACACAGCGTTTCTCTGCCACTCCCCACCCACATCCCACCATGACAATACCAATATCAGGCCTCTTCCTCCACTGAACCTCAGTATGCAAGTAAGGTCAGGTATCAGTGTGACAAAGCAGAGGGGGAAGCCTGAGGGGGCAATTTGATCACCCCCTCTCAATTTCTATTTCTTCCTTTCCCCAAGCCTTGGCGGACCACTGTCTCGTTGTGCCAGCCATAACGCCTTGTGGCTCGCCCCCTCTGCTTTTCCTCCAATCTCTCTAAGTACGTTAGCTATCAACCATCGCTGCTACTCCTCAGTTAGGATGTTAAATACTGTCTTATGGCAGTATCAGCTTATGGTAGGCATGCTCTAACTATAACTTAAAGTATCTTGTATGATAATTACCACCTGGCTGTGAAACTTTATCCAAAATACACGAAGTAATATTACAATAATCCCGAGGGACAATAGCATTCAGCCCCCTTGTCCTAACCTACACTGCTGTACTAGACCTCTAGCCCTATACGCATGCCTCACCTCTTAGCTTTTTCGTAGCCATGGTAAAACGCATCGCTTTTTCCATAGCTGTGAAAATAAAAACAGCGAGGGGAGGCCTGGGTACGATTTAATGGTACTGTCCTGGAAATAGAGGGTGTGTTAATAAATAGAGTTTTTGAAACTTAGCTGTACTTCATTAGAAGGCGGGCTTCATATAGTAACATTGACTGGAACCAAGTTGAAGTTATGTCTCTGTTCTGTTCCAGCTCCTTCAATCCCAGTCAAGATTATTATTAACTGGCTTCAGATATCGCCCCAAAGAAGCGCTTTGCACCTGCTGTAAGTGACGGCGACATGGCGGTCATGTCAAAAGGATATGCACCTCAAAATACGCTAAAAACAACAACACGGACTGGGCCATGAGTTATTTTCGAGACTGGAGGCTTGCTAGGAATAACGGTGTACCAGAGGGAGAGGAGCGCTACTGTCCAAAAGATCTTTTGGATAAGCCTGAGGTCAGTAAACTGAATTTCTGAATTTCTCGCCTTGTTGCTGAGGTTCCAACAAGAAAGGCGAGCTTTACCCTCCAAAGACCATTCATCAAGACTTCAGAGGTGCATGTTGGATAAGAATCCTGGCGCTCCCAAGTTCCTTAATAAGCAAGAGGCGTGTTTTTGGGACATCCGTGGCACCGGTGATAGTGTCTATAGAGATCTTTGTTTGAAAGTAGTAGGTGCTGAAGTTCAGCATACTTCTATTATATTACCAGAAGAAGAGGAAAAGTTGTGGCAGTCTGAGGTATTGCCAATTAAGAATTCAAGCAAAGGGCGGTTTTCTTTTATATTGGAAAATGTGGTGTGGACAGGAACAGAGGAGCCTTAGTCCATCAAATTTTATCTGGGATGCTGAGCCTGGCTCTGACCCTGGCTCTGACCCTTACTGTGTCAAGTATGTGGAGTATGTAGCCTCGTACCCAGGCCACACCTCCTCCCGAAAGAGTGGCCTGGTATCCACTTTTTGCACATGCGCTTAATTCCCAGAATTCTGGGAATTTAGGATAATGCCGTATTGCGTCTGCATATGATTACGTCACGTTCGCTTACGAACCGGCAAATGTTTCCGTGTCCCAAAGTTGTAAGTGAAGGCAAGAGGCTTTCAAGCCTGCCGCGATGTTTTTTTTTTGCAAGGCAGATGTTTAGAAAGTGATTGGTAGTTCGAATCTTTGATCCTGTTTGCCACTGAAAAGCATAGAAGGTGACATCCGAGATTGAATTTCGAGCAGCTCATAGTCACTGCCTGGAGAGAGGCGCTTCAAAATTTCTGTGGTAAGATAGCTACCATAATCGTAGCGGATAAAAAATTACAGGTTCTTTTATTATTCTAGATTGGTTAGAGAGCCATTTTAGTTGCAGAAAGTAAGAATCAAGGTTGGATTCTAATTCTCCGCTTACTATATATGTATACTGCCGCTGTACTACTCCTCGCCACGTGACACTTTGTTTTTGGATAATTTTACTGACTCTTTCCGTACATTTAGCAATTTGTTCACGCATGCGCATTATTATTCAGGGGGTATGGCCTTGGGACGAGGCTAGTGGAGCATGGTTCAAAGAACAGGTCTGGTGGATTGAGTGATCTCCAAGTGGAAAATAAGGAAGTTCCATGCTATTCTGTTCCTGAGAATATCCACAGATGCTGAATTTCCGTATGAAGCTACCCAAGTATGCTTTTGACAATGACATCCTTTATTAACGGCCGGAAAAAATTTACTTCACCAGATCCATTGACATTGCTGTTAGTAAGAATTCTCTATCTACAATGGTAAAAGAAATGTGAGCTGAAGCTGGTATAGCAAAGAAAACAAACCACAGCTTACGAGCTTCGGGTGCCAGTGCCATGTTCAGAGCCAATGTTCCAGAAAAAATCATACAAAAGACAACTGGCCACAGATCTATAGAGGCCTTGCAATCATATTAAAGGGTTTCTATTGAGCAGCACAAGGCTGTATCAAGAGTTCTGATGGCAAATGCTTCCAATCCAGGAGAGCAGAGAGCTGATTTTGGGCATGACAAGGTGCAGGTGACACATCATGGTGCTGCTGACAATGTTGCTCGGTTGCTTGGCGACCTTACCAACTGTACGATCGGGAACATAACTGTCAATGTTAATCCCACAATCACTGCTGTAAGCTCCAGTACTACGGGAGTTGAAAACAAATTTGATGAGTTAGTTAAAGCCATTGACTTCTGACTGTAACAGTTCTCATATACTTCATTCTGTACTGCTAATATGTGATTTATGGACTGCCTACTGCTTTATATTGCTGTGATTGTATTGTGCACTATGCGTGTACGTGTACAATCCCTAGGAGATATTGTTTCCTTGGTTACTATAATTCTTCACGTAATATTGCACTGCGCGGTTCTTTCATCTTATGGCTTCCCAGGATACAATGTAGGATATTATCGTACCAGATAAAACCAAGCACTTTAATTAAATGCCACCTACAAAATACCTTAGCTTTGGTGCGTGGACTGTCCTTGTTATAAAATGTTTTCACTTTTACTAAATTCTCTCTGGTATGTGCATAAGTAGCTGTGCTGTTGGTCTACGAATTAGCTTAAAACCTTGAAGCCGTGAATGGCCTTTCTGTAACATTGACATGCTTTGTCTCGACAGAAATACTTTGAGTACCCTCTCCCCTCAGCACAAACATTGCTTTCTGTACATTGGTGCTGCCAGGTCAATACAGTCGCCCAGGTATTAAGAACAGTTACTTGAGGCCTTATTTATGTTTGACATACTACTGCTCTTTGCGTGTGGGCCATGGGCTGACCATCTGCTATAATTTGTTTTGAGTTTAGTAGTCTATTGGAATGTGGTAGCAGACTTACCCAGATTTTATGATGTAGCTGGCAAGGCAGTATAGCTTTTAGTTCTCAATGTTTCTGTTTGGGCATGAGACTACCCACATGAGGATATTTAGCTGTCTGAGTAATATTAATACTAGATGTACGCATCATGCAGATCCAGAAAATCTGCAAGCGAGTCAATAATTACTTCTTTTTTTAAATTGACTACATAGCTAATTCACATAATTCTATAAAATACATATCTTAATCTTCTTCATAATTATATTTATATAGTAAAGGGGTGATGAAGAGAATACAAAGTACATTTCTCTGTTCTATCAAGACAACTAAATTAAAATAGTAGCTACTGAGTGGAGCATATGGACTTGGCTATTGTGAGGAGGTTTGGGTTATGTGCTCGCAAGTGTTCAACAATCTGTAACTGTACACCACACTAAGATGTCATAGCCAGTGGACCAGATGATTTTCTGTACTATATATTTACTTCATTGTCAATTCTAAATTTCACTTACTATTTTAACAGGCCACTGTACTCGACAGAGCTGTAGCCACCTTCCCACCTAACACTGCATGGTGGATCAAGGGTGATGCAGTTGATTAGGTGGAAGGTTTGTGTGAGTCAGTGAGGGTGAATGGTCTAGTGGCATTGACCAACATGATGGCCAGCAGCAGCAAATGTTTCAAGAGTACCAGAGTCACTTATAGTTTATCAATAAGATTGGTCTAGATGAGACAAGAGACTGTAGTCTCATCTCCACAGATGACAAGCGATTTGGAATTTCTTGCTGCAAGTACGTGAAAAAGATAAATAGACTGAACCTTGAGTTACATATACATTTACATGTACAGTGTATACATACGTAGCCCTCTCCATCTCTCCTAGCAGTACCTTAATTGGGTGTAGTAGTTCACAGTACAAATACACAGGGTTATACACACACACTAAACTAATGCCTGCAGTGGACTTTGAACACACCTCTTACTTTACTATCACTTCAAACATGATAGTCAAATGTCAAGAAATTATTAGTAATGTGTGAAAAATTGTTTTTACAATGTACATAATATTATACAATGTACACGTAGCAACACGTACACCAAATCTGTGTTGCTCCACAATGTACTTGTGTCACGTACACATACATGTACGTACATGTCATACAATGACCAAAGCACATTCAGCTGGAGAGATTTCATTACGAAACTTCCACAAATCTGGCCCTCATGCAGTCTAACATAACATAAATGTACCAGAAGCAGTAGTCACAATACCACTGGCACACTGACCTTTACCAGCAAAGAGGAAGGAAATGCTTGATAATTGAATTTGAAGAAAGAATGTGCAGCATCGCCAGAACACAGCCTTGACACCGATGAAGACATTGATGACCAGGATTCTTCGGCAAAGCCACTCATAATCAAGCCAATGCACAATTCACACCAAGAAAGGCATCTGCAAAGCTGTTACTTAAGCATCAGAGCACGTCAGAAAGAGGTTGAGTGGAAAGAAAGGCAAGAGTGATTCTGCAACTCATGAACCCAGCACAAAGCACGCAGAACCAATTACACTGGATGAGAAAACATTGCTCTGTACCAGTGGCCAGTTTGGTATGCACAATGCTAATGCATTATGGAACACACTATAATAGTAGAAATGTACAGTTTTTGGGTTACGCAGTTATGAGCATCATAACCTGTACCGTACGTAGTATGTGAAACATTTGGATCGGCAAAAAAGAACGTACCTAGAGTAGCGTAAGTCATCGAATGTCGACCACCATCTATTGTCGGCGAAAATTACGGCCAGAAAAATACGCGGTAACGATAGATTACGGATACCGCGACGTTCCCGGGAAAATTGCTATAGCTGGCTCAGTGTTGAAGATGCATTGTAGCGACGTTGTAAGTTCTATTTAAATGAAATTTTAATCTTGGAGTCTGTGCATGCTGTAAATTCGAAAGTTATATACTTAGTGGGTGTGGTTCAAATGCTGTGACCTCAATGAACGGAAATGCGAAATGGCCGACATTGCATGAACTACCATGATCGAGCGGTCGACAACAGGTAGAGCTGGCCGACAATACATGAAGAGAGCCGATCACTGCTGCGCTTCAGTAAGACCCTGCCATTACAGCTACTCATTCGAAAAATGATCGTTTGGTAGCTGGATCAGTGTTCTTGGAACTGGACTTTGTCCGTAGTTTATAGCTAGTACGGTATCGGAGTAGATACATGTACAAAATTAGGTGGTCGACAATTGATGACTTACGCTATACTGACTTTTGAATAAGATCAACCACATGAAGGTGGATAACAAAGCTGTTCGTCAATACGAAAACAAGGATGATAGTGAACACTGTATCATTGAGAAATACTTTAGTCTTTTGCCAACACGTGATAAGCAATTTTACTTCCATCCACTTCCTGACAATGGTTCAGGTGTTCCAAGATTCGGTTACCAGCCTGTTGGACGAAATTAATTGGCACAAATCTTTCCTGAAATATGCAAGGCTGCAGGCATACAAGGCCGTAAAACAGGACACTCAGGAAAGGTCACATGTGCAACTGTACTCTACCAGAAGAACTTCAGTGACCAGCTAATTAAAAAATGCACTGGCCACCATTCACTAGAATGGTTCTTACAAACGCACAGGGTGTTGATTAAGTAGCAATAGGTTTCTATGGCTCCTTCAGACAGTTGTCAAGGTAGTCATCACGACTACCTCAATTTCAGCTATCCCACTCATCAGCAGTCCGCCACCCCCAGAGATGACATCCTGGAGTATGCAAAATAAGTCCTCACTCTGGGACTGTTCTTCCTGGAGTACAAAGTGCCATCCGGGAAACAAGAGTATCAGAAATACTTACTACTAAGAGATGTGCCAATGAGTAGTACGTGAAGGAGACAAAATGTTCCTGCTGAATCTGTGTCTGCCTTACTACCAGATGCCGATGATACGTTCCTCCGTCACCCGTGCTTTAGAAATGCAGAGATGTTGCTACGACTGAGAAGGGAAGTGCCTGGGTTGGAGTGTGAGTTTACTGAACTCCATAAACGATCAGGAGAGCAACAGGGTCTTGAAATAAATGTTCCTGCAGAACTCAGAACGCCCCCATCACAATTTCATGCACCGACAGCCAGAGAACAAATCTCCAGTCGACATCAAGCCCTAGAGACCGAATGTGAACGTACCCCTACGTGTCGTCGACATTGTGCATCACCACGTGAAGCACCACCTCCTAAGAGGCGAGCTTTGGACACTCCTTCCAGGTACTTCATGCAGCCGATGTATGTGACTGGATCCCCAGCTGTTGCTGTAAGTGTAATTGTACATTCTCAAAGTTCAGTTGTATTAGTATCTGTTAAAATTGGCAATTGGTTCTAGTCAAGACGAGGAAAAGAGATCGTGTGCATCATTTGACAATTTCTTTGAAGCAAATTGGACGTAGTGTTGGAAGCAGTCGCAAATCCATTGCTCTTCAGTCCATGAAAGATAGCAGGATCAGAAAGATGATTTTGAAGATTTTGGGAAAGGATATTCAGAAAGAGCTTGCTGCGATGTGTACCCTCAAGAACGTCTCACTTCTAAGGGCAACTGAGCCGAGTGCGTTGCAAAGCTTTTCATGGGAGGCTCTCGGAACAGACGTGAAGGGGACTGCACTGAATTTGTTTGCCATTCTAGACTGCTCGTTAGAGGTGCATGTACCCCCCTCTCGGAGGAAGGGAAGAAAGGCTCAACGTGTCAGCAAATCTGCAATTCTTGGCCCTTTGCACAGCAATTCTGTTTCACAATCGGAACCAATCTATGAACCTTGTACAGCGATTGGTTTCTATTCTTCTATACAAAAGGAGGTGCAAAATAAGCAGGTATGTATGAGCACAAGTACCTTATGTGTTAAGTTCCCATCTACATACCTTTAGGGTCTTACCTTATCACGTGTTCAGAAGACTGCAGAAACTGCTGATCTGTGTGTCGATAAGCACACAGTGGCCTACTTGGACAAGCTTGGGGAGAAACACAATTCTGCTGTGCATGACTGGAGGCAGTCTATATTGGAAGCCAAAACCTCTGGATCTCAGGTTCGTGTATATTTAATAATCTGTAGTGTGTGAAGAAAGCATACATGTCATATGTGTGTAATATATCCAACTTAGGAGGAAGTGCTTGCAGAACCGCAATCAAGTGTAGAGACATCCTCAGAACAGACGCAAGAGTCTGCGAAACAAGATCAGGTGGCCGAGGAAAGCAGTGACGCCTCGTCATCCATAGCACCCCCATTCTCACCAATTGTCAACATGTCAACATGTCACCCCTAATGTCCACAGATTCTTCTTCTGAAGAGAATGGAAAGCACCAGAATGTTCCAAAGCCAGCTCCCCGACTGAAAACATATAAACTGGTTGGGGATACTATTGATAAGACTGTCAAACCGAGAGACATGAGAATAGACAGTCAAACACGTTCCCTACACTATTATCATACTTAATGCTGTAAGGGACAGGATTGACGTAACTCACCTCAATGATCAGTCATCCCTTCCTTCCTTGGAGGAAATTGGAGTTACCACCATATGAGCAGGATCAGAAGGTGATGAAAGGCCTTCTTGGCATCCACGTAGCCAGGGTATTGAAGAAGTATGTGCCTTTTGTACACCAAATTTGGTGAAGGCTTGGAACGGCATTTCAAACATGACTACTCCAAAAGATGGCACAAAAGTCGGAAGTGGAGAGTGTGGAGCTACCAAGTATACATGTTATTGTAATTATGCATATATTCACCTTTACAGGTTCCATTAGGGGTTATCCTCAAAAGTGAAATGAACACCAAGGACATGGTCTCAGGACCTACATTCCTACGTGCCCACCACTTCAGTGAAGCATTCAGTTGAGGTGCCTAGGCAGGATGAACATTTCACTGGACTGCAGATGACTTTCACTACACACTGTTTAGTGAGCTACTTAGGAGCATTACATTAATTTTGTCTGAAACACTTTTGCGGAGTTTGGCTGCAATTGTGTATTTAGTGATTTTTTGGTTTCTATTGAAGGTGGGGATAAGTTAACGGCTGCCAGAGCACGTGGTTGGCAGGTAGCTAAAAGCAATACTTTGCGAGGTCTTGAACGGTTGGAGGGTCTTGTACCTGTGATCGAGGATTGGCATGCAAAAGGAATGTCTACTGACGGTAAGTGATCTCACTTTCTTGCTGTGTATTTCATGACCTGCATGTATGTAGCTAACACAGATGGTGACATGTGGAGTTATAGGAAGTGCTCATTAGTACCTTAAAATCTGTGATATAATGTGTTAGTACATTTTTGTGTTTTATTCATGGCTTTATGATTCCTGCCTATAAACACTTATGTAAGGTACATGTACTTGTATTTTATAATAGCCCGGGTGAAAGGGCCCGCGTGAAGTCGCGTGAAGCGCGTTAAGCGGTGGTATTTCGCGGTTCTTCGCGCATTCGCGCTGTCGCGCACGTTTACCGCGACACGCGAAATAGCGGCGCGATGTTAGCATTCTACGGTAACTCGCGGCATAACGCGTGCGTTCTATCAACACTTTCGATAAACGCTGACACCTAGAAGTCTATATAATTACGTCATACGCATGATGCGTCCTCGCGAACTTTCCAGCTGAAAATGGCGTACTAATAAAACCAGTGTAGTGCTAGGCGTTTTTTTCACTTACCAGGCGAAGGAGACAACGGATTCTTTGCTGATTTTGTTAGAAGACTATCTGCTACAGCCATCCAAGGCAAAAAGGAAGCCGGATTGGAACGATGCAGGCTGTTCAGGATCGATTTCTCGGTACACGGTAAGTTTCGATACGGCACTACTGTAAACGCAGTTTTCGTGCCCTGGTAGCGAAGGATGATGATCCTACTGAGTGTTACTGCTAACGTGTGCCTGCTACATGTACATACTCAAGACAGTTATGGCTAAATTATGTTATAAACTCACCTAAAATCATCTTGGAACGTATGCTCCACCCACTTCTAAACTTTACCTTGTGCGTCAAAAAATAATTGCGCCAGCTGGCTGCTATTAGCTCTTCGCACCGCTGCTTACATGCTTAGTAAAGCACTTCCGACTCCGCGCTTTGTTGCTATGTACATGACGGACGGCCACTTACGCACAAATTCGCTTCGCACACACCACGCCTGATCGCGCACTTTCACGCACAAGCTCGCTTACCGCTGTTATTAACGCCATGCAAGTGTTAAGTGCCGCCGTATACGAGTTCACGCGGTTTCTCGTGTGATGGAAGGCGCGAACAAGGCGGTATTCAGCGTTAATATGGCGCTATACAGCGTGTTTACGCGAGAAAACAGGCGGTAATCACGCGTAATACCGCCGTAATAACGTGGTTTACGCCGCAATCACGCGAGCCTTTTCACCCGGGAGGAAGTAGTACTTCGGTTGAGGTGAGCTCTAATTAGAGCATGTCACTCACTAGCCGTCATAACCGCATATCATATGGGAAGGGCGGCGAGTCTTAACGTAGTACTTTCCCGAAGTCTTCTGCAGTCAGCGCCTACCTTACTGTCCAGTCTCATCGTACACCGTACTATTACTCTCTTGAAGTCTCCTCCAGTCAGTCTCCACCCTACTCAGCTATGGTAACTCCATCCAGTTCTGGTAGGTTATGACTTGTATACGTATTATCCTACTATAGATAACTACTATCCGTGATACTAGCTACTGATCTTTGATGATAGCTATTGAAATTAATTTATTCATTCTTACACTGATAGGTGATGTGGAATTGCTACACAAAGGAGTAGCAGTTGTAATTGAAAATGATCTATTCTCACTAGAAAAAAAAACACAGCAGCAACCCTCAATTTGAAAGTTGCTACAGATTTGAGCAAATGGCTGATACAACCGCACAACCATCCACAGGTTGAGCTGTTCGCCACTCAGCTCACTGTTGCCCTGAAAAGCTGCCTACCAGCTCCTCGCTTGTCACAGCAAGTTAGAAGAGAGAAGTTGTGGGGAGCATACCCACCAACTACGTACTTCTGAGAAGTACATACCTGATTGGAAAGATTTTCTCTACAAAGCTGTTGGACAAACCAGCTGTGCAATTTTTGTTCAGCATGTTGGAGATTGTATGCTGAAAGACTTAATAGAACGCCATTTCGAAGTACTAGTCCCTCCATCAAGAAATGAATACGAACTGAGTTTGAACATCTATGAAGTAAATGCCCTTTGGTATGCAGCTGGGAATGTACCCAGAGCTCTGACGAAAAACTAAAGAAGTCTGCTCATCCCTTGAAAAAGGAGCTAATTATATGCCTACTAGACCTGCTCGATGACAGCGAAGATGAGTGCACAGAATCCCATGAGTGATGTTCAAACTGGACGGATGGGGGGGGGGGGGGGGGGGAAACACATCAACAATGTCTGCTATCAGTTGTTTGTGGCAATGGAGCCAGAAATTAGACGCGAGTGTTTGCCTACTCCCTCTCTCGCAATGCACCTTCCAAGGTAGGTATGACAGCAAGGCACTGAAATACGATATTGCTGGGTGGATAGGCCACTACAAATTGATTATTCATTTCCAACTGCATGCCTATAAATATGATCATGCGGGTGGGTGGGTTATTGCATATTATAGTCTGCATGTGATTGCATCATAACTGTTACCGCGTAACTAGTTTACTAGTCCAGCAGAGGTGCTGAAATTCTATAGCCCAGTTACATCAAACTAACTTATAGTTTTACAAGAGGGCCATGGACCTTGCAGAGGAGAGGGGCATCCAGTTAGCTAACCTCGCTGCCCATTGAAGAGTTTTGGCTTCTCCCTCCAAAAGGGTGCATTCCTTGTTGATGTACTGCTTGTTCATTATCGCCATAATTTATGTATCACTATCGCTTGCTAAGTAAACAGGATACTCTTGCCTTGAGATATGTCGGGCAACCGTCCCGCATTCCATCACACTGTGCATGTGGCACTAAATTTACTACGTAGCATGCTCTTTTATGCCCTAAAGGCAGCTTCCCAACCATCAGGCACAATGAGATTCGGGATCTTACAGCTACCTTGCTCACAGAATACCGAACAAGTAACTGCTCTTCAAAAGAGTGGAGTGCCCCAGAAGACTCAAAACCACACGAACTGGGCACTTGCTGTATAATGGAGTAATTGGGCGCGATACTGGCAAGCAAACCTGATCAAGGGGGAAGAACTGTTGCATCCACTGCTTGAAAGCTTTGTTGCAATGGACAAGGAGGCCATGGCTTTCTGGCTGTGTAAGTTTATCATGGAGGCATGCAGACGAGACAAGCAGCCGTATCCACCTGACACGCTCTACTCACTGTGCTGTTCATCGTTTTGGGCACTGAAGGAAAACGATCGTGCAGATATAAAGTCATTAGAAGACCCTACCTTTGCTGCATTTACCAGCACGCTAGATGCACGTATGAAGGCTTTAAAATCTAGTGAAGAGTATCAAGTTCATCAAGCTGAAGTCATATCTGAAGACCTAGAGGAAACACTGTGGAGAAAGGGACTCCTTGGTGATTCCACACCACAGCAGTTGTTGCACACGTTAGTGTTCTACATTGGTCTATATTTTACTTTACGAAGCAGCTAAGAACACCGGCACCTTCGCCATCGTCCATCACAAATCCATCTGGTAGAACCACCTGATTGTGCTGCATACTTGGTGTATCAGGAAGATGTCTCCAAAACTAATCAGGGAGGTTTAAAACACTGTAAGAAAGCACCAAAGGAAGTGACTCAAAAAGAGAACAGGGAAGATCCAAGAAAGTGTCTTGTCCGTTTGTACAAACTAAAATGCCCAGAGGATCGCCCTGACAATGTTTTTTTTACCTAAAGCCATTGGTACATAATACATGTAACGTATTACGCTGTTGGTCATAATACATTAGCAAGTACTGTGAAACGTTTGATGGCAGCTGCAGGAGTACAGGGGCATTACAATAACCAGTCACTTCGTAGGACTACTGCAACACGCCTGTTTGAATCCGGTGTAGATGAACAGCTTATAATGGGGATCGCACTGGTCACAGTACCAGCAGTGGAGTCCGGGCTTACAAGCGTGTTAGTGAGAAGTTGAGGGAAGTGACATCTGATGTCTCACATGGTGTAGAGACTACTATATGTAAGCGGGTACGGGAATCATCACCCAATCCAGAACCAGTTACTGAGGCACCTCGTTAATCATCTGTACCAGTGATGAATTTCAGCGGTGCATCTAATTTTCGCAAGCATAATTGTAAAACAGTATGTTATGCATTTTAATACTTTTGACTGCCGGGTTTCCATTCAAGATAGACAACCTGGGGTCTTCTACGTGAAATTAAATGACCTCATTAACACCTCAACATCAAAGGATGAATATTCATAAATTTTCTAATGTTCTGTAGCACGTATAGGTCCGTACTCCAAAGTGCCTGTGGCACGTGTTGTCATTCTATTCTCTTCATTCTGCAGCTCATTAAATTCCCGTGTGGCAGAAAGAAGTTTATTTCGACTCCCAGTAGCTATGGTGCACGCGCCACCCAAAACAAATAATTCGGTACCAGTACTGGACACTACCTAGCAAGGTTGCACTGCTGCAAAATTGTCCCTTGAAGTAACTCTAGGATGAGGTCACTTAAAATTAGCCCTAGAAGGTTTTTAACAGTATCTTACACCTATTTATGTAGGATTCTGACAGAGTAGCTCCGTTAGAAAAAGTGGAGCTAAAAATGGCTAATTCCGAACAACTTCTACGCGAAAATTAAATTTGTATTGCTGGCGGAACGGCTGTACAGTGACTTTATCAACCTGTTAATATATCTGTTGTGCATGTGTATGGTATGTTTCATCCACATGTATCTCGTGCACAATGATTACATCATAACTGTTACTATGCAACAATCAAGTGTATTAGTCTAAACGAGCTACTGAACCAACACCCCAATTACGAGATGTGCGACCTTTCTCAGTCAGTCTTAGAGGTGGTCTCTGGTAATTCTGTAAAGCTTCTTAGCATCCAGCAACAATGATACCAGATGTATGTAGTTGTACATGTTGACATGCCATTTACAGCTGTTCTTTCTTTGCAGGCAGACACGGTAACACTCTTGCCACCGGACTATTGGGATAAGTTGCAGGTAAATGAATATCATATAGCTACACGAGATGAACGTGTTACTGTATTATGCTAAAGCATTAATTAAGTAGTTTTGATGGGAGCTAAATCTCACAGGTTTGGCATTCCTTTGAAACTTAGGAAGTGGTTTGAGCCGCTATTAAAGAAGCGTTAGAACACCAACCAAACATCAGTCACTCTAGGTATGAAAGAACAGCAAAGCTTGAAAGATGCCAGACATATGTATTTCTCTCCTGCCCTGTAAGTCAGCATGGTACTTCACACCACAGGTATTCAATAAGCTCTAACATAGGACCAGAGTCAAGGTTCAGTTCTAAGATTTTCTGGATACATGGTCTGCATGCACAGAACAGTTGTCAGGCCACTTGTCAGCATATGGAGAATTTAATAAAATTGGAACCTTGATGTAGTAATACAGTATGAGTAAAACATCTACTAGATACCGGACCCCCAAAATTCAGCAAATGTGAAACTACTCCTGACATGCAACAGCAATTTGTCAAAGCATATAGTATATTACGTATATTACCAGCATTAATGTAGTTTAAGGGAGTTAAACGTAGTTAACGGAAGGAGGGGCACAGCCAGCCCATGGCGCATGCGCACAGTAAGGGCACGTGTTTAGAGCGCGCCTTTGCCAGTCTGCGGTTGAGGGAAGCAGAGATTTACAGGTTGGAAGGCAGCTAGCTGTTCCGCGTCTCGTCTGCGATTGAGGAAAGCAGAGATTTATAGGTGGAAGGCAGTTAGCTGTTCTGCGTCTACAACATGTCACAGCCCGCTAATCGGTCACCGCAGCCCCAGCCCCAAGGGTCACCGGAAGATGGACCTTCTCAGGCGCCAGGTTAGCAGCACCCTCGGCCACATGCCCTTCAGCGAGACCGCAACAGGCCAGCCACTAACGCCTACTCGCTACAAGCAGCTAGGATGCCGCCTCCCAAAGTAATGCAGCCAGGACTGCCCGCCCGCCGCATGCCAGCCCTGCCAAACTAATATACGGCGGCCTGCCCACCATATGCCAGTCCCGCCAGCCATGGCAGCCACATGCCGCAGGCCTGCCCACCACTGCCAGCCGGTGCAACCATCTGCCGCATGCCAGCCGGCCTAATTAAGGCAGTATGGCTGTTGCCCACCACATGCCAGGTGTTACAGGGCAGCCACTTGCCGTATGCCAGCCCAGCCAAAGTAACGTGAGCCTATGCCGCATGCCAGCCACCTGCCGCATGCCAGCCCAGCCAAAATAACCCGGCTGCCTACCCGCCTCGGCCAGCCCTGCCAGCCAAGAAAGCCATGTGCCGCATGCCACCCTTGCCAAAAGTAATATGGCTGTTCAACCGCCACTGCCAGACTTGCCAGCCAATAAAAGCCACTTGCCATATGCCAACCAAGGAAGCCACTTGCCGCATGCCAGCCAACAAAGCCACATGCCGCATGCCATCCCTGCCAAATCAGTTTGGGCTGGTCAACGGCTACTGCCAGACAGGCAAACCAATATAAGCCACCTGCCGCATGCCGGCCATTGAAGCCATTTGCCTCGCGCCAATAAAGCCACTGGCCGCATGGCAGCCCACCATAATTAAGGCGGCTGCCTATCTGCCACTTGCTAGCCCTCCTAGACACACGGCACATGCCAGTCCTGCCAAATGAATATGGCTGCCCACCCACCGCGGCCCACCCTATCAGCATGCCAGCATGGCCATTCTTATGGTTGCCTGCCTGCCTGCCAAACCCCAGCCGGATCAGAAATTGCAGCCTCATGCAACAGGCCAGCCCTGCCAAATCATGGGGGCGGCCTGCCTGCCACCGCCAGCCCTGCCAAAATTAATTTGGCTGCCTGTCCACCACAAGCCAGGCCTGCCAGTCTTTGCAGCTAATTGTTGCATGCTAGCCCTGTCAAATCAATTGGGGTTGCTTTCACTAGCCTTCCTAGCCACATGCCACCTGCCAGTTCTGCGCAGGGGACTGTAGCCAGGGGCGATGGGCATTTGGCAGATAGAGTTAGTGTGGGGCTACAGAATAATAAATAAAACAAAATAAAACCTGCAAAAAAAATAATTACAGTGCCAAGTGAGAAGAAAAAAACTTTTAAATAATTAATTAATTAATTAATATAATGTTCTGGCTTTCTCATACCTTCTCAGGTCTAATAAACTGTGCCTAAAGGAAGATAATCAATATTCTGGAACTTTAAATGAGCCACTTTTTCATCTGGGTGCTTTCTTTGGCTGAACTGGGGGCACCTCTCATTCTGTTCGATCGCAACAGTCGCCATTTTTACCGCGTGCCCGAGTGGACGAGATTCATAGGCGGATGTTATACAGTATTGCTATTTGTAATAATTATTCTGTTGTGGTTTCCGCCTGCTGCAAGAGTAATTGACTGACCATAGATAATAAACCGTAAGGACTGACCATTGCGTTTCACGAGTGCTTTCGCGGTAATTTGGCTGGGGTGATGAACCCACTGCAGAAGTAAGTGACTGGTGGTTATGTTTCAGAAAGGGCGCTAGTTTTGAAGAGTGCCCGGTTCGCGCGGTGATTCAGTGCCGACTACCAAAACAGTAGGTTAGTGCGTGAGTGTAGCTATCATTTCTATAGAGCGACTCAGGCTGTGAGTGGAGTGCGATGTATTCTGTAACTACTCTATGAAGTAGCACATACAACTATGTCACAGCGAATTAAGGCCTACAGGGCTCTTCACGGCATACCTTTGTGCCCTTGACGATTGTAGCCTGACCTTTGAACTTGTCAATGATGAGTGGGAGTAAGGACAGTACTCTTGTGCTATTTCATATATTGAAAATTCAGTGATGACAGTGAGCTCAGAGCTTCATGCTGGTTTGGGTTGGCTTTCTTTCAGCTTTGTGTGTCCGTACAAGCTTAGTAGCCGAGGATAGTGTGGACTGTTTCCTCAGTGAGTTTGTAAAGAATACCGCGATATATCTCCACCTTGGTGTGCACAGTTCAAGTCTAATTGAATGTGATACACAAGACTGGATTTCTTTGCTTACAATGACAACGCTTACATTTACTATGCCTTGCGCAGTAGACTAACCACCTCTTTTCCATAATTTGAGATTAGTACTGAAAATTATTATTGATAAGTAGTCAATTTGCAGACTGTCCCTCTCGTTTTTCACCACAGCAGTTCCTCCCAGTCTCACACCATATGCATCTCACTTCATTCTGCAAAAAACAGCCATGGCACTCAAAGCGGTCAATACTTATAACTAAGTATAGTATGCTGTAACCATCTCTGTGATACACACATGCTCTATACTAGCAGTGGTGTAGCAAACAATTAGTGGTATTATTTCTTGAAAACATACTGATACAGTAGCTATAGTAAGTAATCAAGTTAGTATGAATATATGTGGAAGTACGTCTCATTAGCCCTCTTAATTCCTCTCCTCACACCTCAGTAGTCATGGTATTGTTTAGGTTACCTCTATTTGCACTATGCACTGGCCCACTGCATGATGCATTAGTACTGTGTGTAGTAGTATTTCTGGACTTGTGTATTTCACCTTCTTCCCACAAGGCATCTGCATGATACATGTATACACTAGCTCTAGCTATGTAGCTACTGTTCACTTATTAATCAAATCCCGTCACTTATCACATGCGTGCCCTTAAATGTGACCACTTTTAATATCGACCACTTTCCTCTCACTTGGCACTACGGTTAACCTTGTTACAGTGCCAAGTGAGAGGAAAAAAACTTTTAAATAATTAATTAATGTAATGTTCTGGCTTTCTCATACCTTCTCAGGTCTAATAAACTGTGCCTAAAGGAAGATAATCAATATTCTGGAACTTTAAATGAGCCACTTTTTCATCTGGCTGCTTTCTTTGGCTGAACTGGGGGTACCTCTCCTTCTGTTCGATCGCAACAATCGCCATTTTTACCGCGTGCCCAAGTGGACGAGATTCACAGCCGGATGTTATACAGTATTGCTATTTGTAATAATTATTCTGTTGTGGTTTCCGCCCGCTGTAAGAGTAATTGACTGACCATAGATATTAAACCGTAGGACTGACGTTGCGTTTCACGAGTGCTTTCGCGGTGATTTGGCTGGGGTGATGAACCCGCTGCAGAAGTAAGTGACTGACGGTTGTGTTTCAGAAAGGGCGCTAGTTTTGAAGAGTGCCTTCGCGCGGTGATTTGGCCGGAGTCAGTGCCGACTACCAAAACAGTAGGTTAGTGCGTGAGTGTAGCTATCATTTCTATAGAGCGACTCAGGCTGTGAGTGGAGTGCGATGTATTCTGTGACTACTCTATGAAGTAGCACATGCAGCTATGTCACAGCGAATTAAGGCCTACAGGGCTCTTCATGCCGGGCATACCTTTGCGATTGTAGCCTGACCTTTGAACTTGTCAATGATGAGTGGAGTAAGGACAGTACTCTTGTGCTATTTCATATATTGAAAATTCAGTGATGACAGTGAGCTCAGAGCTTCATGCTGGTTTGGGTTGGCTTTCTTTCAGCTTTGTGTGTCCGTACAAACAAGGACAAGCTTAGTAGCTGAGGATAGTGTGGACTGTTTCCTCGGTGAGTTTGTAAAGAATACCGCAATATATCTCCACCCTTGGTGTGCACATTTCAAGTCTAATTGAATGTGATACACAAGACTGGATTTCTTTGCTTACAATGACAACACTTACATTTACTATGCCTTGCGCAGTAGACTAACCACCTCTACATGCAGAAGTGTTTTGCTACAGTACTGTGATTTGAGATAGTATGAAGATAATAATTATTATTATAAGTAGTCATTTGCAGACTGTCCCTCTCGTTTTTCTCCACAGCAGTTCCTCCCACTCTCACACCATATGCATCTCACTTCATTCTGCAAAAATGTCATGGCACTCAAAGCGGTCAATTATGAATATAATAACTATAGTAGCTATGCTATAACCATCTCTGTGCACACATGCACTATAGTAGCAGTGGTGTAACCAACAATTAGCGGATTATTTCTTGAAAACATACTGATACAGTAGCTATAAAGGTATAAGTAATCAAGTTAGTATGAATATATTATATGTACATCTCATTAGCCCCTTTCTCTCCTCAGACCTCAGTAGTCATATGCACTGGCCCACTTCATGATGCATTAGTACCGTGTGCACTATTTCTGGTCTTGTGTATTTCACTTACTTCCTACAAGGCGTCTATATGATACATATTATGCACTATAGCTCTGGCTATGTAGCTACTGTTCACTCGTGAATCAAATCCAGTCACTTATTGCGTGCTCTCAAATGTGACCACTTTTAATATCGACCACTTTCCTCTCACTTGGCACTGCGGTTACCCTTGATAAAAAAATAAAAAATAAAAATAAAAAATTAAATTATATATGTCGCCACCTCCCCCCCCCTTCCCCTCAGTGAATGCCACTATCACCATGGGAACAATACCCCCGGCAACTGCACTAGAGGGGGTGCCCACGATCCACAACCCACCTCCCCCACCACTGCTGCCTATCTCGATGGGCCCTACCGCACCACCCGCTCAACCAGCAGCAACAACTCACGCAACTAGCTTGCCTGGTATTGCAGCCCCAGCCCCAAGGGTCATCATTACTAATCCACCCCAGAGTCTCAACTTCCTCGGAGACCAAGGCCTGTCAGCCATGCCAGGGGGCTCATTCTTGGGGGATGCCCTATGCCCCCTCCCAGAAGCACTCCGGAAGCGCATTCTTAACCTGGAATACGTAGATATGGCCGATCTACAACCAGAAGCCTGGCTGTTCGAGGATGGCACTCAGGACAAGGCCATCACCTCTATTTTCAAAAAACGCAGAGAACCCGTAACTGATATACTGGTATGGGTGCAATGCTATAATGCTTTGGTAGGGGTGCTGACTGAGCGTTTCCCCCAATTCATCCACCACTTCCTGGCCTACCAGAGCCACATCATACGATCTTATAAAAAGAGCCGCGCGCTGGAATGGGTAGCCTACGACATGGCTTATAGGCGCAAAGCCGCCTACACTAAGAGCTTGAACTGGGCGGTCATAGATCACAATCTCTCAGCAACGTGGTTCACAGGCTCGGGCAGGCCACCAAGCTGCACACACTGCCTGAGTGACAATCACCAGTCAAGCAGCTGCCCATGCCTGGGAGAGAATATATTCACAGCATTTACCCCAACCATGCCACAAAGGGCACCGGCGCAGGGGGCAGGGCCGCTGAACAGACCACCTCCTCAGGTCCAATACTCTCAGAGGCTCCCGGTCTACACCCCGCAAGCCCAAGGCCCTTCAGGGGCTCCACAATTCCACCACAACATTGCGCTTGTTGCAACACAATGTTCGCCATAAATTGAAACAATTGAAACAATTGAAACATTTGAAACAAATTGAAACAAATGGGCGTGACCGTATAGGCGATTAATTGGAACAGGAAGCGTTGACGGATAGGCGTGACTCGCTCGATAGCTGGATAGGCGGGGCTCAGCGGCAGCTGCAACTGCGTATTAAATAGTATACTATACTGCAGGTGTGAACGTGTTATAACACTTCAGTGTACGATTGTACCAAGGTAGAAGATTGTTTTACATAGTGTCCAGTGGTAGAAGAGAAGTGATAGAAGAGAGATGCCCAAAGTCGGACTCTCTGAGAGCGAGTGGAAAGAGCGACTGAAGAAGTTCGCTGCAGGGTCCTTCGAGTTTGGTCGAGGGCAACGGCCACCCAACTGGAGCAGGTGGAGAAGTGCCCCAAGCACCGGAACCCAAACCTACTTGACCCGTTCAAGCGACGGATCCGGTGCAATTGCGGGTTCCACCTGCTACAGACATCTGGTGTAAGTAAAAAAAGTGCCTCATTACTGTCATTGAAATTGAGTCAGCCTCTCTCCTTACTAAATTCTCAATCAGTCCTCAATGAGGCGTATGACTCCTACCTCTTCTATGGCGTCAGCCGGTGCTTCCAGGTCTCAGTATAGCCCTAAAGTGCCTCTGGTAAAAAGAATTATAATACACCAGTTCGCCAATCTCCCGTGCCAACTTTGGGCACATCAACCACTTCTATGCCAAGTGCGTTCGGCAAGAAAAATGTATACTGATGGATTCCAGGGGAGGTTGGTAGTCTCCTCATCATGGGGGGTGGTTATTAGCAAGTGCTCTAGCTCCTCTTTGTTCTTTCTCCTCCCTGGAACTGGGACTCAGACTTCCGAATCTGTTACACCTCCTCTTTATCTACTACTAACTTTCTATTTAAAAAATACTAACTTTTTCATATCAGGCTCCCACAGCATCTGAACCCACTCTGACCCCACCAATGCTGACTACGGCTCCTATGGCTCCAAAGCCGACAGTTCCCTCAACCTCCTCACACTCCGATGCTTCCAGCTGTGGGTCTTCGCTGGATGTTGATACCCACAAGGTGGATTATTAAAACATACATACGCACTTAACATATTATTATGCATGACAATTATTATTAATTCCATTGCCCACTCATTTCAGGCCCCATCCACCTCACCACCAACACCATCCCTTCCAAGACAGCCTACAGACGTCGGTCTGCACCTGCCTCTAGGTTGGAGACAGAATGTCAGCGAAGGAGACCGGGGTTGGATAGGACGGACTCTCTTCGTGGCCAAGGGAAAACTTTCCCCAAACCTCAAGCTCTGGTGGTATCCACCCAATTATGAGCTGCCCTCAAGCACGCCATCGCCCGAGGCCTACCACCACAAGCGGCTCTTATTGTGGATGCCGCGCAGGATGTGGAGGGTCGACTTCCACTGTCCTCACTGCAAAACCCCTCAGTCACTGAGGTCCAAAGGCGTCTATAATCATGTCCGTCTGGTTATGGACACCAAGGATTTCTATTACTTGGCTGGGGAATACATGGATTGCAGGGCATGCAATGGAACCTTTGTTTCATGGGACTCGAGGTAGGATTTATAAATCGTTTATTTTAATCAGATTTTTAAAAATTGTTCCCTAATCACAGGATGCTTGCACAATTGCCTGACGGTGTCAGGGCCCACTTCCTGACCCGAAAGTATTCTTGCGACCAGGCAGTCATAACCCTTCTCCGTGCTCGCACGCTGGGAAACAGTCCCAGTGCCTTCCAGCACAATATACAGGAGGTGCACAGTGAAGAGTGGCTCAGGAGGCAGCTGTGCTACCTGACGGACTGCGAGAGACACAAGAAGGGCCTGCAGAGTCTCAACCTCCCAGTTCCTGAATACAGAGAAGCAGTGCCATTCCAACCCTTTCCCAAACCAAGGTCAGGGATTGTATAATAATTGCACAACATCCTAAAAAAGGCCGATACGCACTAGCTATGTAAAAATTCCGTGATGGAATATTTTATTCATGCTCCCTCACAACGATTATGCATATCCGCACAGGTGGTTCCTGGCAGCTTATGTCAGGGATGTTTGGAGCAGGCTCCCTGCGCTTCTTGCAGCTGCAACATCAGTTTATGGATCAATCTTAAAAATTGATTCCACCAAGAAAGTCTGCAAGAAACTGCAGGGGTCTGCTGCCAACACAGCTAGCTGGGCTACCAACGTTGGAAACGAGCGTGGGGAAATCGTCGTATCAGTCCTCACCGAGTCCGAGGGCAGTGAATCCCTACAGCGGATGGCAGAAGGACTGGTGAGGCGATATGAGCAAGCTAGACAGGAGCCGCCGCAGCTTCTCTACACTGACAGGGACTGCTGCTCACAGAGTGGTCCCTCAAAGTACCAGGTAAGTGTTCTCACTACAAGGGATCAGGATCACAGTGGGTATAACAGAATGTAGAATAAACATTCCCTATCCCTCTGCAGCTACTGTTCGCTCGGTGGGATGGAATTGCAGTCCGCCTGGATGTCTGGCATTTCATGCGACGATTGAGCAGGGGGTGCACTAGTGAGTCGCATCCCACTGTATGGAATGCTCATGGCACGGCTCTCCAGCTGCATTTTTGAGTGGGACGAGAGTGACCTCGCACTCCTCATGAGTGCCAAAAGGGGAGAGCTGGTCCTGGCTGGTATTCCCAATCCTTCCCCCAGTGCTGTCAAGAGGGCTGTGACTAGGGAGGAGCTTGCCAGGCACTGCAGGCGGTAGCCTCGTTCCCAGGCCACTCCCCCGAAGAGTGGCCTGGTATCCACCGCTGCGCATGCGCAAGAAATTACGGAAAACAGTCAGTAAACGCGTCCGTAAGCGAACTCAGTCACATGGCAACGGGTAGTACGGAGGCAGTACACGGATATAGTAAGCGGAAAAACTAGAAACTGGGAATAAATCACTGGTTCCAAGTTTCTACAGCTGAAACGACTATGTAACTAGTTAAGAATAGTAAAAGGACCTGTAATTTTCTATCCGCTAAAACTTTGGTAGCTGTCTTACCGCAAAAATTTGAAAGCGCCTCTCTCCTGGCAGTAGCTATAAGCTGCTCGATTTTCAATTCCAGATCAGGACCTTCTGGTGCCCTTCAGAGGTAAACCAGATCAAAGACTTGAGCTAACAGACACTTTCTAGGTACCTACACAGTCAAAAAAGCTGTCAGTACCAGCTCACAAGCTTACTGTTTTCATTCTGCCACTTTTGTGACACGGATACACAAGCAGATACGATAACTGAATAATAAATCGGCACTATCCATATGTAGTACGATACCCCATGATTTCATGGGGTATTTTGCGCATGCGCAAACAGTAGATACCAGGCCACTCTTCGGGGGGGAGTGGCCTGGGAACGAGGCTATGCAGGCTAAAGACCCGGGGGGCAGAGAAGACCACAGAACAGATTGAGGCCTTGCTGCTTGCAATGTCCCCAGCCACTGACACCCTTGGTGTTCCGCTGTTCAGGGGGGAGATGAAGGACGTCTGGGAAGAGCAGCGGCACCATGTTCCCTGTCTGCAAGACCCTCCCAACATTCCGCTCTACACCATCACAGGCCACCTCACCAAGGGAGGTGTGAATCTGCCTGTTCTACGCTGTGCACGGGGCTCAACATCCTTGGAGTCTTTCCACCTTCACCTTGCCAGGTTTATACCTGGCACATCAGCTGGGCCTGTAAACTACCAGGCGTACCTCCTTGATGGGATAACGCGGTGGAATACGTCCCGTGCAGCCGCAGCCATCCAAGCACCAAGTGCTACCCTCCGCACGTTTGACGTGAAGCTCACACAGAAGGTAGGCCACTTTTTACCATTGTATTTGTTCAGGGGGTTAAGAGCATATCATTGCTGTTATTGGTGCTAAAGTTTCCACTCTTCATTACAGATCAATGCTCTCAGCATGTCTGTGCATGGGAAGAAAGTCTTCCCAAGCCACCAGCCATGTGCAGAGTACTCCGGTGAGCTCTACGGGGTGGAGTACCTGTACTCCCAGTCTGGGACCAACTTCCGCCCCAAGGAGGAGGACCTGGACACTCAAATTGATGAGGGGTTCGGGGATGTTGAGGAGGCATTGCCAGACAGATACGGGTATGACCTGCACACTGCTGCTTCTGATGACGTCACTGTCGGCCCTCTCACAGACACAGAGAGTGAGGACGAAGATGAGGTACTGTCATAAGCCTAGAGCATGAATGTACAACATACCCGCTGATGAACACGAATCATGTTGATAGTGAGTGCATCTTATACACTAGACGCAGGAGGAGACCAGTGATGACACGGCTGTGGACTCCAGGGGCATCCTTGGCTGGGACAGAGTTGACGAGCTGGCCAAGGCTCTTGTCGGTCTCAGTGGGTTGAGCGTAACAAACAGCCAAGCTAAAGAGATCAAGCGGCTTTACGACAACCTGCTGGAATTCGACAAGAGGCCCCTGGTGTTCAAGCCCAGGCCACGCAACACCCTGAAGGGACGGTTTGGGAGAACCAAGAGGGTTGGCGGCCACGTCAATGTCGACACCATGAAAAGGTAATTAATAAACCATCCCTTTGACAGATTTTTATAATTTGTGTTCTTTCACATAGGTGCTTCCTGTCAGCTGGATCTCCAGCCTCCTCCCCAGCCAAGAGCCGACTGGTGGAGGCCATTTGCATACTACTGTGTGCAA